>CM068718.1:30393395-30993395 GCA_035079005.1 Fraxinus americana | reverse complement strand
TTCAAAACAGGTTTTCTTGATAAACTCACACATTCAAATGACTCTACCATAATCAGATATCCACTACCACTGGGACATAACTCTGAAAGTTTAACCTCTACACACACATCAGAACCTAGCACTCCGCTTTCTCCACCAATTTATCAGTTAGATACACCAAATTTTGCCACTCCCATCCAAACAACTCAAGATGTCCATCACTCAGCATCCTAGTCACCTTTAATTCCTGTTAGTAGCTCTGACAACATATAAGATACAGGAAGAAATAATATGCAATATGAAGGAGTGGAAGAATTGGGTGATGCTGTTTCTATTATGAGGGAAACAAAAGGAAGAATAGAAACCAGAGAAAATGCTCACTCTGAAGCTGATTCACTGTAGACAGGACATCCCATGGTGACAAGGGGAAAACTTGGAATATTCAAACCTAAGGTTTACTCAGCTGAAATTTCAGAACCAAACACTGTCAGAGAAGCTTTATCTAATAATAACTAGAGAAGAGCAATGCAGGCAAAGTTTAAGGCACTACAAAGAAATCAGACCTAGGAACTGGTTCCTAGAGAAAAGGCCACCAAAGTGATAAGTCGTAAATGGATCTTCAAAGTGAAATATGACAGCAAGGGAAACATAGAAAGGTACAAAGCAAGGCTGATTGCTCAGGGTTTCTTGCAGACATATGGAGTTGATTTCAAGGAGACTTTCAGTCCAGTGATTAAGGCATCAACCATAAAGATCGTTCTAACTTTGGCAGTGACAAATGACTGGGATATCAGACAAATCGATGTAAATAATGCTTTCCTCAATGGTAAGCTCAATGAAGAAGTATATATGTCTCAGCCGGAAGGATTTGTTGACAGCAGTTTTCCTGATTTTGTGTGTAAATTAAGGAGGGCACTCTATGGACTGAAACAAGCTCTAAGAGCTTGGAATGATGAGCTGAAAGGGACATTAATTAAATGGGGGAATGACTCAATCTAAAGCTGGTAATTCTCTCTACTATCAGTCGGAAGAAAATGACACTATCATTATTCTTATATATGTTGATGATATCATTGTTACAGGCAGTAACAAACAACAATTGCAGGACTTCATCGATAAATTAAATGAGAAGTTTTCACTTAAAGACATGGGGAGCCTAAAGAAGTTCCTGGGGATGGAAGTAAAAAAAGATGAAGCTGGGTTGTTGTTCTCACAAAACAAGTATGCACTGGACATCATTAAAAGGTTTGGCTTCAGCAGTCTAAATCTAGTAACAACTCCTATGGTGTCTGGAAAACTGGTCTCAAAGGAGGAATGTAGAGAGTTAAGCAATCCAACTCTCTTCGGAAGCTCAGTTGGTGCTCTGCTGTACTTAGTTCATTCTAGGCCAGATCTGTCATTCGCTGTCAATAGACTAAGTCAGTTTCTGCAGAAACCAACAGACATACATTGGAATTTGCTAAAAAGGGTCTTCAGATATATTAAGGAAATTGCAGACTTTGGACTTAGAATACAGAAAAGAGGTGATCTCAAACTGACTGCATTCTGCGATGCTGACCGAGCCCCTTGCCCAGATAATAGGCGATCAATAGTAGGTTACTATGTATATCTGGGAGGAAACCTGATATCATGGAGTGCAAATAAGCAACACGTTGTAGCCCGTTCAAGTACAGAAGCCGAATATAGAGCCTTGGTACATATAACTTCTGAAATTTGCTGGACACAAGCTCTACTCAGTGAACTCAAAATTCATTCTAAAACAGCTCATGTTGTGTGGTGCGACAACCTAGGAGCTAAAGCATTGGCATTGAATCCAGTTTTTCATGCCAGGACTAAACATATTAAGTTGGACATACATTTTGTGAGAGGTAAGGTCACTAATAAAGAACTAGAGATTGAATATCTACCTTCCACAGATCAAATTGCTGACATATTTACAAAACCACTGCCTTCATCCAGGTTTCTTTCTATGCGAGACAAGGTAGGAGTGAGATCCACCCACTCCACCTTGAAGGGAGAGATAAACTTGAAACTGAAGGGTTGTATTCATCAATTCATAACTTGGAGGATGACTTTAATATGAACTCAAAGTTTGAGAAAATGTAAGAAGGTGAAAAACACAACTTATCTTTTGTGCAACTGACTGTTCTTTTTCCTTGCTCTCTGGTGTAACTTATTTTCTAATTCCTCCAGTTAGGCATTCCAGCATTTTAGGGATTTCCCATTTTGGATAATGGATTTTGAGCGATCAGGTTATACAATACGTTTTGCATACTTTGCATTGTTATATTCATATATTGTATGTATAGGTCATTGGTTATTTATAGACTAATGGATTGCAATAATTGTTTTTTGACAGGTAGATAAATAGAAATTCTTGATTGTTCATCAGCAAGCCTATCTTCTCGATTTATTCTATTTGCTGGAATATATAGTCCACGGTGAAAGAATATATTTGAGCTCATCAAGAAAATAGTAGTAACTCAAGGCCTGAAAGGCTTTTTGAAGGGAAACTTTGTTAACATTCTACGCACAGCACCTTTTTAGGCAAATCAATTTTTGCGCTTATGATACATATAGAAAGAAGCTTCTCAAATTAGCTGGGAATGAAGAAGCCATGAATTTTGAGAGGTTTATTGTCGGTGCTACAGCTGGCATTACAGCTACTGTACTCTGCTTTAGGCCCGGTTTTAGGCCGAGGCAAGTGAGGCCCGCGCCTCAAGGGAGGGCCTCAGATTTTTTGAAAACAAAAACAAAAACAAAACTTTTTTCTATTTTATAAGTGAAAAAATAAGCCCTAAATTCTATCATTTTGTTTCTTCTCTTAATTCTCTAAGCAACACCATGAGATTTGTTCCGAAAGATCTTCAGGGTTTTCTTAACTAAGTTGAGTTCAACTGTTCAACTACATGAAGTTTAACATAGTTTTATGTTTTCGAAATTCAAATCTAATATGGTATTATTCATATTTCAATTTTCAGTTTTATTTTCTTTTATTTATTTGATGGTTGCAATGAAATCTTAGATTAAATATTTTAATTTTATTTCTAAAATATAAATAAGATCTGGAAATCTCAAAGTTTAGGTTGAGGCCTAAAATCACTATTACGTTGGAAAAATTTTACACTTCAAATCTCTTTAAGGACCTGTTTGGTACAGATTTTCGTTTTCTACAGTAAATCAATTCTCATTTTCAACCACACATTCTTCAATAAAATAATATTTTCCATCACATCAATACTTTTTTCTTCTTTTTCAACCACACATTTCCTATCACATCACTATTCAAAAATCAATTCTTCCCCCAAAAATCCCTACCAAACACACTCTAAATTATTTATCCTGAATTTGAAAATATTTTTCTATTTTTTTCTTGGATTTTTTCATTGTTTTTCTCTAACTCATACTTCTTTCATTTTTGGTGATTATTATTAATCTAATTTGATTTCAATTTTTTTTTTGTATCTAAATATTTGAATTTTTGTTATTATTTACCTTTTATAATTTGAGATTTTGAAATATATTCCTAAGTATTTTGTTGAATTTTTTTGTATTGATTTTCTCTACCTTCATATTTCTTTCGTTTTTGGTGATTTTTCTCACACACTGTCTAGTAGTAACTCTGGAGCTTCTCGTCATGTAGTTCAAGCTGAAGGTTTCTTTTCTCTTTACAATGGTTTACTGCCACCTATCTTGAGTATGACACGCTCAGACATTTTGAAATCGGCTTATTTGTAGTTATGTAAATGAGCAGAGCCTGAACTTTTTTTTTTTGGGTTTGGCTCAGCTCGTTGACATAACTACGTCGAGTCTTGCGTACCAAACATGCTCTATATGAAGTCTTCCTTTGGCTTCTGATTTTAATTTTTAGATAGAGTTTTCTCAATTTCACGTGCAATCAGTTCTTTAAGGTGGAATGAATCACGACAATTTCTTACAGTTCATAGTAAAGTACTAAAGTAGAGGAAATTCCCCAGAAGCATCAGAGGAATTAGATTCTTCCACATGGCGCAGTTAATATACTCTTCAGAATCAGCATCCTTCAGCTGTATTTGTTGCACAATTTTTTGGATCATTTTCTGTCATAAAATGAAATCTTGATTTACTTTCTTATTGCATTAATGCTCTATGCAATAAAATTTTTAAGTAAGGAATTTACAATTTCTCATTTGTCTGAAAAGAGGACCATTTCTACAACGTATGGAGATACTACCATCCCACTGAAGTATTTTTCTCTTAAAAGAGAGAACAAAATTGTTTAGAATAATATTATTCATCTTAGCAATATCTAACATCAATTTAGAAGTCAGCATATATAAGGTTCTATTAATAAATTTAGATAGTAAAATATTTTATTCTCTTCAACAATGTCCTCTATTTTGATTTTCTTCATTTCATATTTTTCAAGAAACATTTATCGTCTATTATCTAACATATTTTTGTCTGTTAATGATTAGTTAATTCAAATATAATTTGAATAATGTAAGTACTAGATTATTGGAATATGTAGCTTATTAATAAAGATTAATTAATTATTATTGTTATATCTATAAATTAGGTGGCATACGCATGATGGAGGGGTTCGACATATGCCACTTCGACATCGATTATTATTAGGTTCTGAATAATCATGTTCAGAACAGAATCTCTTTCTAAACAAATAAAGTGTCAAAGTGTCAAGATAAACAAGGTTCAAATGTCGTTAACAACTTTTAAAATGTTAAGAACGTGTTAAATGTTAATAATAACAACTATTATACACAACTTATCAACAAAAACAAGATTTTAAAGAAAATTACCTTCTACCAGAATTGTGGGAAAGCCTATCAACTGCAAATTTGGATGAAATTAAATTTTTCGAAATGAAATTATATGATTTTCTTATGAATTTGAAACATATAATTATTTTTTAGTGTTGATAACTTTTCTACTTCATCTTTTTCCAAAATTTTTTATCAATACCTAATCTATATATATATAAAAACAGAAGTGCCGTAAAAAAAAATTTCCCTCCAAAATGCACTTTCCTCTTATGGAATTCTAATTAATTCCGTCTACCCATTAGTCAAACATTACAGCATGCTTTTATTGATAGTAACAATTTCATTTGTTGAGTTTTGTGTTCATTAAATCATTCTTTTTTTTAAAAAAAAAATGTTTGAAAATCGAAAAGTCACTATAACTTGCATTTTATATATAAACTTCTTTGGATTATTATAATTTTAAACGTTTAAGTTGTTTTGTGTGTGCTAATTACATTATTATTATGGTTTTGAAACTTAATTAATGTTTGATTATTATTATTATTATTATTATTATTATTATTATTATTATTATTATTATAACAGTATTCGTGAAATGTGTGTGATGTTAAATACCACGTTAATATGGTGCAAGTCAATATAAATTATTGAACAAAGGCCGTTAGCCATGGTTAGCTCAAATCATGGATTAAAATTCTGAGTTATGAAACCCAGTAGATATTTAGATGCCCAAGTAATTAATAATTATTAATAGTAAAATGAGGTAAACCAATGTTACAAAAGTTGTTTTGTATTAATTATTTCTATTTTTCCTTTAAATTTGATTTGCACATAAACAGGCAGAGTGACTGTTCGTTTTTCGAGTAGGGACGTGCAACCATTTTGAAATACTACAATTTTGTCAATATTTTACTTCAAAGTCCATCATTCTACCTCATTGCTCATCGTTTTAGTAGTGTAAACAAGACTTCAAATTTGATTTATGCAAGCACATTTACAAGAAATTTGAAAACTTCGTTTTCTATTCGTCTCGGGAGAATTATTTTCGCGGGTGCAACATTTTTGTGAGTATATCATTCAAGTCACAGTTCGGGTGATATTCTAGCAATTCTGTTTCGAATACATCTGTTAATGACCATATATTTTTTTTTATTTCACGATTTTAACTTTTTTTCACTTTTTCTACCACGTCGAAGATAGATAAGTGCATATGGCACCGATATTTGATCTTGTGCGAGATATCAACGTCACGAAAACTAATTGGGCGCTAAAAGTGTGTGTTATCCGTGTTTACGAGTTGCTAAAGATCACAAATCCGAATGAAACATATAGCTTGGAGTTCATTTCGCATGACAGTGAAGTAAGTTTTCCTATCACATTCCAAACTTTACATGTGGATCTGGTATTAACATATATAATGCAACATGTTAATTGCAGATTGAAATTTAAGATATGAAAGTGAGAAAAGAATTATAAATATGGCATAAAATAAAAATTTGTATTCTTTTCGTCAAGAGGTATAATTTTCTGAAAATTATAAATTTGCTACTATAAGCCATAGAAGAAAATGTCTATATGTTTGTTTTAAATTTGAAGATGAATATCAGTAAAGGAAAAAAAATAATAAGAATAAAAAATTAAATTAGTACTTTGTAAATTATCAAGTGATTATTTTTTCACTATAATTTTTTTTCAAGATGAAATGAGATATGATCGGAAAGCATTGGTGGAAGAACACAAGAACATGGTCTCTAATTTGACAATTGAGCAACGACATGTTTATGACACAGTGTTGAATTCAGTTCAATCGGATAAAGGTGGTGTTTTTTTGTTTATGGTTATGGAGGTACAGGGAAGACCTTTGTATGGAAAACTTTATCTGTGACTTTAAGATCAAAAACAGAAATTGTATTTAATGTGGCGTCAAGGGTAAAGCATCGTTACTTTTGGACGGTGGTAGAACTCCACATTCAAGATTTGCGATACCGCTAAATCCAAATGAAGATTCCACGTGCAACATTAAGCAGGGTAGTCCTCTCGCGGAATTGATTGTTAGATGCAAGCTTATAATTTGGGATGAAGCGCCTACGATGAACAAATATTGTTTTGAGGCTTTAGATTGAAGCATGCGAAACATTTTGAGATTCAACAATTCCACGAGCAACGACATGTTTATGACACAGTATTGAATTTAGTTCAATCAAATAAAGGTGGTGTTTTTTTTGTTAATGGTTATGGAGGTACAGGGAAGACCTTTGTATGGAAAACTTTATCTGTGACTTTAAGATCAAAGCATAAATTGTGTTGAATGTGACGTCAAGTGGTAAAGCATTGTTACTTTTGGACTGTGGTAGAACTCCACATTCAAGATTTGCGATACAACTTAATCCAAATGAAGATTCCACGTGCAACATTAAGCAGGATAGTCCTCTCGCGGAATTGATTATTAGATGCAAGCTTATAATTTGGGATGAAGCGCCTATGATGAACAAATATTGTTTTGAGGCTTTGGATAGAAGCATGCAAGACATTTTGAGATTTAACAATCCACAGAGTATGGAACTACCTTTTGGAGGAAAAACAGTTGTTTTTGGAAGAGATTTTTGACAGATCTTGCATGTGATTCAAAAAGAAAGTAGACAGGATATTGTGCTTGCAGCTATCAATTCATCATATTTATGGAAAAATTATAAGGTTTTGAGATTGTCCAAAAACATGAGACTACAAAATATCGAGTCAGATGCTAAGTGCGTTGAATTAAATGCATTTTTAGATTGGATTGCGAGTATAGGGGATGTAACAATTGGCTGTGTGAATGATGGTCATGCAACAATTGAAATTTCGGATGATATTTTGTTACGTGGATTCGACAATCCAGTCAAAGCAATCGTGGATAGTATGTATCCGTTGTTTACTTGTGACGTTAATAAGGCAAATTATCTGCAAGGAAGAGCTATTCTCAAAACCGACACTTGATGTGGTTGAATCTGTCAATGATTATATGATTTCGCTAAATGCGGCTGAAGGAAATACTTATTTAAGTTCTGATTCAACTTGCAAGTCAGATGCCAATGTTGACATGTTATGTGACCTTCATACGCCTGAGTTTTTGAATGGAATTAGACGGTCTGGTGTGCCCAACCATGAATTGAAATTGAAGGTCGGCACTCCTGTTATGCTTTTACATAACATAGACCATTCCGCCGGCTTATGCAACGACACAAGATTGATTATTACAAGGCTCATAAGTCATGTTCTGAAAGCAAAGATTCTCGCTGGAACTAATGCAGGTCATAAGGTTCTTATCCCTAGAATGACGTTGACTCCATCTAATCCAAGGCTGCCATTCAAGTTTCAACGAAGATAATTTCCTCTTATTGTATCATACGCAATGACAATCAACAAAAGTCAATGTCAATCGCTATCTCATGTTGGTTTGTATTTGAAAAAATCAGTTTTTAGCCATGGTCAGTTATACGTTGCTATGTCTAGAGTTACAAATCACAAAGGGTTGAAGATTTTGATTTGCGATAAGGATGACAGACAAGACAATTCAACGACAAATGTGTTTTCAAGGAACTTTTCCAAAATTTGTAATAGTTGGAACATTGATTTAATTTTTTTATGACAATTGTAACGCATATATGATATTTATTTCATATACTTTTGTAACAACCTCAATAATCATTTTTAAGTCAAATGAAATATTTAATCTCAACGTTTATAAATTTATTTTTTTAGTACAATATCCGTGCATCGCACGGGTGACACACTAGTAGATAATAAAAGCAAATGAATCTATTAAGTATTAACTAGCATTAATATAACTTCTTATGGAAGCATTTATTCTTCTCAAAATTCGTGATAAATTTAAAAAAAATTACTTCATTTTTCATCGAGGATATAATAGATAACTTTAATACCAAATTTGACTATTTTTACAAGAGTTATCAAAATTAAACAATTTTCAATTCACAAGTAAGGATCCTTTTTGTAAATTCAACGTGAAATTTTTTGGTTGAAAAATCGGATGAAACAAATAAAAAACGGTCATCGATAACTGCTGAATTATACGTGGAACTCCGCCACTCACGTTTCGATAATCCCAAGGGTAGCTAAATTAGTTTTCGCAGTGCCGCCTCCTCCGCCGCCACGACCACGAC
This sequence comes from Fraxinus americana, assembly GCA_035079005.1. Classification (NCBI taxonomy): domain Eukaryota; kingdom Viridiplantae; phylum Streptophyta; class Magnoliopsida; order Lamiales; family Oleaceae; genus Fraxinus; species Fraxinus americana. The sequence goes on along the minus strand of CM068718.1, from coordinate 30,984,490 downwards.
CACCCCCACCACCAGAGATGGCGGCATCGGACGACGGAGGAGCAGAAGCCGCGGCGAATGACTGCCCGTGTTCGTGCGGCTTGAAAAAGGAGGACCACCAGTCGAACTGCTCGCAATGCCGGCGGCGATCGTTGAACTCGAGCTTGCCGTCTTCGTCGTCTTCGTGCTCTTTGCTGAGCTTTGAGTCATATCCTGTTCAGGATTATGATAAGCTGTGGAGAGTGTATACAGCGTCCGTCAAAGGCTTCTCCATCGGCGCAGGCCTCAAAGGCGGTCTCGCACTCTTCTCTTTCCTCTCTCGCCTCCGCCGCAGGCGATCCCTTCCCTCCTCCAAGTATGTGTTTATGAATCCTGTTTACATTTCTTTATTTTGTATTGTTTCAGATCTAAATCAATTCACACTGGGGCATGTCTATGCACACATATTGCTTGTGGTGCACTTACTTTCGTTTTCCTGCAATTAGTTTTAGACTAAAGGTTCAATTCTTGTTTCCAAAGCTATATTTTATACAATTTACTAATTAGCTTAGCTTTAGTGGAACAGTAAGGCTGTATTTGGCGCCATAAGCTGGAAGTCGTTGATTTGGAATCAAAAATATGAAAATTTTACGACATTAATTACCAAAACCCCATTTGATGCTGCCAATATGACAGAAGGGGATTTTAAATGTTATTTTTCTTTTGATATAAGGGATATTGCTACTGGAATAAGTTTTTACAAATGGAAGCAGCAATGTTATTGCGCTATTGTGCATCTGGACTCTGTATTAGTCTATGTTTGACTCATGTTTATAAACAGTTGATAAACACTCAAGCCACTTTTTATTTACACATTTCGAGGAGGGATCCACAACCACTACCTAATTTTTTACTTTCTATGTAAATCATTTATAAACACTTACCAAACATGCTCTTAGTGCTCTTGTATATGTTGCAGTATTTGGTAATTTTACATATGGTTAATTTATTTTACAATAGTAATTTATGTCAATTTTCTTTTTCTTTTTGCTTAGGAAAGTGGAAATGGCGTCAACTAGTGAAGATGTGATTTTGGCATTGAAAGAGACCTTGAGATATGGGCTATTCCTTGGTGCATTTGCAGGGACATTTGTATCAGTGGATGAAATTATAGCTGCTTTGGGAGGTCACCGTAGGCATGATCTTTACCCCTCGGTTTTCTCTTTAGTTTTTTTTTTTTTTTTTTTATCTATTGTTTTGTTTTTCCTTTTTATTTTGTGAATCAGCATTTGGCCAGATTTGCACATTTTTGTTAGATATTTCTTTTGTTACTTGTGTTAAAGTTGTGTATTTTGATTCCATAAATTGGTGTGGTTGCTGAAGTTTTTTAAATTTTAGGACTGCCAAATGGAGGTCTTTGCTGGCCGGGGCCATAGCAGGGCCATCTATGCTGCTTACTGGGTTGAATACACAGCACACAAGCTTAGCGATTTACATTCTCATGCGTGCCACTGTATTAGCATCACGATGTGGGATAAAAAGCAAGCGATTTGGGAGAATTTGTAAGCCTCTTACTTGGGCTTATGGAGATATTTTCCTTATGTGTCTCTCATCTTCGCAGATTTTGTAAGTGACTTATTTCTCTGCTTAAAGTTTTAATGTTTTAAGTTCAATCTTTGAGAAGTTTCCTTTCTTATTATTGTTTTTATTTATATCTGCAATTTAATGTGCCCCTGTTTGGGCTCCATTAAACTATGGTTTTGGGAAAAAATGTATTTTGGAGTAATATATATTTGGAGAATGTGTGGTTAAAAATTAAGGAAAAGTTTTGGGTTTACGTGTAATATTATTTTATTGGAGAATGTGTAGTTGAAAATGAGTTTTCAAAAAAATGTATTTTTGGTTTAATGGAGCCCAAACAGGGGCTGTATTTCTTAATCACTGTGGATCTGTATCTTGGCAGGGTATAGTTGTCATTACCTTTTTCCAGATAAGTACTAGAGGTCTCCTGGATAAAAAAGTTAAAAGACCTATATCAGAACTTTGTCTCAGGCTAAACACGATTAAGTTGCTTAATTGATGGAGTTGATTGAGGTTGTTTGTCAATGAGAAATGCTCTTTTTGGAGAGTAACAGACATGAGAAAATGTTTACCCTTAAAAAAAAATCCTTGAATTTATACTTCATAAAATGAGAGAAACATCAAAATGAATCATGACCAACAGAAATTTATTCTGTGTTCCTTATGAAATCATACAAAAATGCTAAATAATATAAAACATCCTTATGGAAACTGATGTCCAAGACTAGAATAAATTATGCAAGTTTCACTCTCTCCAAAATTCATCTCTTACTTCTTCATGCACTGTGCCAACTGCCAAGATTATTTCTTGAAACATTTGAATAAGGTTGTTGGTATGTAAAATTTGCACACTTGCTCAAGAAGCTCTTCCATTTATTTTCTGGTGACGTGCTCGTGAAGTTTGTAAGTATTACTAGAAAATGTTAAAGCTTGAGATTATATTTTATAATGATGAATATGCGGTAGAAACACAGAGATATCTAAGATGAAATTGCCCCATATGTTCATCTCCTGTCTGTATCTGTGGAAAGACAAACCCAGTTTTTCGGATAAAGAAGTTCTCAAGTGTAATAAGATTGCAGTGTTATATACCATATAACCATTTCTAACTCAAAATTTTGAAGTGAAGGCGAAATATTGTGTACATTAAGTCATAGTATGTATTCCAATAACAATAAATTGACAAGCACAAGCAATTCACGCATCATTTCTCGCAAAATCTTGGTATAGTTACAATCCCGAGGGGGTGGGGGTATAATCAATGTGCATGGAAGTGGACGTTTAAGTAGCAAATAGTAGACCAGAAGGTCTGCTTGATCACTGCTGTGAACTATCAAAAGAGTATAATATATTCCCTTTTCTTCTCCTCTTATGACTTGCGTCTCAAAAGCTTTTTTTTTCTAATAAATGTCTTAAAAACAAGAATGTAACCAGCTCAAAATTCTTCACTCGATATTTTTAGAAGACCCGTTATAGATCTTTTTTCATGTATATATCCTCCTATAAAGATAGTCTCATTTCTTACTGAAGTACCTTTCAAAGTAGAATATTGTGTTTTTCAGGTCTGCTTACATATTGAAGCAAGATAGTCTGCCTCCATCTTATAAGTCATTTCTTAATAAACATGGAGCAAAGGATTCTGTCATCCTGCAAGGTGTGCGAGAGATTACATGTGGCAAGCCTATAAAAAATTTGGCGGCAATAGAGAAATATTACAAGTCCATTGGCGTTGACGTTAAGCTAGATGCACAAATGAAAATCCCTTGCTCGGTATGTAGAGCACAACATAATATTTTTCTTACATATAATATAAAATTTCTGCAATGATATCTGATCTATTTCTTTATAATCTATGATTATCAGGTTCTTATTAATTTTCAGAACTTAGTGTTTCAGATGAGTAATAATTCGGAGGCTTTATGGACAGTAGTCAATTGCCTGAACATAATCTGATTCTCTTCCCATTTTCTCAAGTAAATCTGACAATGTTTTCTTGGATTAACGGAGTCATCTGGCCCGATTTTGAATAATTTTTGATGCTTGAAAGTTTGCTCTTTATTGCAAGTTGATATGATGATTATGCACATTGTCTGCAAATTTCTCAATATTGCTCCCTCCAGCCCACTGACACTTTCTTTCTTGGACGTTCCAAAACACAAGCCTTGCTTCAAAAAGTTGGAAGGCATTGCTTTCGCAATGTATGCATTATACTCTTTTCTACGACTACAAGTGACACGATGTCGAGGGTCCAGTTTCCATGTCCCTCGTATCACCATCCTAAACCCTCTATCAAAGCTTTTCAGTTGCACCCTACGGAACAGGTCCCACACACCAAAATTCAAATCTATAAGTGGAAATTGATTTATTAAAACAGAATGTGAAAATCCATTTCAAAACTGTTCTAAAATAGAGAATAAATGGTTCCAGATTAGCGAGCACTTCACCATACACATTATGACTGTCAGAAGATGACATGTTCTAGGTCTTGTTTAACTTAGATGACCTTCAGCGGCCAAGACAATCAGGAATTTTCACAGTTGAAGGGCCTGCAGCCATTGAATGCTATATGTATCATTTAACAACCGTTGACTGATCAATTAATTTATTTACTAAAATTTTTAACATTATGAGCGTTTTTGAACTATTGCTGCTTATAAAGAAATGAAAATGAAGAAAAGAATGGAGTTATTCTGGATTGAGTGTTAGGTGTTGGTGATTGATTGTGAGAGCTTGTCTGATCGCTTGGATTTGCTATAAATTGGATTAAGGTTTTCAAGAGTTTTGATTTCTATCTTGCATATTCTGAGGAGATATTTTAGGTTTGAATACCGGGGATACTTGATTGGATTGCATATGGTATTTGAGAGAATAGGAATTTGAAGCTTCGTGATTAGAAATGGATAGTAGAATTGAAATAATTAAAGGCAGATTCAGGAAAAAGGAATAAAAGAATAGCGTGTTCCACTGTTTATAACAATGCGGACTTCCAAAAAGTGTATAATCATAGGATAAATTGAGTCATACTCCTGTCTTTTTGTTTCTGCTGCTTCATATATAACGATGTGAGATTGTAATCCAATTCAGATTACTTTGTTTTTGCATGTTTCTGTGCTGAATACCAGTTTTCGCTGCAAGATTGCTGATAGTTAAGCGTCATATAGTGCTTTCTATGTTTTTGCAGATTATACATGGGAATCAAGCATGTGGGACACATTTTCTTCTATTTCTTCTTCAAGCGTATAAAAGAGCATTACCAGTTTATCTTCCAGTCTATCTAATTCCTGCACTGATAGTACATCGCCAAGGTCTCCTGAAAAGGTAATTTATATTGTTGTTTATCTCTTGATACATCCAATATTTTCTCCTTTTCTGTTGCTTTTGGATATGTGGTAGTAACTTATACCTAATATGTTGTGAAGATTCAGTCTGCAAGGAGAAAACATTTTACTATGAATGGCTACTCATTGTAGGTTTGAAGCATAGAAATTCTACATTCTTTCAATTTTCCAGTTATAATCAACTAGGTAGATTGTTAATCCTCTGGTTTTGCTTAAGTGTCAGAATATGATGCTACAGCGTGTAATATGATTACTTAGAATGAGTCCATATAAGGTTGCACTACCTCCCAATTCATTAATGTCCTTCAGCTTTCTAGAATTCCTAAAATTAAGAATGTTGACTAAAATTGTAGAGAATGCCAAGGAAATGATTGTCCGGGTGGTATCATCAATGTTGCAAATCTCAATAGCTTCAGACTTCAGAGTATCCATAACATTTGTAGCCAATTGTGTACTTGGTAAAGTTGATAAATTGAGTGTTATACAGGAGCCGGGGGATTTAATGGTTTGACTTATTAGCTTCCAAAATTCTTTGCCTTTTCAATATTTACATATATCTTTTAGACAATCATGTATATGAGCCAATTGCTCTTCTAAAAAGTACTTTGTGTGAAACAAGAAGTTAAATTAAAATAATGGTTATTTGCGGAGGAAAATGGATATTCTTGCAGTTGGTTATGAAGTGGCATACCAAAAAGAGACCACTTTAAGCTGCTAGGTTTCTTTAAGAGTGTAGATGAGGAAATGAAAGTGATGCTTATCTGTGTTGCTCGGACTCTCCAAAAATGAATAAGTATCCGTGTCGACACAACATGATACGAATACTGACACGGGATATGGATCGATTCATTTGTTTTACACTCGGACAAGGCAGCAAAAGGGAGAAGATGGCGGAAGGTGAGTCTTGCTTCTCTAGCTTTGCGTCTGGCGGCAGAAATATTTGCACAAAGAGAGAGAGAGAGAGTTGGGGAAAACAACGGGTTTTGGAGATGTGTTAAATGGGCTCTTGAGAAGTCCAATGGATAGAGTTAACAAGAGTGTTAAATGGGCTCTTGTGAAGTCCAGTGGATGGAGTTAATGAGTTTATTTTTGTATTTAATCTAATTTGAATTTATTTTTGTATAAATTTTTTATTTCTTATATTTTATCTTTGTAAACATTTTATGTTGTAATTAAAATGATTTAGTATTATATCTTTTTTTATTAAATTTAAATTTATTTCTATAATTGTTTTTAAATAATATGTAAGAGATCGAAATTGATTTTTTCTTTAATTTTTTTGAAAAGAATTTATTTTGACTTTAAATTTAAATTGATTACAAATTATAATCCAATTGTTTAAATTAATTTTATAGAAGGAGTTGATAAACAAAATAAACAACGAGTTCATTTTTTAACAACCAATATCAGTTAAGTTAATTTGTGTACAAGTTAATTTAATATTGTGGTTATTTGCTTTAATTGAACCATTTTTCTCTTCGTTATTTTGGCATTGTTCTATCATTTAAAAAAAAAAAAATTGTAAGAAGTATTCCCGTACCCGTATTCAAAATTCGGACCCTTTTTAGCCGTATCTCCATATCTTAATTTTTATAATGAGGATCCGACTCCTAAATATGTACCCGTATCAAATAACCGCACCCTAGTCTCAGTATTATAGATGCTTATATCTTGGATCTTTGATGTTGGGTTGTTTGTCCTTGTCACTATGGTTCCTCTCTCATTTTACTTTCTACTCTTCTTTGTGGTGTGTTGTACCCGATTTTGATTCAACAACTTCAGATACACATTAACTGGTGTAAATTTGTTACATCTTCAACCTCAGTTTAATGGTGCATTGCTAAAGTTCTTTTAATTTCTTGAAGATAGCTAAAATAGAATTTCATGATGAATGAATCTGACACAAGACCCGAACAATGGATATAAGAGAAAATTGGAATATTGATGTTATTGCTAATTCATTGTCTTGCCAATTACCAATCTGCTCAAACAGATAACTAGAATTATGTTAGAATCCTTTTGTGAGAAATTAAATTACTGTTTATAAAATTCATATGTACGGTGTAAATGCAAAGTCATACATATGATCAATTGTAGAACTATATAAATGAAATCTTACCCTCTCAGTTGATTACTTCAAGTTTTAGATGTTCACAAAATCAATTATCTATTTCTGCTTCATTTATTCTGAAGTTCTCTTTTCTGGGGTAAGTAGATTATTTTGCTGATGCACGCTAATCTACTTTGTATATTGACTTGGTAATTGTTAACACATTTTCTTGTCTTGTTAGTATATTGACTTGGTAATTGTTACACAGTTTCTTGTCTTGTTACTTGTCACTTCTTAAATTTATACCCTCATAATCTTATAGGCACTCATCTAACTGTTCTTGATACTGTTGTTTCTGCAATACTGTCCTTTATATATATTTTTTTAACCTTATTCAGGTCTCACACAATCTTATGGAAAGGTCTTTTTGGTACTGCAAGATCAAGCTTGTTTCTGTCGATGTATTGTTCATCTGCATGGTAAGCAACTGATTTTACAGATTGTGCATCTTGTACCATTGATCTAAGATTGGAGAATCTTTTGATCTTTATTTTTCTCTTCTACCATGGAGCATATTAACCCATACCCTTAAGCTAAATCCAAGCTTGGGAGCTCGAAAAACCTGTGCTAGTTTGGAACTATTTTTAAAGCTTACCCACACTTTCACATGGGTATTCCTATGTACATTCATGTGAATTTGAATGTTAAAATGGCTTCCATACATCTCATGGTATGTCATCATGATTCCCATGTGAAAGAACACATGTAAAAATAGATTTTATGATTTAAAAGAAAAGTGAGTGGTGATTAGTAAAACTATTATCTAATAGTAATAGAACAAAAAATCTTTTTATTTTCATTTGGGAAATTAGGTTATTGGAACCACACTGCTACCATTGTACTTGTGGTTACTATTACTGTTTTTGCGCGAGATTGTTGATTGTTTTTTTATTCATGCTGCTTAGGATATGGACATGCTTCCTGTTTAGGATTTTCAAGAAATGCAACATTCCTATGGTGGCAATGGGAACGGTAAAAGGAGTCGCCCTTTTTATTTTCCATTAATAACTATTAAACTGATTCTACATAAACACATCTCTCATGCGCACGCATATTTTTATTTACACTTGCAACTATGCTCTTGAACAGTTTCCAACTGGTCTAGCCTTGGCCATTGAGAAGAAGAGTAGAAGGATAGAGATATCATTATACTGCCTTGCTCGAGCTATTGAAAGCTTCTTCACATGCATGGTTGATGTAGGATACTTACCTCAGTCGAAAAACTTGAAGAGGGCTGATGTTGTGGTCTTTAGCATTTCAACTGCAATTATTATGCACTGTTATGCTATAGAGAGGGATGTCTTTCGATCAAAATACTTGAATGTTCTTGATTGGGTTTTCGGCGTGCCTCTTCCCCCATATGAAACAACCCCACGTAAGAGGACATGATAAATTATTGCATGGTTTTGAGTTTCGAAGGCGAGGCAGGAATTTAGTTGTTAATTTCCCCAACTAATGAGGTGGAATAATCTCCCAAGTCAATATTGCAAGAAGTTGGAAGAACTTGTATATTTGGCTATGGTAGAAATGCTTCACCACTTCCCATATATTTGGACAAGGTTTGCACAGTGCAAAAGAAAAAGAATAGGGCCATATACTTATTTTTCTCGTGGGAGGTTGATTTTGAAAAGATTGCAAACAAGATTTGTTTCTTTTTAATTTTTTTATTATAGACACAAAACTGTGATATTTCATTTGTTTTTTAAGTGGTAGCCAAATGACAATAGTTCATTCGTACTTTGTATTTCTATACTTTTTGGCACAATTGCTTACAGTTTTGTGATCAATACAGATTTTTAAGGAAAATGCAACCCCATTTTTAAAGCTCGAGTTCTACAAAGCGTACATGAACATACGATGACATCGATTTCTTCAACGTTTTATACAAACTGTAATGCAACTCTTGATCATAACAAAAAGGATCGTGAAGTCTATTTTCAGAGCCATTAATTTAAAATTTAATAAAAGAAAACTACCTAAAAAAGGCCAACGTAATTATAAAACATCTCAAAGAAGTTTTGCTACTCAAACAATGTTTTTGGACAAGGGTTCAGATTTGTCGCATATGGTTTATGGCCGAACATTAATGAACTCCAACAACAAGAGTAAATAAGAGAGTGATCACGAGCCAACTGAATATTACACGTCCCTGGTGGGGCGCAAACAAGCCATAAGAAAAGCCCCTTGAGACCCTAAACATCAACCATAAGACAAAGTCCCCACTTAGAAGAGAAATTCAGACCTCATCTTCATGAAGCAACATATTTGGAATCCCCTTGCTAACAGGAAACTTACGACCAGTCTCAGGACAAACTAACGCGCCCTCCTCAAGATGAAGCTCAACGAGAGCATGATGGAACTTGCGAAGGAACTCATCAGAGTCGAGCATTGAGGATTCAGTGTTCTCGGGAAGCTCAGTGTAGCCCATGGTTCTGGAGGCCTCAACCAGGGCTTTCCATTCAATCTTTGGAAACATGTTCCTTAGGAAGTCTTCATTGAAGTCCACCTGCTTCTCCACTACTTTCTCAACCTCAATCAGCAGAGGGAAGCCATTTGTTACACCTTTTATGTTTGATGATAACATATTGTGGGTTAAAAGCCTCATTGTTGGTTTTGTTCTTAAATTTGTCAAATTTAACACCTTGGAGACACCTTTATATGGGTTGTAGTCCTGTAGAGATCAAATCAATGCAGTAGCAGTTTCAGTGATGTAAAAGACAAATCCAATTTACTCTATTTTTCCATTCAAAAGTTAACATGTATTATAGCAAAACTAAAAAAAGAAATTACACCTCAATATACAAGAACAGCAGATTATTGCTCGTGTTCCACTATCTCGTTACTCGGAAAACACTTTATTTTGTTCTTGATCAGGAAATTAGATGAGAATTTTTCAAGTGTTGGTAGAGATATCACGATCCAAATGCTAAGCCAAAAAGCTTAGTCTGAAGCTCTCTTGTTGGACATAGACAACTAAACACGAGATATCCAAATTGAAGCAGAATATCGTAGAAAGTATCAAGTCTAAAACAATGAATTCAACCAAAAGGCAATACATCTCGAAGCAAAACCCAAATGAGATGGAAAACACAGCCTAGAGAATGTTTTCGCAAGTTCATCTGCACATATTCTTACTGTAATGCCTTGTGTTGATTGTATCATACAATGTATCAGTACATAACCCAAAATCTATTAGCTTATCCTTTAGAATGGATTTCAAATGGAGGACATCCAAACATATATACATCTAGATAGAGACTACTAATTTTGTTAGGAAATCCAACTTAGTGCATCGAGTCTACACATTACAATCCAGTGAATCAATTCATAAGAGATAATTGCACATTCCTTGATGACCACAAACAAGTATAGACAAAACACGGAGAGATCAATGATTACTGGAACAAATATAATACCATACTTTCCAATTTTAAAAAGAAATTTATCGGGAAAAAGGAAAACACGTTATACAACTAGAAGATGCTTCTGATTAAATTTGAAACTACATACTTGAGGTATACGATAACTTACTTTCTAATTATTCCTCAATTTTCCTCCAAATTCCTTGTTTTACTGATACGGAACAGAAACCACCAACGATAACACTCTTTGGAAGCTTCGAGCTTTTATTAATTTCTTCCACTAAACTAACGGATGTAAAGAAGTAACCATAAAATGGGGTTATTTGATTGTCCTAAAACAAGTTCAAATTTTCAATAATTGTTTGTGTGTGAGAGCGTGAAAGAGAGAGTACCTGAAGGCTGAAGGTGGTCCGGCGACGCTGAAAGCAGAGATAGAAAGAGAGAGAGAGAGGGGGACTTCTAGTATAGGGTAATGCATGGGCCTTCGTTGTTGGGTTTAAAGGAATACTTGGGCCAACCTTTTTTATTTTCAAATGAAATTCCTCTCCTCTTTTTATTTATTTTTTAGAAACAATTTACAAATACATTAAAAACTTTATTAATTTCAAACTTATTTTAAACTTTTTTATCCTCAATACACTGTTTATTTATTTTCTTAATTTTATTTTTTATGATACATTTTCTAACAGCGTGTTACACTGTGTAATATTGTGTTACGTAAGTTCATAACATGTTTTTATTGTAACGAAGTATGTTAAAATACATTTGGTCGAGTATTTCTATATTCACCTCAATTGCCATCATTGCCACAACTCGTAAACTGGTGTTATATCACCATATATAACATTTTATCAATTGTTTGACACCCATTTTATGGAAGAATTTGATTTGAAATAGCGATTGATGGAAGAATGTGTTGTTAAAAAGTAAGGAGAATTTTTGGATTTATGTATAATATTATTTTATTGATAAAATGTGGTTGAAATGAAGAAAGAAAAAAAAATTAGAAAAAAAGGATGTCAAACAAGTGCTTATTGTTATACTACATCATCACAATCACTTGTAACATTCTTGGTTACACCACCATTGTCACAATTGTCATCACTAGTAGCATTCATTATTATAGCACTTGCATTATTGCACCACTACTCACAAAACCTTATTCCATTCGAACCTCCCACTGTCTTGACCCCCACCACCACTATATCTGAACCCCATCTAAACGCCTCCATCATCACCGTACCAATAAACTTTGTCATTGTTGCCACTATTATTCCTGTAATCACCACCACAACCAATCAAATTTACCATTGTCGCCACTACCACCCGATCATCTCTATCGTCGCCTCCCTCACCACCATTACCACTTTTTTTTATGAATCAAACTCACAAAACTATCAGAAGAGGGAATAAAACTCATTCCATCCACCACCCCCTTAACATACACCATTAGTTCTTACTTCAACTCAGGGGCGGACGTAGAAATTTAAAGTTAACGGGGTACAATTGAACATGCAAAGAAGTTGAGAGAAAGTTTACAATAAAAAATTTATGTCAAAAAAAAGCATACCCCATGTAATTTTGCATCAGAAAATTTACATAGGATGTGACTTTTTCAGATGTAAAATTTAGAAATTTTTTGATATTGTATTCTATATAAAATTTCCTAATAAAATGATGAAAATTATTTTATTTTGTATTACAAAAATAATAAATGTTAATACAATAATTGATTTTTTTAAAGAAAATGCGAGTTAAACGTCATTCTTTAAGACTCACGTTCAACGCATTTTTAACTATTTTCGATATCTATTTTGACTATTCGATATGCATATAATGTAGTTCTCAAAATAAATTTTGAGATGACATAAACAATTTGTAGATTCGATTAGAGTACGATCGTTGGAGAATTTTTAAAGTTAGGATGTTATCGAAATTTTCAAAATAATAATTTTGAATGGTCTACTTTAACGGGTCGTAACATTTTTTACGATTGATCGTTTTGTATGCCATTAACGACATAGAAAATTAGATCGTGAGAAACTTCGAAATGGTATTAAGAATGCAATATTTCAATTTCGTTTCACATCCCATAATGATTTCGAAAATTGAAACAAAAACATAGAAAAATTAATGGTGAAAAAAAAGGGGGAGCAAAGTTGAGGGGTCACATGACCCCAGCCACCCCTGCATCCGCCCATGCTCCAGCCCTCACCATTACAGCCGAACCATTAGACTTGGTAATTGACCCATCCAATCACCTTTTTGCCTCTACCGCCTTCCGCAGACGATATCTAACTTGGTTATATTGTGTTTCTGTATGTGAATACATTGTGTGTAAAGTAAAACGTCAGTAGTTGAAGAATAAAAAAGAAGTAATTATATATTTGGAATTCAAAAGTTCCAATAGTGGCTGGCATAATTTTCCCTATTCTTTTTTTTTTTTTTGAAAATGAAACAAGTTTCATTGCACATCACAATAGCTAACTGTACATGGAGGAAAGACCTCCAACACAAAGCCCTCCAAAGCGGGATTAAGTGCTACCAAGGCAAGATCCCAAACTAAAACAATGGCCATCACAACCAACCGACAAACAAAAACTAGCAACTAACAAACAGAAAAAACTATGCAAGACAACACCAACCCAACCAAACCCAGGAACCAGAACAGATGCAAACACATTCGGAATCAAGGTCTTCATTAATCATCAATACACAGTAGGCCCTTCACCAAACCGGTGATTGAATACCCAAAACCCAAAGCAAGCACCGCACAACCACCACAACCCAACCAAAGAAGAAACACACCACCAAATCCAACACAACCAACCACACAACCAACACACCACCAAAACACAATCAACACACCACCAACACCAACCGACGCCATCGCTGGAGACCCAGCCAAAACGGCACGCCGGCGAAGCTCCATCAACAGCAGCGCCCTACCTGCTTCGTCCATATGAAGCCAGAAACGACCAAGGCCTACCTCCCTTTCCAGCCAAACCTCGCTCGCCTCTCCCCACCGACGACAGCACACACGAACACCACCATCAAAGCTTAGCCAACCACACCACTAGAGATGGCAAAAAAAACCGCCCCGCCCCGCCCCGATGGTGCCCCGCCCCGAATAGGGAGAAAAAAACTGCCCCAGGGGGTTGGTGGGGCGAGGCGGGGTGGGCCGCCCCGGCCCCGCCCGTTAACAATAAAAAAAAAAAAGTTTCCAGTTTTCCACCACTGTACATGGACCATGAACCATGAACTGCTACTGGGATTGGCTGTGGAATCAGGCCCAAATTCAAGTAACTACTAACAAGTTCCATTTGGACCATTTCTAATTTTCTATTAACTCTACCCTAATCCCTCACCCTCACTTGACGCCTCATTCCTCAACCACGCAGCCACGCACTGACGCACAGCACAATTCCAGTAACCCAGTTCATCCTACAGCCTTGTTTCCTTGAGCGGCTGACCATTATCTTTAATTTTCAGCGTCTCGTTTGTGAAGTGTGAACAGGTAATATTGGCCTGTTCTATTCTTGCGGTTGAATTTTGCAAAGGAAACAAATTAGAATCCTTTTGCCTAAACAAATGAGTAGAAAATTGTTATTATTACTAAACTGGACAGCACTTGATAATGTTAACAAAGAAAACAAATTAGAATCCTTTTTATAATTGACAGCTCCGACAGTAGCTGCCATTATTGTTGATGATGCCACAGCTGAGTAAGTTTAGGTGGAGTCGTGGAGAGATAAGGGAGCTTTCATGGTAAGTGGGAGTTGCTGGTTTGAAGTGTAATGAGAGGGACTTTTATATCATATGTGCCAGAAAAAGTTTACTTTGTTAATTGTTATGATTTCATTCTACAGAGCCCACTATCTGAAAAGTTACACATTACAATGTAGAATAACATGCCTTTCTTCTAATTTAATATTACCCTTTTAAAATAATTTTCAGTTATGTAATCATGTTAGTATGTGGACCATACTGATATCATATATCATTATCATATTTAAATGATAAATATGGGAAAATACAATGATCTCTTTCCTGCAGTGCAATGAAAATAAAGATGGTCTGAAGGTGGTGGATGCTTTTGTATATAAATTCATTAAAGAGTGGGATGCATGTCCGGTGAGAGACCTTTGAACAAAAAAAATCAATTGGCCACAATGATTCAAGTTGGGTTGGCTGAAAAATATATCATCCTTGAAGAAATATTATTTTTCTGACAACATTATGTGATTTTGTGGTATCCTTAAAACCCAAATAGCAGATTTATGATTTTAAAGTGAACAATCAGATTCATTGTTTTTATCAATATTTTTTCAAATTATCTGATTTAAGTAACATATAATCGGCGATACTTCTGATTTGCTGCAGCACTCATTTCGTGTGAATTACATATCACTAAATGAAAAATACTGCTTCTTGAAAGAGTGGGATGCATGTCCGGTGGGTGAAGGTTTATAAATTCATTAAAGCTTATATGATTTTAAAAGCATAGATGATTTTTTTAGTTTTCTAATACATTTGTATTTAATTTGGATAAAATTCATTGTGTTTAATATCATTTATTATTTGCACAGATGTCTTGTCCAAGTAGTGCAGCTAGTGCTGGAAGTATTGGAGTAGGACCAATACTCGAGGATGATGGCACGACCAATATACCGGTGAGCGATGTCCCGCAAGAAGATCCAGCTGAACCGTTACCAAATGCAAATGAAATGCCAATAAACCTAAGTGACGAAGAGTGAGATAATGGAGAACCAACTTTCAGAAAGAGGAAATTGACTTCATCTGTTTGGGAACACTACAAAAGACAAAAAATTGGTGAGAAATGGAAGGCGATATGCAATCGTTGCAAGAAACAGCTGGGGGGTGACACAAAAAATGGTACAAGGCATTTGCATGATCATTTGAAGAGATGTGTATTCCGTCGTCACGATAATACTTGCCAAACAACATTAAATTTGAAAAAGGATGCCGCGAGTGGCAAGGTCACAATGGGTACTTACTCTTTTGATCCAGATAAGTGTAGGTATAGTCTCTCAAAAATGGTGATTTTGCATGAGTATCCTTTGTCTATGGTTGATCACATTGGATTTCGAGAGTTCTTGCACGACCTGCAACCATTGTTTAAGGTTCCTTCTCGCAATACTTTGAAGAGCGACATTTTGAAAATGTATGAATATGAGAAAACAAAAAATATGATTGCACTGGAGAAGATTGAGAGTCGAATTTCAATCACTACCGACATGTGGACATCTTCTAATCAAAAGAAAGGATTCATGGTTATCACTGCTCATTTCATAGA
The DNA here is from genome assembly GCA_035079005.1 of Fraxinus americana. NCBI lineage: Eukaryota > Viridiplantae > Streptophyta > Magnoliopsida > Lamiales > Oleaceae > Fraxinus > Fraxinus americana. Next base: position 30,968,824 of record CM068718.1, on the reverse strand, counting down.
TGATGCTTGGAAACTACAGAGTCGAATTATGAGGTACCATAAATAAATTACATTAATTTGTTTTCATAATTTAGCAAATTTATATTCTGTTAGTTGATTTAATTTGAAAATACAATGAACTCAGGTTTATCTATGTGCCGTGCCCACACACTGCCGACATGCTTTCAGAAACTCTATTGTGTAGCTTACTGGATTGGAATATTGATCGTAAGTTACTAACTTTGACCATTGATAATTGCACCACAAATGATGCTATGATCAATATTGTGTTAAGTCGGCTTTGTACTCGTTCTCTTGTATTGAATGGTGAATTTTTTCACATGAGGTGTTGTGCACATATATTAAATCTTATTGTAAAGGATGGGTTGGAGATTATAGGTGGTAGTGTTGAGAAAATACGTGATAGTGTTGCTTATTGGACAGCTACGCCAAAGAGATCTGAAAAATCTGAGCTCTTTGCACGTCAATTGAAAATTGATTGTGAGAAAAAATTGGTGCTTGATTGTAAAACAAGGTGGAATTCCACATACTTGATGCTTCGTACTGCTTTGATTTATAAGGATGTTTTTCCTCGTTTGAAACAGAGGGAGTCGTAGTATAAATGTTTGCCTAGTGATGGTGATTGGGATTTGGCAAAAGAAATATGTGATAAGTTAAAGGTTTTTTTTTAGATTACTGAATTGTTTTCAGGAACAAAGTATCCAACTGCTAATCTCTTCTTTGCAAATATTTGTGATATCAAACTTTCATTGTATAAGTGGCTTGAATCTCCTTGTGTAGAGGTTCAAATGATGGCAACCAATATGATGGAAAAGTTTAATAAGTATTGGAGTGATATTCATGGAGTTTTGGCTTTAGCAGCAGTCTTGGATCCAAGGTATAAGATGATGTTAGTAAAGTATTATTATCCTCGTATTTTTAATTACAATGCTGCAAGTGAGATCGAAAAAATTTATAAAGTATGTAGCAAGTTGGTGGATGATTATCAGAAAAAGAATGATTCAAGTGGGTCTCATGCCTTCTACTTCTTGTCAAACTGAGACGTCAAATGCTAATAATAATTCAGATTGCATGGCGGGTTTTTATAATTTTGTTTCCAATATTGGAGCTCCTACCAATATGAAAACTGAGCTTGATTCTTTCTTGGATGAGCATATTTTGCCTCAGTCAGATGATTTTGATATATTAACATGGTGGAAAGTAAATGCAATCAAGTATCCTACTTTATCTCAAATTGCAAAAGATATTTTGGCTATCCCGGTATCTACAGTGGCGTCCGAATCTGCCTTCAGTACTAGTGGTAGATTTATTAGTCCACACAGAAATAGGCTTTACCCCAAAACTTTGGAGGCTTTAATGTGTACTCAAGATTGGTTATGGGTCGATATTCACGGTACGATGTACATATGCTTTTCATATTGTTCCTTTTATGAATTATCTTATAACTAATTATTTTACTTTATTCATAGCGAATTCTGCGCCATCTGCATATTTTGGATGTTGCTCCAAGATGAATGATGAGGATATTGACGATGAGGTAATTTTATTTATCAGATAATGTAAATTTTAATATAGTTATCATGATGATATTGATTATAATATCTCTTTCGTTTTTTAGGAACCATCTTGTGTCATCTCTGGCCCTGCTGATGAATGAAGTTATGAAGATGTTTTTAGCTGTTTTTCTTGTTGGAAAATTTTCATCTTGTGAAGTTTTCTGTTTTATTTTGTTGTTTTGTGTGGAAAATTTGTAATTTGTTACTGGACACTTAAGTCGGGACAAAAAGTAACTATGCGCCACATTTCTTGCATTTCAAATGAATGGGTAGTCTTTATTTAATTTTTTGAGGGTTTAATGGTTTATGGATTTATGTTCTTAAATTTGATGAACAAATATTTTTTGAAAGTAGAGTTATCTTTAACCTGTATTTTATGGTAAAGTTTCCTTAACTATATAATTGGAATTTTTTGACAGAGAGAGAGAGAGGGAGGGAAGGGTGGGGGGGGGGGGGGGAAATCAGGGCAGTAAACGGTGCAGGCTCTTGCCCCGCCCCGTCTAAAGCAGGGCGGGGCACGAGGCGGGGCAAGGTGATGGAGTGGCGGGGTGGGGCGGGGGGGGGGTTGCCCCGCCCCGAACCCGCCCCGTTGCCATCCCTACACACCACCGCCCCGCCCAAATCCCGCCAGCAAAACGGCGAAACCACGGGCAAGCAACCAACACAAAAGCAAATAAACTCCAAATTGGGCCAGAACCAGCCAAGGACCTGCACAACACCAAAAGCCCAAAACAATCCACACAGCAGGCCCAAACCTGAAGAACAACACAAGGCTCGAGCGGAGGCTACAAGGCAGAGAAGCAGAGTGCGAAGAAATCACCTCCCGTTCCATGATTCGTGCCAAACCAATCACCAGGCAACCAGAATAACAACAAAGATTAGCATAAATCCCGGATGAACAACTGAGAATTGGCACAAATCAGCCACAAATGCCGGATTTCCAGCCGTGTGCAAGAAGTACCCAAAGGAGACGGACTCACACCAACCCTGTCCGGATAAAACCCTAAAAAAACACTGGTATGATGGCCTGAACGTAGTCCCTTCCCCCCGTTGGAGCACCTTCGAACACCACAGCCACAACACGCAACCTGCCTCTGGACACCCCACAACCAAAAACAAACCGTCCAAAAACAGCCCCCACACACCGAACCCAAACAGAGAAACAGGAAAAAAAACAGTAAAGAAAACCGGAAAAGGAGGGGGGAGCCGAAGCTCCCACCCCCCGGCGAAATCACGGAGAAGGGGCGGTTAAAAAGCAAGGATTTCAAGACACCAGAGAAACAGGAAAGCCAAGATCCACACCCAAACAACCTCTACAGGTTAAAACCCGAGAGATCGAAAGACCAGAGTTGTAGGGAACCTGGGAAGGAAAAATAATGCTCTTTTTTCAAGATTTTAGAAGGTATAAAGGTAAAGAATCTATACTTTTTTAAAAAGTAAATTGATTAATTTTCGTATTAAATCTATTACATATTTATATTTGATCGAGATTTAGAAGTCATTTTGTGTGACAAAAGAGAATCAATAGCCACTTCCACGTACTATAGAAGTAGTTTAGTCACACTCAATTGTTCTTGAGAAAATCCAATTATTCTGGTATATCCAATTAATATTCTCGAGGGTTGAATAGGCTTTCTGGTCGGTCTAAAGTAACCAACGGAAGGTTCTCACCCTATCTTAATATTGTTCTCCAAAAAATTTCTATCTTTCTATTTTTGGTCGGTCTAAAGTTACCAAAAATTTCTATCGTTCTCTAAAGATGAAACTACGTACCCTTCACTTGCTGCAGTAATTCACTAATAAAAAGAAATTTACAAAAATTCCATAGCCGGCAATAAGTAAGCTCCACAACTTAACACAAGATATGTTACACTATAAATTATCCTATTTGGCTCGAAACTTAGCCTATCCTACCCGGCCCATTATCCAGCCGGCCCATTAGGTCCCCGAGCCCATTTACATTTCATTTCTCTATATATATGAGTGACCTATTTCATTTAAGGTATGATTTCTAACCCTATCCAAATTCCCCTTCCCGCCTCTTGTACTTATATTTCTCTCATCCGGCAGTTGACTTGACCGTCGGAGTGTGAACGGTCGCCGGACCTTTTTCTCGATCGACGGCCTTTTGCCTCCTAACGTGGTGTTTGATGTGCAGATGGTATCCACGTAGAGGGGACGTGACGGGATTCTGTTCGACCATTTTTTGAGGTCAATGGATTGGCGCCGTCTGTGGGAAACGTGACAGGGATTCCGGGCAGTGTTTTGTTGGAAAGAAAGTAAGGATAGCAACCGGAAGTGGAAGAATTTTTCGAGGCAGTGGTCTACTGGAAAAGGCAAAGATAGCAATTGGAAAAATGGTGCAGCTTCCTCTACCAAGAAACCGAGCTCAGCCACGAAAGATGAAAAAATGGCTGTTGAAGATTTCCGATTTCCTTGAAGAAAGGAATTTTTCGGCAAGGGGTTGAAGAAACTTGGGTTGAAAAAATCCGCCATGAATAATGGCTATTTCTATCTATGGGTTGAATAAGCATGCCATGAAAGGGGCTCCTGCAAATGCAATTGAAAACGAGGCATTTTCGACAAGAGATTTCTCAGCAAAAAAAAATCAAGCCAAACCACCACAAAAGTCAATTATTGGATGATGCGAAGGCAGGAGAAACCTCTACCTCCACGGCTCCACTTACTAGATTTTGAAAGAAAAAAACCACCATTTTCATTTAGCTGCTGCCAACCAAAAAGCACTATTCACGTGAAAATACAACCCAATCCTCTAGCTACTTTCCCAACAAAGTTTCAAATAACCAAATGAGTTCTCTCTTCAATATAAAGACTCATTTTTGTAAGGTTTTCAACACATGCCAATGGCAGAATTTTGGCCAGGACGAAGCTTTTAGGCCACCTGCTCGACGAAATGCCCAGTCCAAAATTCTATTACGGTGACCCTCATAGAATCAGCCGTAGCATCCCGCGAATATTTTCGATGACCTCCGTTGAGGCAGTCCTCAACCCGCCGGAAAACTTCAGTTCATCTGCCTTGCCTTTATCCACTGGGTAGAAAGCATTAAATTTTGATGGTGAAAAGACTTTGATGGTGGCGTGTTTGCAAGATGCCCATTCAATTTTGCAAGATATTTTATCTGACAAAGGAAATAGATGTTTACGTCTTGATTGCTATTTTTCCTGACTTTATGCAATTAATTTCACCCACTTGCACATATTGGAAATTGTTAGTTGATTAATGGGCTTCTTCGGGTCAGCATTTTATACAAGATTGGACCAAAAGAATTAATTCTTATTGGGCTTCTTTTTCCTCTCTAGACTCAAAATGTTTGGGCCCCTTTTAATACTTAGGTTGGTGCTAATTTTTCCCCAGCCATTGCTATATATCTTCTCCCAATTATATCAACTCCACATGGCCTCATGGACATTGTTTAAGAAGTGAGCCTATTTGTCAATGTGATAATTTAAGTGGAAGGACCAAGTTAGCCCTCCATCACTTTGTTTACTTCGGTCACTAAAGTAAACTACATGAGAAGTATTCTAAATTAGAAATGGAAGAAGCCAATTAAGATGATTTAATTCCAATTCAAGGAGTGTGGGGTTGCAAAACTATTCTCTTGCCTGCTAGTTATAAAACAATTTTCCATGTTGCGGAATAATTATTTTGAGAAATAACAAGAAAGGCATGGTTGATTTAATTTCTGTAAATGAGTTATTATCCTTTTATTGCCCCTATACATTGAAAATGGCCGGTGGCACGCGCCATGTACTCGGCAAAAATGTTCAGCTTGAATTTCTCTTATTCAAAGCTCCCTTTGATGATCACCTCTATTATCCGAGGCTTTATACTTTGCATCTTTGAAGCGAGCTCTAACTTATGTATTTCTTATTATTGAAGACTACATTTTTTAAGTCTTTGTCCTTTGAAAAAGGAAGAGGCAAATCGCCAGATGCTCATTCTTAGTTTCGCGAGATGTTTATCCCTCGCTTCTCATTATCGTTGAGCCGAACCGTAAGTCCTCTTTATTTCGAGGCCAATTTGTAAGACTCCGATAGTTCGACTATTCGCAGGATGTCTATCCCCCGCTTCGCCGGTCGCTTATTTCTGGCTTCGCGAGATGTTTATCCCTCGCTTCTCACTATCGTCGAGCTGAACCGTAAGTCCTCTTCATTCCGAGGCCAGTTTGTAAGACTCCGATAGTTCGACTATTTACGGGATATCTATCCCCCACTTTGCCAGTTGCTTATTTCTGGCTTCCCGAGATGTTTATCCCTCGCTTCTCACTATTGCCGAGCTGAACCGTAAGTCCCCTTCATTCCGGGGCCAGTTTGTAAGAATCCGATAGTTCGACTATTCGCGGGATGTCTATCCTTCGCTTTGCCAGATGCTCATTCCTGGTTTCGCGAGATGTTTATCCCTCGCTTCTCACTATCGTTGAGCCGAACCGTAAGCCCTCTTCATTCCGAGGCCAGTTTATACGACTCCGATAGTTTGACTATTCGCGGGATGTTTGTTCCCCGCTTCGCCGGATGCTCATTCCTGGCTTCGTAAGATATTTATCCCTCGCTTCTCACTATGGTTGAGCCGAACCGTATGCCCTCTTCATTCCGAGGCCTATTTATACGACTCTGACAGTTCGACTATTCGCCGGATGTTTGTTCCCCGAAGGCCAGATGCTCATTCCTGGTTTTCGTGAGATGTTTATCCCTCGCTTCTCACTATCGTCGAGCCGAACCGTAAGCCCTCTTCATTCCAAGGCCAGTTTATACGACTCCGATAGTTCGACTATTCGCGGGATGTCCGTTCGCCGCTTCGCAAGATGCTCAATCCTGGTTTCGCGAGATGTTTATTCCTCGCCTCACTATCGTTGAGCCAAACTGTAAGCCCTCATCATTCCGAGTCCAGTTTATAAGACTCCGATAGTTTGACTATTCGCGGGATGTCTGTTCCCCGCTTTGCCGGATGTTCATTCCTAGCTTCGCGAGATGTTTATCCCTCGCTTCTCAATATCGTTGAGCCGAACCGTAAGCCCTCGTCATTTCGAGACCAGTTTATAAGACTCCGATAGTTTAACTATTCGCGGGATGTTTGTTCTCCGCTTCGCCGAATGCTCATTCCTGGATTCGTGAGATGTTTATCCCTCGCTTCTCACTATCGTCGAGCCGAACCATAAGCCCTCTTCATTCCGAGGCCAATTTATACGACTCTGATAGTTCGACTATTTGCGGGATGTCCGTTCCTCACTTCGGAAGATGCTCAATCCTGGCTTCGCGAGATGTTTATTCCTCGCCTCACTATCGTTGAGCCGAACCGTAAGCCCTCGTCATTCCGAGGCCAGTTTATAAGACTCTGATAGTTCGACTATTCGCGAGACGTCTGTTTCTCGCTTCGCCAGATGCTCACTCCTGGCTTCGCGAGATGTTTATCCCTCGCTTCTCACTATCGTTGAGCCTAACTGTAAGCCCTCTTCATTCCAAGGCCAGTTTATACGACTCCGATAGTTCGACTATTCGCGGGACTGCTTCGCCAGATGTTCATTCCTGGCTTTGCGAGATGTTTATCCCTCGCTTCTCACTATCGTTGAGCCGAACCGTAAGCCCTCCTCATTCCGAGGCCTGTTTATAAGATTTCGATAGTTTGACTATTCGCGGGATGTTTGTTCCCCGATTCGCCAGATGCTCATTCCTAGTTTCGTGAGATGTTTATTCCTCGTTTCTCACTATCGTCGAGTCGAACCGTAAGCCCTCTTCATTCCGAGGCCAGTTTATACGACTCCGATAGTTCGACTATTCGCGGGATGTCCGTTCCCCGCTTCGCAAGATGCTCAATCCTGGCTTTGCGAGATGTTTATCCCTCGCTACTCACTATCGTCGAGCCGAATTGTAAGCCCTCTTCATTCCGAGGCCAGTTTATATCTACGAAGACTATTCCTTCCATGGCTGGATCAGACACCATGGAAGAAGCCCTTGCAAAGGTACATACGCCCCCATGGGTTGGGCCACCTCAAGGATGTCCGCTTCATCAGGGGAGGTGCGGGTGCCACTTCTAATGAAGTGGATCAACCTCTGCTACTTTTGTCCAGAGCATCAGCGCCTCTGCTACTTTTGTCCAGAGCATCATCGCCTCTGCTACTTTTGTCCAGAGCATCAGCGCCTCTGCTACTTTTGTCCAGAGCATCAGCCTCTGCTACTTTCGTCCAGAGCATCATCGCCTCTGCTACTTTCAGAGCATCATCGCCTCTGCTACTTTTGTCCAGAGCATTGCCTGAGCTGCTTATATTTTTTAGGCAACTCGTAAGATTTCGCCTAATTAATAATTTATCTTTCAAGTCCGACTCGCACATGAATGTACAACTTAGACTTGGGGAACTGTTGTTACACCATAAATTATCCAATTTGGCTCGAACTTAGCCTATCCTACCAGGCCCATTATCCAGCCGACCCATTAGGCCCCCGAGCCCATTTACATTTCACTTCTCTATATATATGAGTGACCTATTTTATTTAAGGTATGATTTCTAACCCTATCCAAATTCCTCTTTCCGCCTCTTGTACTTATATTTCCCTCGTCCAACAGTTGACTTGACCGTCGGAGTACGAACGGTCGCCGGACCTTTTTCTCGGTCAGCGGCCTTTTGCCTCCTAACGGGGTGTTTGATGTGCAGATGGTATCCAAGTAGAGGGGACGTGACAGGGATTCTGTTCGACCATTTTTTGAGGTCAACAAGATACGTTGTTGATTTGTTTCATCCTACTATCTTTGCAATTGGGAAAGACATGAAAAAAGAAATGGGTTTTCCCTCATTACAAAATGAAAAATATGATTGATCATCAATTTTTTCCCTTTCCGTAATGTCTACGGCTATGAACAAACCATTTTTTTTTCTCTATTTTACTCTATAGCACTGTCTAGTTCAACTGATCAAACGTGTCAACACTGAATCATCACAATCTAGCAACAAAAAATTATTCCTGCTGCAGATTAATTATAATACTTGCATCCCATTCATAGCAGATGAAGTGGTAAATTGGTAAGAATGCAACATATGTAAGACCAATTCCTGAATATTTCTTGGTCAGAAAATAAGTACATTAATCACTTGATTTACCCTATCGAAACTACTCCTCACATGCTGTAAAATCGATTACAAGGTAATACACAATACAACCTAGCAAATAAGCAGTTCTTGAAATGGTAATGTAAAATTCTCGGTCATAGACTTAGCAGAGATGAAGCTATAGGCTCCCTAATTTGATACGAACTTCCACCACTTATAGCAAGCAAAACCATAAACTAAGCTGTAGACAACCAATCTGAGAGGGTAGATCTTAAACCTGCATGAAACAAGAAAAATCAGTTAGTTAACTCGTATATACGAGGTTAAAGCCTCGACTTTTGAAATTATTGAGTTGAGTAAACTCGGAACCTCAGGGGGGTTGAGTTGACCCTTCAAGACAAAACTCGTGTATGATGAATTAGCTGCCAATACGTAATTGTCTTCTTCTTGGATTCGATAAGGTTCGTTCCAAGGGGTAGGGGAAGAATAAGGTAAGTATACGATCTCTAGACCACCAAGTTAAAATTTTGGACACTCTAACCGTAGAATCGACCCTTGGTGATTTCTATTCATTTTACAATCCGAGAAATGTAAAATAAGTAGTGGAACCAAGAGAAGCAAATGAAGGGATAAGACTTGATGGAAGAGGCCAATTCGATAAAAACTAACATCTTTCTGCTTCTCTTCTTTGAAACATATTTGATATGAATATAAATATACGCTTCATTCATTACTTCTTACCTAAATTCACGAACCAGGAGTTCATGATTGATTCTTGAAAGCAAAGTGTGGAACTCAATTAAGGGTCCTTTTGATAGGGTTTCGATTTCTGCTTTTGGTAGAAGAGCTTTTGGAGAAAATCATTTTAAACGAAGTTCGTAGAGATCTCCAAAAAATTAATTTAAATCTCCCTTTTGACTTTTCAAAATTCTGCCAAACACTGCTAATTCTCAATTGAACCCAAAGCATGCAAGTTTCTAGTAATCCTCAGTAAACCACATCAACACCTAACTCATTTGAGCTTTTCATAATGTCTACCTAAAAAATTTTACTAGAGAATTTCCAGTCATACAAGGACGAACCCCCCCCGCCCCCCCCCCCTGTCAAATGAAAAATTATAGTTGTTTTCAGCCAATTTGAGAGGAATTTCAATGAATTATGACTTAAACTATCCAATTTCAAGCATCCTTACGCAAATGCAATTGGTTTTTTATAGCTTAAACCATCAAATTTCAAGCATCCTTACACAAATGCAAATAATTTCTCAATTCTTCCTCACCTTGTTGGAAAACTCGGTTTCTGGTCAGTAGCTTGAGAACCCCTATCAGGAATAGTTAGAGGGGTGCACCACTGAGAAACACTCCGATTGAAGAACTTCGAATCAGGCAAAAGCACACCACATATCACAAACATTCCGAAGAAGTAAGTCGCCACCATTTTCTGTAAAGAATGTGTATAGAGTCCTATCAACCCTATAATTGCAGCCAAAGAAATCATTGATGAGCGGAAAACGGCATCGTCCTTCATTGCTAGAGAAGAAGAAGAACAAGAAATGGAAAAGGATTGAAGATTTGGGAGTGTTTTCTTGCTTGAACGGCTGAACAAGTAGTGATGGAGTTGGTTGAGACTGCTTTCAATGCAACACTACTCTATCAAAATATGCATTAATGCAGAGGACCCAATTCCCATGTTATACCTATTTTATTTGGGATACGTCATTCCAAAAGTTAGTCGAAAATCGATTTTTTTTAATATACAAATTGAGTAATGTTATTTATTCAAAGTTTAAATAATTATCGACTTGGGTTAATTTCACAAATGGTCACTGAAGTTACAGCAAAATAACAAAATGGTCATTGAAGTTCGAAACTTGCATAAACGGTCATTCAACTTTCAGTCGCTTTAAAAAATGGTCACTGAGCAAAAGTAAGGGACTTCTTTGTTCTAATTGAAACCCAATTTAACAAACCCAGGCTCCTTCAAAATTGAAGGGGCTGAAGTGAAAATCCCTTTTTATAAAACACAAAATTCACGTTTGAACTTGTTCTTGCAATTCCCTTTCATGAACAATTTTATTTAGATTTTCTTCAAAGCACAAGATCTGTTGATCACGGCACATAACCTTCTGCTTCTCAACGCTTCAATGTCGTATGCATCGTGTGAAGGAATTTGGGCAAAATTCAAGCCATTGATTTCATTGTTAATTGACACAATATGATGATTACCCATGACCTTAAGACTGTCAATTAAAGGTTTGTTGGTTGAATTGAAGATTTGGGGCAGAAGAGATTCACCAAACCCGTGGGAACCAAACTTCTCGAAAAGACCGCGAAGTACAACCACAAATTGATCGTGTTCAGAGCACAATTTTCCTTGACCCATACTTCGGCTAGGTGCGCCAGGAGGAGACAGTCCTAGCCTAAGTGGTCCGCCACCGTCATTCAACCGGACAGCGCCAAAATCAGCTAAAAAAAACTGTTATCGCGAGCTCGCGACGGTCAATTCTTCTGGATATAATTCAGCCTGATGAATTGATGTTTGGGCTAAATTGTTTACATGGGTAGGGTCATCCAGGGCTGGGTTATCGGTCGGTGGATGACTCCGGCCAAGTAGGTGGCTGGAAGTTGAGATTCCGGCAGTTTGCAAAAAATTGGGCAGCGAACTTTGAGTTGCATTTTTGGCCAGATTACTTGGAGTTAGGGGAAGTTCTTGGGGAGAAATTGAAGAGGAGGTTATGCTCATTCCAACAGTAGTAATGTCCGGCGGTTTTGGAAGGCGTAGGTTGCCGGAATTTTGAAGAAGAAATTGATGATTAAGGTTGATTAGAAAAAGGGAATTGATGATATAGGATTTGCACTTCAGCCCCTCCAATTTTGAAGGGGCATGGGTTTGTTAATTTGGGTTTTAATTAGAACAAAGAAGTTCCTTAATTTTGCTCAGTGACCATTTTCGAAAGTGACTGAAAGTTGAGTGACCGTTTGTGCAAGTTTCGAATTTCAGTGACCATTTTGTTATTTTGTTGTAACTTCAGTGACCATTTGTAAAATTAACCCTTATTGACTTATGTGGTATAATAATCATTGCCACATTTTTTTATGTTTAATAAAAATATATTCAAACTTCACTGTATTAGTCACTGTCAATAAATCGATGATCTTTAGATTAATAGCATCATCCGATGAGGTTAAGCACCGTAAGTTCATAAAATAACTACGGTGCCTATTGGCCTAGAAATCTACTTACATTTCTATGTTTCAGAGGTGGGTTGAAAAATGATTTTTTTATATATATATATATGTAAGACTAAAAATTTCGTCTAGCCATGTTTAGTTTAATTTACAAAGTTGATAAGCATCTAAGTTAAATTCAATAATTAATTTTAATTTATATATTTCAAAATTTTTATCAACTTTTCAATCATATATTTCATTAACTTTTATAAAAATCGGTTTAAATTCTAATTTTTAACTAAACTAGGGCTAGTGCACTTATAATAACATATATACACACATTTTGCATGATAGCTTGTGCAATATGTTACGAATACAAACGTGTAGAGGGGATGATAATACAAATCTCTTCCACAAATGTGATTTTTCTCATGGAGACTTTGAGTCATTTAATTCATAGAAAAGTCTTTGTAGTCCAATAGACAAGTTAGGTTATCTAAACTAAAATTGTGACTTCGACTATAATTTATCGCAAGACCTACGATATAGGTGTGCAATCATGGTTTATTGAGGGAAAAAGTAGGTTATCTAAACTAAAATTGTGACTTCGACTATAATTTATCCGAAGACGCACGATACAGGTGTGCAATCATGGTTTATTGAGGGAAAAAGTAGGTTATCTAAACTAAAATTGTGACTTCGACTATAATTTATCCCAAGACGCACGATATAGGTGTGCAATCATGGTTTATTGAGGGAAAAAGCCATGGGCACAGAAAAATGTTGGCAAATTTTATCGATGCTGACTTGGCGATGCATGATTGACTTTTTTTTTCCTTTCTCCATCTTTCAATGTTTTCATGTCATGTGTTATCTATCAAAATTTCCTATTCATGTAGCATGATTGTTTATTGAGATACTTAGGGAGAAATTATTGAAGAACAAAGAAATTGTTAGATAAGTGTTTCAATACTAAATACCAGATTTACACACTGGGTACCATATTTGTAGGATAGATATCGCGTATATGCAATGAATTTAAACACTGAATTTCCACATACCCTTTTTGCATGTAATTTTGAATATAATGAATTCAATTATATAAAATAGATTTAAAGAGAACAACAAAATATCAATATGCAAAAATGAGTAACAAATTAAACAGTAAAATTTTTAACCCGATGCACAGTTTTCTTAAAACAAATTCGCTCTCTTAACGTTTGTGCTTGAGGTTTAATTTAAGCTTTTGTTTCCCAGGATGCAACGGTAAATCTGTAGAGTCCGAGCACTGCAAATTCTACTATGACGAACTGACTTAGTATCTGATCAATATCATCACCAAGACCTTGACAGACAGTAAAATATGTATGCAGATAGAGGACAATGTCATGTGTTTTAGAACTATAATGCAGACTGTATTCTTCATGTCTGGAATAGTGGAAAATGAGACTTTATATAGACTTAACCCCCATTAAATTGTTCATAACTTAATGGCAATAATCATTGGAGTTTCAGAAATCAAAAGTCATGACAATAATCATTAGAGTTTCAGAAACCAAAAGTCATGGCAATAACCATTGGAGTTTCAGAAACCAAAAGTCATTTGTTGAAAGCAAAAATTGACAAAATGTAAGTCATCATAAGGAGCCAATTTTTGGTTAATTCAGTCCAACATTTGTATACGCGGGTCATGCCCACACACAAATTTAAGATCCGAAGCCTATTTCGGTCAATGATTTGCACCCCCCTCACACACGCATGTAGAGAGAGCATTTGTACTACACATAATTACATACTTCCAAAATAGTTCTTGTTTTTATAAACTTCCTATGTGGGATAAACTCAAATTTAGTTTTCCCTCCAGCATAAGCCATATTTCAATGATCCACTTTGAACTCAAATTTCTCATTAACTCGAGCTTCATTTTTAGCAAGTAAATATATGATTTCGATATTCTCGCGGAGGAGAATATAAATCAATGTTGATCTTTCAAAATAGTCAAACGGGTTCCACTCAAAACCCATGCCAAAGTCAGCCACATACTTATTTTTCCAACAGAAATTGTATGTTGCAATCAAGTTGTTCCTTTTAATTTAGAATATGAACTTTTATAAATTATAATTATTAAATAACTATTTTCGAATTTTGAATATTCATTTCTAAATAGTTTTTAAATAAAATGTTGACATAGTAAACACAAATTTCTTATATCACGGGGAAAGATTGAACACAGTCTCACCTGTTGTATATTTAACTAGGAAAATTGCCAAAATTAGTCCCTCAATGTTGGCATTTCTATGCAATAGGTCCCTAAATCAAGGCACTGCTGCCAAATGCCCAAAACAATGAAGGGCATTTTTTTGGTCCTAACACTATCCAACAAAACATACATGCTGGCATTTTTCGGCGTAGATTTTGTTAACCACCTTATGCTGGAATTTTCGTCTTTTGAAAGAATAATGTATCAGTTTAGCACCGGTCAATGTAGCAATGGAGCTTGCTACTTCGTTGTCAAGTGAATGAAACTACTGCTAAATAATTTTGTTCTGTTCAAAACCAAAACGTTGACGGATTTTAGAGTATCAACGATTTTAGTTTGATTTTACTGACGGAATATTATTCACCCCTAGCACACTAATGAAAGACAATGCACTATAGACATCAAAGACTAAGTATAATGTGCCTGTTTGTTTGCCATTTGTCCTTCATTCTTAGAATTTTTTTGACCATTGGTGGGCCAACTTAAGTCCAGCCATAGAGATGAAAATTCAAAAAAAGTGACTGAAGTGGGATATCAACTGTCACAATTCTCATTTTGTCAGACAAATAATGCACAACAAACAGGGGCTGTATCATTTCATTATTATAAAAAGATTGAACGAGACAATAGTCTCTATAATTAGTCTTTTATATATATAATTGAAGAGCTTGATAAATCAATTCAATGAATTCACAATAAATGGTACTATTTAAATAGTTTAAACCCTTTTTTATTTTGTTAAAAATCACATTTTAGTAGATTTCGATAAAAAATAATAAAATGTATTGTTGAAAAAGTTATGAATCGTATAAAATATACGATTGAAATTGAGTTCGATAAAAAATGAATTTTAAAATTGAAGGCAAAACAGAGACTAAATATAACTTGAAGAATTAAATTGTGCATATCATTCTCATATGAAAATATAGTAAAGATATGTGAATGTGTCCATTTATTTTGTGCATGTAGAGGGTGATAAAAAATGTGAAATGCCACGTGTACACTCATATTTATCACTTTGGTGACATAATGCAGAGTTAACAAGATTTCATAGGTTAGCAGACAAAAAACAAAGTTTCACCAGCCTATGAAATCTTGTCACCTGTGCATTTTGACACTCGCTAAACCTGAATGTACAAGTTGCATTTCTAATTTAAGAAAAAAAAGTGCTGCCACATCACATATCGGTTCAACAATGACAGAAATGGAATCTAGACTTCTCCAAATGGGCAGACAGCCACCCCCACAGCCCACTCACGCACCCACTTCACCAAAACTGGCCAAAATCCTATCTTCGCCTTTCAACTTCCTATGCAGACTACTCAACTTGACGGTTTAAATGCCCATTAAAAAACTCCAGGTGGTACCCCCAGAATCAGATTCTACCAAAGATAATACTTAGGTGATATGTCCAAATTAAACCATATTTTCTTAAAACTAAGATAAATAAAAGTTATTTTTAACTAGTTTTTTAGATGGATTTGAATGAACTATTTACAGTTTAAAAGCAATAAAAAATTGGTTTTTTAGATGTAAATTCTTTAAATTTCGAAACAAAAGAGTATATTCAAGAGCTTCTAGCTTTGGTGTAATGACAATGTACACAATGTCATTTCATTTTAACAGGTGGATCCATTGCATGAACTCCCAGATCACTTTCAGCTAGCAATTATTCAGAAAATCAAGGTTTGTGAGTGTATGAATCAAAACTCAATTCATCAAATTTCCACCCTGTCACAGGATTGAAGAAGGCAAGATAAAGTTGGTGAGATTTTTGCGTAGGATAAGAAGAAAGATGTAGAAATAAAAACAACAAAAACAGAATTTGTGGCTACAATTTTCTTGAACCCCACTAGACTACTATAGCCAATCCCCTTCATCTCTGTTTCCATGTAAAAGGGTCATTTTTCCCTTGTTCTGCCTTTTTGATTAGATTAATTTCAGGCAAATCAAGATTCTCCCAGAAATTTGGGATAATAAAATTCTTTCACTACCACAAAACAAAGAAAGCATTAGTTCTTTATTGTTCATGGGCTGAAGTCTTAATTGCTGAAACCCATATAGAAATTAATTCTCTATATTGGGATTTTTTTTTGAAAATCTTGGGTGATGTCAGGGGGTAGATGTAGTATTGTATGGTTCAGGAGGGATCTGAGAGTGGAAGATAATCCAGCATTAGCTGCTGGAGTGAGGGCAGGGGCAATTGTGGCAGTTTTTATATGGGCACCTGAGGAAGAAGAGCCCTATAACGCTGGAAGGGTTTCAAGATGGTGGCTTAAGCAGAGTTTGACTCATCTTGATACCTCTTTAAGAACCCTAGGCACTTCTCTTGTCACAAAGAGATCTAATGATAGTATTTCTTCACTTCTTGAAGTTGTGAAATCTACAGGAGCTACTCAACTCTTTTTCAACCATTTATATGGTTAGTTTTAGATTTTTCTCTTGTCATATTTCATTGGGTTTCAGTACATAGTTTTGCTTGTGTTAATCTATATTGGATCTTGAGTTTTTTTTCCGTTTCTTCATTTTCTTGGATCAGTTTAACTGAAATATGATTGTTTAGAATTTTGATGATGTTTTGCTCACTCATTCCTTGTAGCTGCTTGAAAGTAAAATATCTTCAAATAGTTTATAAGTTTGTTGTGTAACCTTATCTTCTCCTGGGGGTGGATAAATGCTGCACTGTATGTACATAAATTAGCATGCTTATTATACTGCCACTCCATTATGCACACATTTATTGTATTCCCATTAGTGTTATCTATAGTGATCAGTTTCCTTCAAGCATCTTCAATTTTCGAAAAAAATAAAAAGGAAATAAATTTGTCTTGGTATTGTTGATTCTATTCTCAAATTAGTCTATCTTGTTACTGGTACGTTTTTTGCTTTGTCTTGTTAGTGTTGATTCTATTCTCAAATTAGTCTATCTTGTTACTGGTATGTTTTTTGCTTTTTCTTTGATTCTTTAATCGAACTGTAGTTCTGCAAACATTAGCCACTTCGGGCTTATAACATTTTCGTTTGTTTATTTTAGACCCTATATCACTGGTTAGAGATCATAGAGCAAAAGAAGTTTTAACAGCTCAAGGTGTTGCTGTCCGTTCCTTTAATGCGGACTTGCTTTATGAACCTTGGGAAGTTCATGATGGAGAAGGCCGTTCATTCACAACCTTTGCTGCATTCTGGGACAGATGCCTTAGCATGTTGTATGATCCCGAGGCTCCACTTCTCCCACCTAAAAGAATCATCTCTGGTCTGTTTCCTTACACTTAATTACACTACTTCTATCTTGGAGTCTACTATCAATTGTGGTTTAATAGATTTTACTAACTTCAGGGAACATATCGTTTTTATAAATCTTAATAACTTCACAATCTTTTCAATTATACTTATCAAACTTGTAAAGTGAAAACATCCTTTCTAAATGAAATGTTGCTTTCTATAAAATGTTAAAATTATTGGTGAAAGCATCTGACTGATATCATGACTGTTCAATTCCACCAGCGGTAAACCACTAACATAAAACACATGCTAAACCCAATATTGGGATCATTAACACTATGTTGCTTTAATGTTGTGATATTTTCCTGAACATTACAGTATATAGATTGGAGGACAACATTTTCAGTCCACCCATTGTCTTCATGAAGTTATGCTTGTTAATTCTCGCTCTCTCTCTGATTCTTTGACTTTTGGTTGTTAATTCGATTGCCTCTGCCATCAGATAGTCTCGCATGATTTTGGTGTCAAGTTGGGGGATGTGAAAACTGTGCTGCAGGATCTCATTCTTTTCCTCCATCTCTTCTTTTAAATAAAATGGAATGCTAAATACAAATCTCCATATCCTATACCTCACTGGTTCTCTTCTCACTAACTTGCAATATTACCCTTGAGATCGGAATATGTGTGGTTGGTATATTCTTTGGATCGTTTTACGCATACACACATACTATGAAATGAATTGTTTGATTTCATGGATATATATAATGACAGCCGAAACTAGTCTTTAGCAAGAGAAATAAGCTAGCTTAATCCTGTTCTTGATTGAAATAATATCATCTTGACATATGTCATCAGCAATTTATTTATCAAATTTAAACTAAAGGTGATAATCTGATATGATTGATTAAGTATATGATTGTGCATGCTAGCAATTTAGCATATTAAGACATATATAATAAAGATATATATCTCTTGAATCTGCCTTGTATTTGGTAACAGCGTGATTTACAGTATGGTTTGGAATTATAGCGGTATTAATTGAGTCTTAACCCTTGAGTTCTTTTATACAAAGATAACTGTTAAATAGATTATACATAAATGATAACACTTCATAGGCTGGTGGCTTTCAAAGTAGCAATCAAATCCATCCATTATGTGTGGGTGTGTGTGAGAAAGAGATGATATTCTTAACTTTGGAGAAGCTTTTTAAACCTCATATTAGTCATCTATCAGTGATCAGTTTCATTATGTCCGACAGATTGACCAGTCAGCTTTACATCTCCACTTATTTAGTGGCACCAATATTTTGTGTTTATTTACTTGGTATAGTTGCTTCCATAAAAAATAGAAAAAAAAAATGTTAATGTCGATGTTAAATATTATCATGTTGAATTTCCCGTGTTACTTACAAACCTTCAATCCCATATTTACTTTACGTTGAGCAGCTATTATTCTGTCTCTTTTGTTTTCTGTGAATTTCCCCCTAATATGTTTTGATCGGCTCTTCTAGCTGATGTGTCAAGATGCCCTTCAGACACTTTGGTATTTGAAGATGACTCAGAGAAAGGAAGTAATGCACTTCTAGCACGGGCATGGTCTCCCGGCTGGAGTAATGCTGATAAGGCCCTAGCGACCTTCATCAATGGACCACTAATAGAGTACTCCATGAATCGTCGAAAGGCTGATAGTGCTACAACCTCGTTTCTCTCCCCCCATTTACATTTCGGAGAAGTCAGTGTTCGAAAAGTTTTTCATCATGTTCGCATGAAGCAAGTTCTTTGGGCCAATGAAGGGAACAAAGCAGGTGAAGAGAGTGTCAATTTGTTCCTCAAGAGTATTGGCCTTAGGGAATATTCAAGATACATGAGTTTCAATCATCCATACAGCCACGAAAGGCCCTTACTTGGTCACCTAAAGTATTTTCCCTGGGTAGTGGACGAGAGCTATTTTAAGGCATGGAGACAAGGCAGAACTGGTTATCCACTGGTGGACGCTGGTATGAGAGAGCTGTGGGCCACTGGCTGGTTACATGATCGGATACGAGTTGTCGTCTCTAGTTTCTTTGTGAAGGTTCTGTTGCTTCCTTGGAGATGGGGAATGAAGTACTTCTGGGATACCCTATTAGATGCCGATCTCGAGAGTGATGCCCTTGGTTGGCAGTATATATCTGGGTCACTTCCCGATGGTCGTGAATTGGATCGTATTGATAATCCGCAGGTACGTATTTTGATGAGCTTTTCATGAATTCATGCTTAGTTTACTTCTATCAAAGCTGCATAAATTGTGGAGACTTCTGCTCATATTTTTTTGGAAGCTGTTACGTTAGACTGTAGACATGTTTTATTGTCTATCTGACAGTATGAGGGTTACAAGTTTGACCCCAATGGAGAGTATGTTCGACGATGGCTTCCTGAACTTGCTAGATTGCCAACTGAATGGATACATCATCCATGGAATGCGCCAGAATCCGTACTCGAAGCTGCTGGAATTGAACTAGGCTCCAATTACCCTTTTCCCATTGTTGAAATGGAGGCAGCAAAAGCCAGGTTACAAGAAGCACTGTCACAGATGTGGCAGCATGAAGCATCTTCAAGGGCTGCAATTGAGAATGGAATGGAAGAGGGACTTGGAGACTCCTCGGAATATGCCCCCATCGCATTTCCTGAAGACACGCAGATGGAGACGGACCATGAACCTGTCAGAAACAACCCTGTAAATACAGTAATTCGACGTTACGAGGATCAGATGGTCCCTACTATGACTTCTTCTTTTGTCAGGGTCGATGATGAAGAAACGTCTACTGATCTCAGAAACTCAGCAGATGATATTCGAGCAGAAGTACCGACCAATGTTAATGTAAATGTAACTGAAGAGCCAAGAGCAGAAGTACGTGATGTTATGCAAACAGTTAGAATCATCAATACTGTCCCGCAAATTAATTTTGCAATGGCTCAGAGAGATTCTGAAGATTCAACAGAATCATCCAGTAGCAGTAGAAGAGAAAGGGACGGGGGTGTAGTTCCAGTTTGGTCTCCCTCGAGTTCTAGTTACTCCGATCAATTCGCTGGAGAGGACAATGGTATTGGAACCAGTTCCTCTTATTTGCAAAGGCATCCACGGTCTCACCAGCTAGTGAACTGGAGGCGGCTTTCTCAAACTGGGTAAGCAGTAAGCTAACCATAAACGTTTGAACTATTGAAACTTTATATTATAGTTTTAGACGGTTAAAAAACACTAGTTGATCACTTAGCTTTTACTTATTTTGTGTTGGTCACTTGACTTCATTTTGTTCCAAGTTGGTAGTTAAAATCAATTTGTACTTTAATGTCTATCTCGCATAAAGATTAAACTGCATTCTGCAAGGATCAATTGGCTGGTTTTACTACGTTTCTCCAGAAATCATTGTAAAAGTCAGAATTCTTGCCTAATAATGAAAGAGCACAATTTTGATGATGTATAGAATTCATTCTTTAAGGAACCTGTGATTAGAAGCAATTATGATATGTCTTACATGAGAATTGTCATCAATGATGCATCAGAAAATGAAAACATTCTATGGAGAAACTGAAAGAAAAATGTGTTATTTTCGCACTTATTTCGCACTTCCCTAACAGATAATCCTTACAGGTGATGATATACTACCATGGAGGTTGAGAAACAAGATATTGTCCATAGTAGTCTGTGGGACGAAACCATTATCTATTGTACAACATGCCTCTTTTTCGTCACTGATCTTATCTGATCAACAATTCATGATATCTGAAGTTTTTCAAATTCAATCCGGTTGTTCATACTCCTCTGCTTGTTTATTGCTGTACCATATGTGTAGTTTTGCTATACAGTATGTATATTTATTCTCATGAGTGCAGACAAATGTAAACGAAGGGATGTTCAGTCCTCTAATAATGCAGGTCCGCTCCTTTGAATTTTGTCGAACCGTGCAGAGATTTGAGTTGCAATAACATTCAGCTCATCGCTTCAATATTAGTACACGACGTTTCTATGCAAATTATGCATGTAACATCGTTTCATTTGATTATAGGTGTCATCAATCAGCTAGAGTGCAAGACTCCAAAAACTACTATAAAATTAGAGTAAAATACTGCTACTGGGATTTTCACAATCTATTGTAAGAATAAGCTAGTGCACTGATGCCCATCTTCCTTTAGATATCTGATGTGAAATCCATTTAGCTATTCCAATCTCAATACCATTCAGTTGTTTGATATACTTCCATGTGCTCGAATGCATGTTCATACCTCGGGATGTAGATATGATCATTGTATGTACTTGTGTGTTTGCGCTTCTGAGATTAGAGATCTAATGATCGATTTTCTGTTGGCTTTGTTCTGGAGGCACATATCTACTTTCCAAGCTTCAAGATAACCCAGACAAATTTTGCCATGCTTATTGAGTTCGCTGGCTTTGGTACATTTCTTTTTCTCTGTCAGCATCGATTTAGATCAAAGACATTGTTCTGATCCTCAGGAAAATCAATGATCTTATGCCATAAATGCTCAGATTATACTCTGAAGCCAAATTGGATACTTGCATATAAAGAAATTGTCAATATGCAGAATTAAACTTGGAACTGAAATGAGAAACAATCAATTCGATTTACATTTTTGTTTTTTTGAGTTTCACCCTTTTCACCCAAATGAGATTTGAATCCACATCACTAAATAATCTATTTACTATATTAAAGAAGGATAGCTGCTGCACAGTATTCCCGCTTAAGACGGTGCACCAATTTCCCGCCCAAGGGAATGGGCAAAGAAAAAACAAAAAAGAAAACAAGAAAAGAAAAGAAAGAAAAAAACGCGGCTGCACAACAAATTCAAATTCAATTCTAACATATTTCATATCCATTCCTTTCTCGCCTTATCTCTCAATCGGTGACGACCTAAGCGGTAGACGACGCTCTCCTTTCCATCTCCTTTTGAAACGAATTTCAAATCACACTACATTTCTCACCTCAACTTTCAAACGGCGACGACGCTCTCCTTTCCATCTCCGATTTGCGCCTTTTATTGAAATCGGTGAATTCTCCTCCATTTTCTTTACATTTTTTTCCCTCTTGAGGACGACGTCTTTTCACAACTGGAAATGGAGGAATTGAGGCGGAGAAATATGGAGAAATCTGGCCAAAAACTAAACCCGGCAAGCAGATGCGGAGGCAAATGCCTCCGCCGCGTGCGGCAGCAAAACCTCCGCACGCGGAGGCTGCAGCCTCCACGTGCGGAGGCTGTAGAACATTTGGAGCTGCAGAACAGCACCATGCTCAATCTGAGGAGCATTGAAACCCTAGAAAATGTCAATACCAAAGAGAATGACGATGGACCAAACCAGAAGATTTCGGAATATGAATGGTCTAGAGAACAGAGGATCAAAGAGAATTTTCAAAGAATGCAAAAGCTTGGGATTCTCGATCTCTCTCTAAAAGTGAAGTCCCTTAAGCCCACTCCCAAAATTACCAAACATCGCAAAGTCCCTCAGACTCGGAGTCCCTCTCCTTTGCCTCCTTCGGGCCCCGTCCGCCGATCCTCCAGGTAATCTGTTATTACAATGCCAGAACTTTTTTTTTTCCTGTTTGCGTATGAGTAATATTATGAACCGTGAAGTATTTTTTTGGGTTTTATATACTCTTTTGAACTATCATTTTATGGGTTCCTTTCTGTTCCATTTGTGTATGAAACTATGAATATGTTGAAGTGTTTTAATGGGTTTTTAGATATACTTTTGAACTAGCACTTCATGGGTTCCTTTCTTTGCCATCTGTGAATGGTTGGTGAAGTTGAATGGGTTTTATGGTTTCATTAAATATTGATCACTATTTGTAGTCTCTTTTTGGTCCTTTTTTAATGCTCCTTTTTGGTATCTTTTGTCCAATGAAAGTATAAAGGTCATGGGATTTCGATGGATGTTTATGACATATTTCTCCGTTTTAGACCTTTTGTTTTCCCCTTATTTAAGGAGAATGTGAAATCTAGAAAAATTCAATATTAAAATTGACTTCTTCAAGATTGTTTTAAAAATCAAAATAGCTTCTTTTTTACTTAAATATATGTAAATATAAAGATAGACATTCAGTCTCAGTGGTCCCTTTACACGACCTTGGTTGAGTTGAGGATGCAACTTTTTAGGTTCTTTTTTCTTCCTCTTCTCTTTTGCATACAGAACTCATGAGTCGAACTTCAAAAATAAAATTCTAACATCCACTACTACGGATATTTTGTCCAAGTTACGTTACAAATGGATTCCTTCTAATTATCACATGCATTTAATGTAAAGCGCAAAATGAATCGGATAAATTTTCGGTCTTTAGAAGCAGGAATATTTTGAATTGTGATAAAATGAATAAATAATGAAGACATATGATATATAACTTTAAAAGAGGTTCCAACCTCCGCATGCGGAGGCTGCTTTCTCCATTTACCGTAATATGGAACACCATGTCAAAGGAGGTGGAAATTACAACCAAAGTGAAGAAGAATTAATGGAGCTCCACCTCCCGTCCGTCCGTCCGCCTGTGCCTGTTGTCTGCTTCATCTTCTTCGCTGGTTTCTTCCCTTTTTTTTTTTTTTTTTTTGTTTTGAAATTTGGCCCAGCGCATCAATCACATTTAAAATCAGCCCAAGTCCCAACCCAATTACCCAAATCCCCATTTGAAATCAACCTAATTCCCAAATTTCCACATTCTCCAACCTCTCGAGTCTCGACCCCGTCTCCGCCAGGGGCCAGCGCACTCATTCAGTTGACTCTGTAATAAAGCACAGACCCAACTGCAAGGTTTTGTTAAAACGTTAGCATTTTCTTGGTTTTCATTAATAATTGAGATCATGATATATAAGCATGCTTTAGCATTCATTGTGATAATGTTGTGATAGTATTGGGTTCTTCAATTGCTAACCCATATGCACAATAGCTGGTAGCACTAAATATGTTATGAATTGTTTTGCAGGGGAAACAGGAAGTTATTATTGAAAAGATGACTAAACAAGAGGAAATGTATCACCACCTGTGAAAGGCCTAGAGCTTTTTGGTAAGAAATATGTTGCATACCGATTCTGAATTTCATGTAATGTAGTCGTCACATCCCAAATGATAGCATGACTAGGTTTTCTTATGTTTCCACCTCAGGGGTTAAGCTGAGTGATGCATCAAAGAAGCTTGGCAAGAAGTTTGCTACTGGAGCTTCTGTCACAAAGGTGTGCTGTATTGCTGGTTTAAAACTTTTAGATTCTAATAATTGCCAAAGTTGTAATAAAATTTTCCTCTTCTACTGGATTATGGCAGTGGGCCCAACCGAGAAGGAGCAAATTGATGTTCAAGGAGACATATCTTATGACATTGTGGAGTTCATTACGAGATACATGGCCTGATGTGATCTGATTTCTTCGTCTCTTCAACTTTTAGTCTAATGTTCCTTTTTCATTTTGTTTGATTTACATTCTTCAAATTAAATAGTTATCACTGAGCAGAAGCTAGGCTATTGCTTTATGAACTTTATATACTTTTACCCTTCTCTATCTCTAAAGCTAGAAAATTAAGGCGTGATTTTCTATTGCTGCTTTATCATCATCATCCGAAAAAATGATGCGGCTGAAAGAGTTCTCTATTTCCTTCAATCTGCAGAAATGGTAAGTGAGAAGATAGGTGTTTGTATATGTTATGCTGCAATCTAGAATAACATGAATCCTGTCTATTCATATTGTAACCTCTGTTCATTTGATCAGTGGAAATACTTTGCGATGGCCAGGAAACACCTTGCAGCTTGACCCGTGGTGAGGAGCTTGTGGAGCCAATGAATGGTTTGGTACCTCAGATGATCAGCCTGTAAGTCAATTTAATTTTTAATTTAACATTTGTTTTTCCTATGATATCCTAAAAATTTCATCATTTAAAGGAATTAATGTGCTAGGTTCCACAATTAGGAATTTGGAAAACAAGTAAATTACATGAAAATAATAGATACGTGGCCACCATTCTTTACAAAGAACAATAATTCGGCCACCAAAATGGATAAACTGATTGAGATTTCCAATAATGAATTTGTAAATTCTGAGACTACATCAGAATAAATTAGTTTTGAATTACCTCTTCATGCAAACTTGGGAAATGATTATAGAACAGGCCTAAAGTTGAACAAAGAACAGGCCTAAAGTTGGAAACAGAACAAAGAAAGAAGTAAAGAAAATAATTAGGTGTTTCAGGTGGACAAGGCAACATCTGACCTTAAGAATACCAATGTCCGACTGAAGGACACCGTTAATCATGTGATTGAGCTGCAGCTCTTCAATTTTGATTTGCATTTATAATTTGATGTACCTTTCAACATATTTCTTAGACCTTACTATATTTAATGGAGTTTTCTTTTGTTCAAACTGAGATCCATATGAAATTTCTGCATTGACATCATTTTCCTGTGTATAATTCTGGGAATTGCAGCCCATTTGTACAAGTAAGGTCTAACTTTTGTTCTTACTCGTGTAAAGACCTTAAGCGAACCTTTGAAACTCCCTCTGTTCCATGTTCAAGTTTTTGTACAACACAAAGTTATCAATGAACTAAAAATTGGAATATTAAATCTATCTCAGACACACTTAATGGTTTTGAACTCGAAAGTTAAGTATTCCTTTGGCATGTTTGGCTTGATGAGATCTTTTCTAATGCTCAAATTGATATGCGCGCTGATTAAGTCTTTCTTTGCAGTGTGTTGAAGAAGTCGAAGTGTTTGTGAGATCAAGCGGTGTGACTATCTCGAATCTTTTGCTATTGTTTCACTGATTGAGTTGTTGGTTCTTTGTACAATTTATTTGATATTCATGTTGGCAAAACTTTTTAAAATTATGCTTCTATTCGAAGTTGTTTTAGGTAATTTGACCCATCTTTTCCCATTGATATTACTTCTAAGGACCCAACATCTCTAGGAATCGTAAGTATATCAACTGCAATTTATTCTTGATTCTGAAAGTAATTTGTATTTGCATTTGATTCTGAAAGTCATTTGAAAAGAAAAAGAAAAAAAATAAAAACAATTTAGTTTGTCTTATTTTTTTACAAATTTTTTATTTAGGTTGCAACATCTGTGCTTTTTGCCCAATTTTGTAGTTGTGATTTGGTGCAAGGAATGGATTCATTGGTGTCACTGGAGGTATGGATATCTACAATATATTCTCTGTAAGTTCAAGATAAAAATATATTCATGCTCTCAATCTTCTCAAACTTTGCAAATAATTTGATGCTTCTCATTATATTAAATAATAATACTGACAGTGATAAATTTCATCTTTGCTTTTTTGGTGTAACAGAAATTGTTTTTCAAAAATCAAGAGATGAATGTTGAATTTGCATCCAATTCTGCAAAGGTAATCTATTATAATACCATTGAAATTCTTAATTTGTTATTATATCACTCTTAAAAAAACAAAAAAAAATGGCGCAACACATGGAGACACGGTGTCTCCATTCTAGACGGAGACACGGGCCGTGTCTCCATCTAGAATGGAGACACACGTTGTGTCTCCATGAGATACGGTAAAGAAATATCAAAAAAGTTGTAAAGAAATCCTTTTACTGAATGCATCGTCTTTTGTTAACAGCTTCTACGCCATAGATTCTCCAGTGTACACTTTACCTTGGAATGGGAGCCATTATCTAGGATTCAGTCATTATGGGTTCCGATACCTATCAAGTAAGAGGCGCGCAATTTTTTCTTCTGAAATTCTAACAGATCATCATAGTGGAGTCCATCATAGATTAGCAAAATATTAATACTAATATATTCCATTGTGATGTTTGCTAATAATTTGATGGAACTCTCATTATATTAAATAATGAGACTGACAATGATAAATCTCATCTTTGGTTTTTTGGTGTATCAGAAATTATTTTTCAAAAATCAAGAGATGAAAGTTGAATTTGCATCCGATTCTGCAAAGGTAATCTATTATAATACCTTTGAAATTCTTAATTTGTTATTATATCACTCTTAAAAAAAAAAAAAAAAAAGCCCACAACACATGGAGACACGGTGTCTCCATTCTAGATGGAGACATGAGACACGGGTCGTGTCTCCGTCTAGAACGGACACAAGAGATTTATTTTTAAACCACCCCCAAACCCGTTTACACTCCATTCTAGATGGAGACACGGCGTGTCTCTGTCTAGAATGGAGACAGAAATTTTTTTTTTTAACCACCCGAAACCCCGTTTATTTTTGCACCCCCACATGTATTTTCTTTCATTTATCTAATTTGCATATATTTTTTTCATCCGATTCTCCACTAAATCGTGATGTACTTGAAGCACTCCTTGATCTCAGCTAAATAAATGATTCCTGCTTATGTATGAACGATATAAAGCATTTACTTCTGGTAAGTAAAATTCTTCAATTTTCTGAGATTACATATTTTATTTTTGTTTAATTACATAGAAAATCAGATCGGATTTGCCCGGGATATGATAAGAGAATTGGATTATTTTTAAAAAGACTTCCTTTTGCACCATCTGAAGTCACATTTTCTTTGCACATGCATTGTCAATATATTAAACTATGATAAAATGTTTTGAAGTAAAGACAGTAGAAGAATATGAAACATTATGTCATCGGCCTTGTGAGTTTAGCAAAATTTCCTATAACATAAATTCCAACCTACATGGAAGAAAATGCCTGTCCATTTCCTGTCAATTCTTGAGATTGATTTTCAGTTTCAACTGTAAATTATTATTGTTTTTTTCTTTCTAAATGATAAGGTTTACAGAAAATGTCAATAATGTTGTGCAAAGTAAATAGTTGACACATTTGCAAATATCTAGAAATTAGGATCAAATTTCATTATGGAAATCAAAAACCACCAAATATAATGGATTGGCCAATATTCATGCTCTCAATATACTCAAACTTTGCAAATAATTTGATGAACTCTCAGTATATTATTCAACACTGAATGGAGACACAGCGTGTGTCTCCATTCTACATGGGAGCGGCGTGTCTCCATGTAGACGGAGACACGGCCCGTGTCTCCGTCTAGCATGGAGACATGATTTTTTTTTTTTTTAACCACCCCAAACCCGTTTACTTTTGTACCACCCCCATATTTTCTTTCAATTTGCATATAATTAGTTATGTGATTTTTGCAAAACACTTCATAAAATTAATTTGCATATAATTAGTTATGTGGTGTATATATTTTTATTTAAAATTACTCATTGGCAATTTAATTTTATGAAGTGTTTTGCATAAATCAATTAGCACATATTTATCATATTAGAATTGTTTATTACTTAATATAAATTTGTATTTATATCCGTGCATCGCACGGGTGAAAGACTAGTAATGACATGAGAGCTGTTCATGTTTCACAAAAGGGAAAAATAAAAATCACAAATTTATCGTGTCCTCTCAACTCATTCACACACTTAGTATTTTTTACAAATACACCATAATTTTATTTACATTAAAGGTTCATTATCTTTATTTATTGTAATACTTATATTTTCAACTTTTTTTCATTGTATTCTTATTTTCAACCTTAAATAATTAGTCCATCATGCATTTGATGCTTCGTCCAAAAATTGTGTTAAGATTGCATAAAAATTTAATTGTCCTTCGTATTATTAGACAAGTAAAAAAAATACAAATACAAATCAAACTAATAATAAAGTGGTTAAAGATTTATTTTACGGTACGTTAACCGAATTTTTGAATGAAAATCGTCATTAAATGACAATGGTGCTAATTAGTAGAAGGTCAATTATAAAAATGCAATTAAAAAAAAAAAAGTAAATGGATCATGCTATATGTACAATATTGGTTGACAGCATTGATTGACAACATCCTATTTGACATCATCATATTCATCCATTTTAAAAAATTATTTTCTACATCACATGTTGGAATTTTGACAATATATAATTATCAATCATTATTGTCAACAAATATTGTACACTTAATCTTATTCATCAAATTTTATGCTAGCATGATTGAAGGCAAAGTATGTCGAATTCCCACAGCAAAAAGTGGGGTGATGACACGTGTCATCAAGAAGCCACACAGTTTGTGGCTTCGAGCTTTCCAGAAACCACATTCTATCACTTTATAGGTCACCATAAACAACCTGCTTTGATTCTTCTTCATTTTCTTTTCCATTTCCTAATTTGTTTTGTATAATTTCATCTTCTTTTCTTTTAAATAAATATATATCTTCGCAAAGAGAAGATTCAAACAACATCCAGAAGCACGCCAAGCAGCAATGTTTGGTAGCCAATAAGAACTTTCTCATGTAGATTCAAGGTAAAGAAAATTAATAATAATACAAAAGGTTGAGGTCAATAAAGAAAATTAAAACAGACCACAATTCTAATGTGCCAACATTATTATTTATTCTACACAAGTATCACACCTCCTTTGACCCACCCCTGCCTGCCATACAAACAAGAAACAAAACCCAATCTTTTCACAGTTTAATTCAATCCCTCCCACAAATCAAAATTTGGATTTGGGACTTCTCTTTCTGGTGTGTGTAATTGTGAAAACTATAAAGAATCAGTGGTAGTGTTAGCTATGTCTAAATGCTTCAGCTTAACTGCATCAAGAAACTGGTGCCTCAGATCCGGCTTAACCAGTTTGGGCCTCCGATCGACTGTCACTGACCTGGGTGATGGTACTGTAATGCACTGCTGGGTGCCCAAGCTCCCAAAATCGACCCGACAGGATCTGGTGCTCATACACGGGTTCGGGGCCAACGCTCTGTGGCAATGGTACGACACGGTCCGGCTCTTGGTGCCTCACTTCAACGTCTACGTGCCGGACCTGGTATTCTTCGGAGAGTCATTCACTACTCGGACGGAACGGACGGAGTCGTTTCAGGCTCAGTGTGTTAAGCGAGTTATGGATGCCAACTCTGTGGGGAAGAAGATGATTGTTGTGGGGTTGAGCTATGGTGGGTTCGTGGCGTACAGTATGGCTGCGCAGTTTAAAGATTGCGTGGAGAAGGTGGTGATAATGTGTGCTGGGGTGTGCTTGGAGGAGAAGGATTTGAAGACGGGGTTGTTTCCGGTGATGGACGTGGAGGACGCCGCCAAAATCCTTCTGCCGCAGACGGCGGAGAAAATGAGGGAATTGGTGGCTTACGTTTTTGTGAAGCCGCCTAAGGGAATACCCTCTTGTTTGCTCAACGACTTCATCGACGTAAGTACCATATTAACATTTTCTTAAGAATTAGTAGCCATTTTCAACAAACAGAGTTTTCATCTTCTCATATTAGGAAATGTGTGTGCAATATATTGAGGAGAAGAAAGAATTGCTCCGTGCAATTCCAAAAGACAGAAAACTTTCAGACCTTCCAAAGATCACTCAGGTACATTTAATCCATCTATGAAGATTCAAGTATGGCCGTTTTATCAAGAAGATGATGGAAATTTGTGTTCATAATTGCAGCCAACACTAATAATCTGGGGAGATCAAGATCGGATTTTTCCTTTAGAACTTGCTTACAGATTGAAAAGGTAAATTTAGCTGAATTCAACAGATTCGCTTAAAAGTTGCTTTTTTTTTTGTTTTTTTTAAACTCTCAGTTTCCAATTTTGGTTGCAGGCATTTGGGAGAAAATGCGGAGTTAGTAGTGATCAAGAACACGGGCCATGCTTTCATTCATGAGAAATCTAAGGAATGCCACAAGCATTTGAAACATTTCCTTTTAAATTCAAAACGTACAAATCCAACTGCAAATCGCCAAAACCACAGTTGATCTTCTAACCCCTGATATTAAAAACTTTTTTACTGCCTCCCAATTAGTCGTACCCCACCGGCAAGAAAAGTAGACATCTTCAACCCTCTAAGATGTTTAATGAACATGTATGCAGGACTACAGAGTCTAGAGAATGTTGTAGATGTAACTTTTTTCATATTTGTACTATTAATATTTATGTAAAAGCAAGATGAATATATTTTTTCTCCTCATTTTCAGTATTTCTATTGTTGCTGCATACTTTCCAAAAAAACCGACAATTTGCTCACAAACCACGTTTGAAACATTAAGGTTACTCGTGCATTAACTAATAAGTAATAACTGTCTACTTGTTAATTCAATAGATTCACGATAATAAAATAAGAAAAGGTCATCCATCCGTAGAAAGAGCAAAGGAAAATGGGGAGGGGAGGGTTTAAGATTTCAACATTAATCTGTTTTCATTGGAAATGGGAAAGACAACAAAGATGTTCTTCAGCAAGAAAATAAATAAATCAGTACCTTGTATTTCATTTAAAATAACAGCAATTTTAGCATATTCTAGCACATCGGCCGAAAAGTCTAATTCTCAAATAATCATTTCGCATTACGTCTCCAGCTAGCTCTGCAAAGTTCCAGCAACAGAAGCAAGTGATATTATGCAATGGAAAGTCGAATTTAATTTATAAGGAAAAAAATTCTAATGGCTAAACTAACAAGTAATTAATATTAAATAATTGGGATGTACATCTGAATTTTTTTAAACTTTTCTTTTTAGTAAATGCTGCTATCATGAAGAGGAAGTTGAAAATTTCAACACTCGAATATTTAACACAAGAAGATGGTTGATCCATATTATTGAGCCGTGGTGCATGTAATTAGTGAAAACATAGAATTGATAATTTATGGTGAAACGAGTGACTTAAATATATATTTATAAATTGGGGGGAGAACAGGATTATAGTCGTAAAATCTTACCTCCCTTTGAGCTTCATCTCCCTTGGATTGCTCACCTGCCAACGAGTGACATGTCAAAAGTATTCTTATCAGTTCAATTTTCCATTCAGTAAAAAAGAAGTGGAAATTGTAGAAGTGATTTTAACCATATTTATTAGAGACTCGAGCCTTGCATGGATTTTTTATCTAAAATTTATTTATTAAATAGCAATCGAAATTTTCCAAGCACTTTTCAATTTATTCAGGACCCTAGACATATTCAGAACACATGGGAATTTCCAACATAATTTAACATTTCTAGAGCCATTTGGGGAATGGAGAAAAAGATTGAAAAACTACTGAGAAGAAAGTGCACCACAACATACCTCCCTCTTCTGGAAGATCTGATGTCCATAATGTAA
This sequence comes from Fraxinus americana, assembly GCA_035079005.1. Classification (NCBI taxonomy): domain Eukaryota; kingdom Viridiplantae; phylum Streptophyta; class Magnoliopsida; order Lamiales; family Oleaceae; genus Fraxinus; species Fraxinus americana. The sequence continues at coordinate 30,936,467 of CM068718.1, read as the reverse complement.
GATTATCTCTAAGAAGTTGCATGATGAGAGTGCTGTCTTTGTAGGATTCTTCATTGAGGCTATCAAGTTCTGCAATTGCTTCGTCAAAAGCTTGTTTGGCGAGGTGGCATGCCCTATCACAGCATGATAATTCTCAATAAAGAATAACACAAACATTAGCATGTTTGATAAGAAGGATTGTGTAGTATTGGACATCAATAATAAGAAAAATATGTAGCTAAAATATTGAGGCATACACCTTCCCGTCGTTTCTAATACTACGTATCAAACATACATTACAATTTACACTACAAGAAAATAGCATTAAACTTCAATCTTAGGTGACAAGAGCTTCTGAAAGTTTGGTTCCACTAAAGTTAATCGATGTGTCAAATTTAACATTGGACGTGTCCTTAAAGTTCTTACTTCTTTACACACAACATTCTACGATGAGCTTTTGATTTAACTAAATACAAACCAATAGAAAATGCTAATAGCTTAATTTTATAAAAGGAGACATGGTGGGGTCCCTAATTGCGTGTATATGAGCACACAAGTATATGCATGTGCGTCTTTAATAGAGAGAGGATAGAGAGATTTGACAAACCTCTCGGGCGAATTCAAGATCTCATAGTAGAAGACAGAAAAGTTTAGAGCCAGACCAAGTCTGATGGGATGAGTTGGGGGAAGATCTGTGGAAGCAGAGCTGGTGGCAGCCTGCAATATACAAAGATCAATTTCAGTAAACTTTACAGTTCCTCGGATACGGGCAAGAAAGATAACTCTTCCATAAATCCCAAACATCAGATTTTGGCTTAATGTTAAGAAGAACATAAACACGAGAAACAATACAAAACGTGCAAGACAAAATAGCTATAGCTAAGGAAGTCATAACTTGATAAAAAAAATAATAATAACCTCATAAGCCTTGAGTGACTGGTCAGCTGCCTCTTTGCGATCATCTCCTGTTTTGAACTCACCTAAATAACGATAATAGTCTCCCTTCCTAGAGGAAAATTTAATTGAATATAATTAAATGATGCTGGTGATCTCATTTTCTGAACATAGACTCAAATTTTTTTTTTTTTTTAAATCACAACTTATGCTGCAAGTTAAATATGGTAAAAGTAACCAATAAAAAATATAAATTTGATTGAAGGTAGAAGAAAATGCATAAAAAGCAACTTAAAATCCATTAAATGTAAGCAACAATTCGAATATTTATAAAATGCGTGGGAACAGATGACGCCATAAATTATTCCTCTCTTATAAAATAGTTTATTTTATGCAGCAAAGAGGCAGCCACAAAATAAGCCGTTCACAGAAAATCACATGGAAAGACACCGAACATTATAATTTTGACCAACATATCATGCCGTTGAGAGAACAAATTACCGTTCAAACATCATATGCAAATAGAAAGAGAGAAAGAAATTTGTCAATAAAAGGAACACACATCTTGTAATAGAAAACGGTAGACTCTCCAGTTGAGGAAGATGGAAGGAGGTGCTCGTCAATCACTGATAATATGTCATTGCATATCTTAGTGAGCTCATCTTCAACCCTCTGTCTGTAGCTCTTTATCCTCTTCACATTTTGTTCATGCCCCTTGCTCTCCTCTTTTTGCTCAATAGAAGATAAAATCCTCCATGATGCCCTTCTTGCCCCAATAACATTCTTATAACCGACTGACACCAAATTCCTCTCTTCAACAGTCAGTTCTACGTCCAATTTTGCAACACTTTTCATTGCTTCAACCATTTCTGCAAAAACAAAATTTGGGAAAAGACGTAGACGTCAGGAGACTCAGTACTCCTATGTCAAGTTCCAAATATTCACAAAGTACAAAGACTTAACTATGGATTTACATAATCATTGAAGCAACTACTTAAAAGTCTTAACTAGATTAACGTTGTTGCACTATTGATCATCGCGAAACCAAATCCCTCACTTTGAATGGTCCTTCACCTCTAACTTAACAAAACCCGGAAATTTTAGAACCTAACAAGCTAAAACAGCACTCCATCAAAATCACCTTAAAACCCGCAGATCTATTCTTCCTCTTCCAGAAGATGGTAGTTAACGGTGTAAGCAAAGAATGAAATGAACTACTCAATGGTACTCTTTATACTTGTACCCCCCAAAAACTAGCATATCTTTATATTCGTGCAAGATTTATAGTCAATTAGATAAAATTTGAAATGACAATAAATCAGAATTCAATTAACTCAAATAAATTACATAGTTCAATACAAAAAGACAAGATATATTCAATGCATTCCATCTGCACTAAACAAAAATAATAATTTGTTACTCATGATTATGCAGAATTAAGACTAAGTAAATCGCAAATGGCTCTACTACCAGTCAACAAACAAAGAAAAAATCATCAAGAACCCAAGAAAAAACACAATAATTCATCAAATACTTAATCAAATAAACAAGAGCCCCAAAACTTCTCGACTTTTCGTAAACACAAAAATTATACCAACCCAGTAATAGAAACACTAACAAGAAACACTAACAAAAACAACCCAGTACTTAATTTACGAACAAGAATATCACAATACACCCAAAAGAAGAAGATCTCTTCTTTTCCATATATACCATCATATCTCTCAGCTTGCTCCGCAAGCCTAGCCAAGTAAACCTGCTGCTCTCTCTCCTTCTCCATTTCAATGTCTTCCTGTGTAAGTGATGAGTCTGACAATACGGTGAAGATGAAGATGATTCTTCTCTCTTTCTTCACCTTTTTTTCTCTCTAAAAATGAAGACTTTTGTTTTTGCGGCTTTTGGTAGTTATGTTTTTTTGTGAGTGGGTACAATGGACGGTTTAAATCTGCCTTGGATTGTGTGAGGACTAACTCCGTGAAATCAGAACCGTTGAATTCTGGTTCAGAATAGAAGAGCCGTTGGATGGTGTTTGGCAGACCGTGAGGTTTAACGAAAAAGCTGTCTGTCGGTCACATGACTAGAATCACAGTTGCTCACTTTCCAACTTTGCATTATGGAAATATTGCAATATTGGTCCTCAATCTTTAGAATTTATATTGGATTTAGGCTAGAACAATAATTTTTTTAATTTACAAATAATAAAATAAAATACTGGATTAAATACTGGATTTAAGACACAGTGGTTTTGGTGTGAAAGAAACAACATAAATCACTGGCTCAAATTTGAAATGGCATATTTGATGGTCCATAATATCATAAATTTTTATTGGCAATATAATTAAACATAACATTTCCTATTCAAACCGTTTCTCATCTTCGTAATGGGATGAAATCAGTTTGCAAACCGAAGACGAAGATCCTAATACTATCCGGAAAAGTTTTAACGTCAATTTTAATACAATCATAGTTCTTGTAATTTCAATACCGTCATCGGAGGGATTATTAAGTCTCAGTCGCACCAAACATTGATTATGATAAGAAAAACTTTAGTTTTAATGAATTATCAAATATTTTTCCTTCAGCAAAACAAAAAGAAAAAAATTTAAAATTTATTTCGATGGGATTAATATCCGACACATGAATATACTTGTAACAAAAGATAAAATTATCAAGTAATTAGTCAGTCATAGTCAAACAATTATCAAGAATCATTTTCTTCACCTTTTGTCCAAGATTTGGTTGCAAAGCAAAGTCCCAATTGGCACATCGGTTCGAAGTGATTGTCAACTGTCGTCTACATAATTATTATAGTATTCCATTCGTAATACTGGTTAAAATTACATGTACAGCAGATAAAATTAATAATCTTTATGGGAGAAAAATAAAATATTAAATGAACAATTTCGACCAAACCTTTCAGTTTTGGGATGATGGGGGAATCAATGATATAATGACGAGTGTATTTCACTCATTCAATTGGCACCTTTAAAACATAGTTCTCGATTTGTTTGTATCACTTTTGAGCGTTTTAATGGGTTTGTTCGTACTGTTTTGTGGTGTAAGTAACTTGGTAAAAATGGCGTATTTTGGAATGGAGTTGAATTGTTGATCTTAGAAGTGGGTATGGAATGGAAATAAAAGAAGAGAAAAATAAAGTAGAAAACGAGGCCAAAAGCAAAGGGAATGTAGCGCCCAAGAAAAAGACGAAAGTTCGTGCCAGTAGGGTTCCCATCGCAGCGTAGCGGCACCATCTTTGGGCGTCCCGGCGCCCCCACCCGAGAGTTTAAAAAATCTGATTTTTTGGAGAGTTTTTGGTCCGGTTTATCCTCAACTCATCTTGAAACTTCAAAACATTATAAATATAACCCTAAAAACCAAGTTTTAAGGGGGAAAATTCATTGAGTCAAGAACTACAATCCAAGGAGGCAAAGAGCAAGAAATCAAGGATAAATCAAGAACATCGCAAAGGAGATTAAAGATATACCAAACTAGTTTTTATATTCACTTCTCTATCTTGTTTTATTTGGATTTCATTATTTCTATGGCTTCCGTCATGAACTAAATAATTCTTCTAAGGTTTGATTAGCCAAAACTTCAGGATATGATTTGATGTTATTTATATGAAATTTTCCTTTCAATTTATTTGTATTTGTATTATTGATTTAATGCCTTTAAATTAATTGACCACTAATTGAATGATTAGATACTAACCAATTCCGATACTCGAGAAATGAGAATTTAGGCGAGATCATAACAATAACACAACTTAAATTTTATGGATTTCGAGTGAGAGTTTAAAATCTAGGAAGTTTGTTTTATCTAAGAACAACAATCTTGATAATCTTGATTTTAATTATGAATAGAAATTTGGAATTAATTTTTAAGATTAAATTTTACCCAACATTCGAGAGAGTGAGTATAATAACATTAGGGTTTTTGCTTATAAACATGAAAAATAGATTAGAAATAACTAAGTTTTTTAAAATCATATTTAATAGTTAGATGAAATCATATCCTAAGCTATCCTATATTGATTAATTCGCATAACTTGCTTTTATTCATTGAATTCGTCATAGTCATCCCTAATTTAGTTAAAATCATTGATTCCAAATTGTAAGGGGAAAAAAAAACTCCACTAGTACTTTGTACAAATTAAATATCAATCCATGTGGGTTCGACATCCTAACTCTATTACTATATTACAAAATTTGACAACATACACTTGCGGTATAATCACGTTACAGAAATCACGTGACATATAATATATTAATTTTATTAAGGAAAAAAATAAAAATAATAAAGACAACAAAAGAACGAAATTGAGCTGTACATAGATTTCGGTTTTGGGATGGTCAAAACAAATTCTAATCTACATTACATTGAAATTGAGCTAATTATTACAATGGCCATACATAGAGCATTCTTTGACAAATCTAAAGATACAGGCAGCAAGGAATTCCAAAAAAGAATAATCTCTGACCGACAATTGGTGATACTGCATTAGCCTTGCATACATAGATTTCAAGTAGCTGCTTTCAGGTTCCGGGAGCCAAAAAAGGAAACAAAAAAAGTTAGTTGGCAGAACTTACTGACAAGTCACGGCTTGAGCTTGCATCGCCAAATGAAACAGAAGCTAAAGACTTGGATGCCCATACTTTGGCGTTCTTAGCTCCTTCCTGCAAATTGCTTTTCTTGCAAGGTTCTTTTAGGGAATAGTACAATGGTATTGCTCGGTTTAGGCACAACACAGGATGCTCCCACAAACTCCTCAATTTTACAACACACCTCCTCCAAGCTAATTGAGTACATCCTCGCAAAGTTGGGAAGAAGAAATAGAGCAATCTCAAAACCACAAATAGAATGGCCAGGGCCAGACATGTCTCCTGCTGAAGCAAATTTACAGGGAATCTAGCCCAAGGAAAAGGACAAATTTCCTTGACACTTTTGTGCTCCTCTTGATATAGAGAGCATCCAATCTTGTCCAAACATACTCCATCAAATGATGCCGTCTTTGTGCCTGAATTAGGAAATAGTTTCTTAATTTAAATTACTAATGAAGACATATCAATGAATCACGTGCTGAAGAAACTTGGCTTGCTTCTTTGTGGGGACCCTCCTTTTCAGTTTCCCTTCCTCTACTTTTCAGGTGGGAGAGATGAATGAAATTTTATTTAGGGAAATTGGAAACCACAAAACTACAAGGAAGCTAAATCTAAAACGCTAAGAATTACAATGGATAAATCATCAAGTGGAATAACTGCAAAGTAAGAGCAACCCGTGCAGTGTTTACTTTCTGGTTACATCAAGATCTGCCTAAGGCACGTTAATCATTTCCTAGTTAATATAACATCGTCAATTTACATTCTAGAGCTAGTTGGGTTAACCTTACAGATTAATAGTAATGAAGACAAGAAAAAACTAAGTTAATTAAGTCAAAATGCACTAAATTTTTTTTTTTCCATGAGGTAGAAGCCTTACCAGTAACATTGCCATAGAAGGAGATAAGAGAATCAAGGGTTCGAGAACCATGATACCGCACACGCATGGTGGAGTTCAAGAGAAACAAAGTAGGCAACCCATGAACTCCATACTTGGATAAGATGCTGAAAATATATGACGATATTAATCAAAAGTTAGCAATGTTATATAGATAGATAGATGGATAGATAGATAGTAAGAATTGTTGATGTCCAGACCTTGGCCTAACAGCTGATTCTTCAATGGCAAAATGAGGAATAGAAGGAAAAAGGGATGACAAAGCGGAGAAGCTTGGCCTAAATGTCTTGGAGAAAGGACACCATGTGGCATAAAAAAGAAGAGCAACATAATCATTTGTATTTTTGTGAACCACATGCAGTGCCTTCTGCAATGTGACCTCATCCCCCTTCACCAACAAAAAATTATCATTACCAAAACTCCCCTCCAAAAATAAGATGAAAAGGCAGTCATCAAGCAAAACATGCTTCAAAATATTGGTACTCTCCATCACCATCACATAAAGGAGAAGAATGAAAGGGTTCTAACGCTTGATAACCAAAAATCACAAATTGATAATTATGCCAAGTTGCACATCTTTATGTGCAATCCCCTTGGGACTCGACATAGTATATAGCTTGTCTTTTAGGGAGTTCAAATCATTTCATTCCATGGTCTAGAACCAACCCAGATGGTGCAAATTCAGCTCATTAACTATTCATAATGCAATAGCCACTACATGGCTAGAGAAGACAAATGCTTTGGAAGCCTAGGACAAAAACTATAGGGCATCCCTACATCAATTTAAAAAACTTTCTGGTCCAAACAGAATTGTCCGTGGTAGTTTATAATGTGTTGACAGAGCTTTCCGTGTTAACTTGTGCTTTTAATAATGAGTATTAAGTATTTTGGTCATTTCTTAGCCTCCGCTTGGGAAGAATTATAAATAGTTTGATTTATAAATATATAAAAATGAGTGGTGGATAAATAGATAGTACTTTGTGAGTCCATTGGAATGTGTGGCTGAAAAAGAGGTTTGACCATTTTAAGTGATTTATAAATTTTCCAAACGGAGGCTTATATATTGAAATGTGGTCCTAATGGTGACAAATCAGACTTATATATGGCCACTTAGTTTCCAGGTAGTCTATTAGGTTAACACTATAGATGTACAATAGAATTTGGTCTACTCATGTTTTGAAACTTGGACCAAAGTCGCTTAACTTACAAGTACTCTTGATCTCCAAGTCTCATACGTTGATACACCATACACGAGCGCTGCACTACTTGGAAAAAATGAATGAAGATATATAATGCATTCATCTCAGTTTTAGATCAGTTCATCTTTTTTCTACTTTTCTTGATCCTATTTTATATCTACATCTCTACATCTCAACAACGCATCTGAAACCTTTATGTTTACCTCCAAATTCCTCGCTCTCTATTACTAAATTCAGCCCATCTTTCTATCTCTATTACTTCATTATAGTTCACTTCAGACCTTAAAGCCTTGCTGTCACCAGTCAACTGCATTGTTTCTTCACAAAATCTGCAATGAACTCTTCTTCCCATTCATTTCTTTAGCCTATGTTTGAAGCAACCCACCACTAATACAAACTCAATGGTGCTGCATCAGTCACTATTACACTCATGCCATAGTTCAGAACTATAATTTAGCGCTGTTTGAGCCCCATTTTTGGCTAAGAATGCATTTTTTGAATAGTAGATTGATGGAGAATGTGTGGTTAAAAAATAAGAAAAAGTTTTAGATTTGCATATAATATTATTTTGTTGAAAAAAAAAAGAGAGAAAAATGTATTTTAGAAATAATGAGGATTAAACAAGGACTTAATTTAAAGGTCATCATTTCAAGTTTTAATATGTTTCACAATATTAACACTAATATATAAGTCTTAGAAGGATTAGTCGTTTCTTAAAACAATAGAAATGCAAGTTGAAGAAGTAAATAAGTTGATCTATACAAATCAATGGTATTCTTGAAGACGATAGAAGTTCCATGTTTTGTAAGGAGCAATGAGCCTATGGTGGATAGAGAGACAGCCGTAGTACTTGTTAGAATAATGTGGGTAAAGGTGGGCATGAGAATGGAGGTGGCAGTAGACGGGGTTAGTTGATGAAGGCAACAGCCCGGACAATGTTTATAGCTCTAGTTAAGCAAAAACCTTCAAAAAATTCAAACTTTTCTTTCCTGGATAATAGACATGTTATTTATCCCCTGCCAGTCTAAGCAACAAAACCTATGCTGTCAGTGTATACCATAAATTATAAGAAAATGAAAATTATGATAAAAGCTGAAATGGATAACATAAATCTTAATTTTTAAATGTTTATAGCCACATATCCAAATATGAATTATTGTAAATCATACTGTTTCATACAGCACAAACATAACAGTCAATCATAGTGTTTCATACAGCACAAACATACCAGTCAAGACCACTGACAATTCAAAATCCATCTACCAAAAAAATCCCCAATTTCCAATTAACTGATAACAAGACGAGAAAAATCCAGCAAAATAAATAGCTCAAAAAATAGAAAAATAAAATCAAAATAAAAGCTCTGCATAGGAAAACGTATAAATAACTTAATAGGGTACCTCAATTACACCAGCGGTGTAAACAGAACGGATCCCACTGACTGAACAGGTGGAATCGTGGGACCCCAAGATGGAGTCTTTGACGGATTCTAAGAGGCAAACTGGCGGTGATGAAGCCGTAACGGGGTCGGCGCATGTTAGCTTCCCCAAAAGAAGAAAAAGAGCCAATCCAGCACTATAATGAATTCTCCATAAAATTGCCATATGGTAATTGAATAAACGGGGTTTCTAATTAACGAATTCAGAAAATGGGGATCCGCCGAAAGAAACCCTAAATTATACAGGAGAAGTTGAGGAGGAGGTGAAGAAGTGAGGAAGGAGCCCAGCGCATTTTAAACATAAGAGGATCAGATTAAACGTTTCTCTTTCTTGAGAATTTTTTTTTTCATTTATTTTTCTTTATGAACTTAGCTTTTTAAGGTTACAGGGGCATTTTATTTGCAGGCCGGGCAGTCTGATTATTTTAGAGGAAATTACACCCACACCTGAAAATAGATTTCCAATTTCACAAATCCAATAACAAGTTCAACATTTCAAAAATCAGGTTTTAATTAATAATTTTAAAATATTTTTTATTTTTATTTTTATATCTATATCTATATACAATAAAATAATTTAACCCCAACCAAACCCTAATCATTCAACCAATTCCTCCCCTGCTCTCTCTCTCTCTTTCACCACCTCCCCGTCAGCCTCATCTTCTCTTCTCCCTCTCTCGCCACCGCCGCCGCCACCGCCACCTCGAAGTGGACTCTTCTTCCACTCATCCCCCTCTCTCGTTTTCACTCTCTCTCGTCTTCTTCCACTCGTCAGCTGCCTCTATCTTATCCCCTTTCTCTCGATCTCCACCGAGCCACTGCTGCTAACTCCGGTTGAATTTTCAGGATTGTGGAGCCAGCCCTCCTTGCGGTTGGGGTGTGGAGGTGCAAACTTTCAACGGGTCTCAGGCAGGGAAGTTGGGTGCGGTTGGGGGTGTGGAGGTGCAGATCTGTTGGGTGCGGTTTGTGGCTGTAGATCTGTTTTTTATTTTTTTTTTTGTTTCGAGTTTGATTTATTGGATGGGTATGGTGGTTGTATGGTTGATGCTTGTCGGTGTTTGCTGTGGTGGTTTTTCAGTCGAAGGGTGGTGTTGGCGGTTTCCTGGCGGCGGTTTTGTTGGTGTTTCGTGTTTTGGGGTTTTACATTGATTCTGGATCTGTGATGTCGTGGTTGGTGATTGTGCGGTGTTGGTGATTGTAGATCTGCGGTTTGGTGGTTGGTGGTGGTGGTGGTTTTTGGGGTTTTTTTTGTTGACGGCGGTGAGGTGGTTTTGCGGTGGATCCGACGCTGTTGGCGAAATCTGGTGATCTCAAGAGTTACGATCCGCGTGAATGATTTTGGTGGTTCAGCTGGTGGCAGTGGTGGTCACAGAAGTCGGTGGTGGTCACGGGGTGGTGCTGTTGGTTCTTGCGACAACGGCGATGATGGTCACGGGGGTGGTCACAGAAGTCACTGGTGGTCACAAAAGTCGGTGGTGGTCACACAAAATAATTTGTGACCATAAAATTCGGTGGTCACAATATAAATTTTGTGATTGTGACCAATAAACAATTTGTGACGAATGAATTCAATAAACTGTGACGAGTACAAGTTGTGTGACCTAAAAATTACTAATTTGTGACCTAAAAATTATTAATTTGTGACCAATAATTGATGTTTGTGACCATAAAATAAGTATTGTGACTTACAAATTTTGTGATTTGTGACCGATGAAAAAATTGTGACTTTTAAACTTTTAAGTTGTGACCGATAAACAAATTATGACCTATGAAAATTTTGAATTGTGACCAAATTGTATAGATTTGTGACCTTAACAATTCGCCGGAATTGGATCAGTCGCCGGAAAAGTCGTCGAAACGATCGTCAGAGAAGAGTGGTCATCGGAAAGTCGGTTGGGGTGGTGGAGGTGGGGTGGGGTAATTATATTAAATTAGAATTAAATATTTAATAATAAATTGATTTAGTAATTCATTAATTATTAATTAAAAATTAAAAAAACCTTATTTGTGAATTTTCAAACTTGTTTTTGTATTTTTGAAAAGGTGTAAAGTAAATACCTTATAAATGTATTGTTCCCATTATTTTATTGGACCAACTCCTTCTGATATTTGGGGCTCACTAGTGATGGACTCCTGGCCCAACTCAAGCTTAATGTACTTCCTAGGCTCAATAAGCTGTAAATAGAGGAAATTACATTCACACACAGTTTTTTAGTTTCCAATTCAAAAATAAAATTGAAAAATTATTTGTTCAAAAATCATATAATAATTATCTTTTAAATATTACTATTAATATTATAAAATTATATTTATCTACACACCTACCCCAAATCCACCCAACTCTACCCCGTCTATCCAATCCCAAATTTTACACCCAAATTCTAGTCATTTCTCTCTCTCTCTCTCTCTCTCTCTCTCTCTCTCTCTCTCTCTCTCTCTCTCTCTCTCTCTCTCTCTCTCTCTCAATTTTCGACTTCGGTCCGCTCAACTTGCATCCACGCACAACCGTCGCGCGCGACACAACTGTAGACAGTATCGCTGCATGCATATCCACCACTGCTGCCCTTTTACTTCCTCCAACTCATCACCATTCACTGTCCTGTACCATCCATTGTCGTCGACGGATGACCCAACAGATCCGACATCGGCGCAGCAACTCAACAAATCAGAACACCAATGCTACGCAAAGAACGCACGGTGAAGGCTGTGGATTTTGAGCGGACATCGTGAAGGAGGTTATGGAGATGGAGGCTATTGCCGCTCTGAGGGACGTTATGGAGGTCATCTTTATTGAATTCTATGTTGCAATTTTACTTTGTCTTCTGGTGGTTTTGCTGTCGCAAAATGTGGTTGTTGGTAGTGGTGTTGCGATGGTGGACGACGTTGCTCGAGGTGTAAACGCGTTTGTTGCAACGATCACTGTGTTATCTGGGAAAAATTGCTAGAACTGTGACAAATAAATTGGTTAATTTGTGGTCATGGCGATAGTGGTGGTTGTGGTCATGGCAGCACGGTAACATCGTGAGGTGGTGGCGATTTTTGTAAGGTTGTGACTGTGCTGATTGTTTTTTAGGTGGTTTTTTTTTTTTTGTGTTTACTGTTGGTGGTGATCGTCACAATGGTGATCATCGCAGTGTCAGTGTTAGTGGTGGTGCAGCTTTGTTATGGATTTAATTTGTTGGTGTTTTTTGGGAGGCCGGTGGTGGTGATTTTGAAATTGAAAATGGCAGTTGGTGGTGGTGGTGGTGTCATGGTGGTTTGGGGTAGGTAGTGGGATTAAGAGGGTTTGTGGCGGATTATTTGAGATTGTGACTATTAATTTGTATATCATATGACTAAAAAATAATATGTGATCGATACATTGTGACCTATAAATAATATGACCTAAAAATTTGAATTGTGGCTTATAAAATTCGTGATCGAAAAATAATGTGTCACTTAATTCAAAAATTTGTGACCAATTTGTCAAAGAATTGTGACCGCAGTATCTTTAATTGTGACTTATAATTTTTTTAATGTATGCCCGATAAATAAATTATGACATATAAAATGTTTGATTTGTGACCTATAAAATTTCTAATTCGTGACCAATTAATTCGATAATTTGTGACCAATAGTATATAATTGTGATCTTAATATATTTAATTAATTATTTCATCAATAAAATTTAATTAACATCTAATTTTTGAAATTATAAACATTGTTAATTTTGAAATGAGTCAAACTTAATATCTTAGATTTGAAATTTTCTCCTGTAAATAAGACCTTCTAAATTGATTTAATTTATAGAAAATTGGGCCAGTACTTCACATATTTTCATAAATTGAAAAATCAGGTATTTGTATAATAATTTCTAAAACACGTTATCATCTAAAAACCACCCTAAAGCCCTAAAAACCATTTATGACCTACTACCATGGCCGGTCCTTAGATTTTAAGTTTAGGGACCTTATGCCAACTTCAAACATGGGCCATATAAATATAAATGTTTTTAAATATAACAGTAATAAATAATATTTTTGTATTGAATGAAAATATTTAAAATTATAAAAATAATAATCTAAAACTTTAAATTGTCTAAATTAAATTTAATCTTCTAGATTTAATCTGTTTTAAAATTTATTTTTCAATAAACACTATGATCAATTCATTTAACATTTCTTATGACATTGTTAACCAAATGTAGAATTTTATCAACTTCACTTTGAGAAGCTATTATCAGCTTCGAATTTGTCACACTAGCAAAAACCCAAAAATATTTTCATATTTTTTGAAAATTATTCAAACCTTAACTTAAATGAAAAAATAGCATGATTAAAATATTATTTTTTTATTCTCATTCTTCTACTCATTTTTAACCACACATTTTTCAATAAAATAATATTTCTCATCACATCAATAACTTTTCCTTCTTTTTCAATCACATATTCTCCATCACATCACTTCAAAAAAATGCATTCTCTCATTTTAATATGTACCAAACACATAACTTAAAAGTTTACATTTTAATTAAAGAATAGTATGTTTGCTAATTAACTTGGTTGATTGCATATGAACTTTATTTTGTTTTTAATTTTTATGAACTATATGTAATACTTCATCTGTCACATTTATATAAGTTGGTTTTATTTTTCACACGAATAAAAAAATCTTATTTAATGTTATTGAAAAAATAATTTTTGCCAAAAGCTTTCCTACTTGACCATTATTTTAATTATCAATAACTAATAGTAAATTATATTGGAAATAGTAAAGAAATAATGATATATTGGTAAACGAACAAAACAAAATATTCTCACTAAAAAATAAGACTATATAATTGAGACAAAAAAATAAGGAAGGTCAGCCTATATAAATGAGACGGATTGAGTAATTTTTTGGGGGTCCTCATAAAAGCGGGACCTTAGGCAATTGCCTAACTCACGCTATAGTTAGGACCGCCACTACATACGACAACAAAGTTGACAGCCAAAAGAAGCGGTAGTTGCAGATATGATTCTTTTGGTGGCCGAGGAAGAGGTGATCGTGACGGAGAAGGAGGTAGAGTTGTAGAAGATCCTGATGACGCCATCCATGATGGCATATATGCTTGTTGATATTACTTCAGATGTGATGTTAATTGTTCCGTAGTTGAGAAAAAAAAAATGAATAGACATTTTGAAAACTAAAAGCTACAAGAAAACGGAATTGATTCTTTTTGTTCAATAAAAGCTACTCAAATTATATATACCTTTCATGGTTTGTTGCTGTAGAGCTTCGAGCCTTCGCTCATTGTTCTTGTCGTTGCTGGCAAAACCTTAATTAAATTATTCGTTCTCTAGGATATTTGTAGTTGTTTTGTGGTAATTCAAGAATTGAGATGGCAAAGGCGACGGTGCATTTTTGTGGTGATGGTGGTGCAGTTTTGTGATGGTGATGGTGGTGCAATTTTGTGGTGGTGGTACAAGTGGTGGAGGTCCTGGAGGAGTGGATATTGTGCAAATGGTAGTAGTGTAGGTTTGGTAACGATGTTGTGCAATCATGTGGCGTGACATTGGAAACAAATTGTGGATATAGGCAACGCCATACTTGTGATTTTTGAGGCATGAGGCAAACTTTAGAAATTGGGTTCCAAGTTTTAGTATGCATTCAAATAATTATAATTAATAAATGTTTTACAAAACTAAATATATTTACTTAAAACTCAATAAAATGACAAAAAAAAATTTAGACATTTTGGACTAAAGGTTGCTTGGGACAATCTAGTTGATACTTCTAGTTCCTTTGTATGTCCTTTACGCCTAATTTTTAAGTTTGAAAGTCTAGCGCGACAAAAGTTGGACTCGAGTACGAGGACAAGGCAAAAGCTTATTCCACATTACCCTTTATTAAAAAGGAGTGGAAACGATAAATGAATTCTTAAGCATAAAATGTGGAATAATTCCTTAAGTACAAAAATTATTCACAGATTTTTTACAGAAATTTGAAATTTGTGAATCTTGTCCCTCAATCTGTGTTTCCCCTCCTCACTTGATTGAATCCCTTCCCTCCAATTCAAATTTCCTGTACTCATAGCAGGACTCCAAAATGTGAGACCATGTATTCTTAGCACAAAATAGACCTTAAATATTAAGATCAATAAAGTTAGGTATATATAATCTATTCCTGAAATTTTATGTGGGATTCCTTTGAAAATTCTGAAATCGAAATAAAGAAGTCATTCGATACTCACCTATATACATTTAATTTTTATAATGATTGACTAATACACGACATGAATAGATGGCGTATTTCGATCAAAGTGGGGTAGAATAGAATCGATGCCTTCTTTCTTTCTTCATTAGATAAAAATCTCACCTATATACATTTAATTTTTTATAATGATCAACTAATACACGACATGAATAGATGGCATATTTCAATCAAAGTGGGGTTGAATAGAATTGATGCCTTCTTTTCTAGACATAAAACTTCGTGATTTCAAATTTCTCTTCATTAAATAAAAATCATAAAATAAAGGAAAAATTGTAGACACGGTATCAAACATTTCATTTAGTAACAGATTTTATCCAAATCTTTCATTTATGGCACTCACGGTACCAAACTTTTCAAACATTCGCAGATGAAGTTCAAATGGATGGAAAATGTTAGTTTGACTATTAGTTGACCAAATAATTAACATTAACCGTGATTATGACTAATTTTAAAAGGATAAAATGGTAAATTCACATTTTAACAAAAAAACATAATTACAATATATTACTAATTAAATAAAAAAATAAAAACACGGTTCATCTTCGTCTCTACTAATTAAATAAATAAAAAACATAATACTTGCTTTTGTATGTGTTGGCAATCGATTGTTTGAAGGATTCCCCATGGAGCTACCAATAAGAATTTCTAAATTTTTTGGTTAGGAGTGGGGAAGAAGACGAAGTTTTTGAGGATAGGCTACCGTGCGGTAGTGGTGGTGGTTTTGGGAAAAAGGAGTTGGGGAAGAAGGGGATGGAATGGAAGGTCTATGTTATGATTTTTGCTTTCTCGATTTAATTATTAATATATTGTAATTATGTTTTTAATTAAAAAATGAAAATTTACCATTTTATTCTTTTAAAATTAGTTATAATTATGGTCAATTATTTGATCAATTAACAGTTTCCATCCATTTGAATTTTAATTGCAAATTTTTGAAAGATTTGATACCGTGAGTGGCACAAATAAAAAGTTCGTACAAAATCTATTACTAACTAAAATGTTTGATATCGTGACTGCTATTTTTCGTGTAATAAATATGCTTGAAAAAGTTGGTCACTTTGGATGTGACTAATGAGCCACCGAAAGGAGTAGAAGATGCCAATCCATTATCCTGTCCCACTTGCAAGATTTAAGCGATGGTGAAATAATTTAGGTTCGATTCGGTTTTTGCAATTAGGATCGGGATAAATGGCTCTTCCAATAGCCTCTTTGACCTTTGTGTATCAGTTTCCTTTGTCGTACGTCCGTTGGGATACTTTTTGAGTACGGATTTTAAACAAGACTTCATCATAGAATTTTGTACTTTTGTGATTTAGAAAATTAATTCAATTTCGATCAAACTCTAGTATTTAATTTAATCTCGTGTCGCGACATGTAATAAATTTGCCATTTTCAACTTAATAATCACCAAGTTTGTGCTTGTGACGCAATATGTTATGTTTTTAATTAAAAAATGAATTATAGTATATAAGTTCTATGAAGAAATAAAAGAAGTAAACGGCCGAACGCATTCCTAATTCTTACCAATTAGGTGTGGTGTACTATATTTATGTTGTCCTTTTTAGGAGGTCTTGGGTTAATCTCCCTTTTTTGTATTTTTGTGTTGTGTTGAATAAAATATGTATGTGCGATGATAGAGACGGATCAAACAATTTGAAGACTGATCAAACAATTGAATAGTGATATGATGGGAAATGTGTGGTTGAAAAAGAATAAAAAAATTATTGATGTGATGGAAAATATTATTTTATTAAAGAATGTGTGATTGAAAATGAGAATTGATTTGAGAAGAATTAATTCTCAAATAAAAAACAAACACCCTATAAATCAAAGTGAAAAAATTCATTTGGATTCCAGTAAAATTATAATTTATTTTTTAATCTCTTCTTATTAATCGCACAGTTTTCAATAAAATATCACACGTAATTTCAAATTTTTTTTCATTTTTTTAATTACACATTTACAATAAAAAAATATTATTTCAAAAATTATGAATAATGGGATCAAATGGGATCAAATGAGCACACCATTAATAAATACATGGTCGAAAATTAATTAAAAATTTGACATACATGATCAACATGATGATCCCCCGTAAAATCAGTAGACCTGATTTCATTGATTCTAATGACTGCTAATGCGACCCCCACTGAAATGCTGGCCATGTGGTGATGGACCCTACACAACACAACCCTCACCCTGACCCTCACCCTCACCCTCACATTCTTTTATGCATGAAAAATAACGGAATTTTACTATTTGTACTGCACATAGCATTTCATTTTTAAAGATGATCATCATGATACCATCCATTTATGTGGGCAACTAAATAATGTGTTCACATCACATCACGATCATGTCAATAAAGATGAAGTATTACTCTACGAAAACTTGGTATTTGCACGAAAATATTTAGCCCCTATTTGAGGTACATTAAAATTTTCATTTTTAATGATTATTTGGTGGGATTAGAATTAAATTTTTAGTAGTATATAATAAAAGTTTTTGAAATATGTGGTTAAAAAGTTGTGGGACCTATGAAAGATGTGGTTAATATTGATTGTTTGACTCTAACTTAAATTAAAATTTGATTTTAATCAGAACCAAACAAGGCCTTATTCTTCTTCTTATTTTCAATCACATCAATAATTTCTCCTTCTTTTTCAATCACACATTCTCCATCAATCTACTATTCTAAAATACATTATTCTAAAATAATGTGACTCAAACACGCTCTTACATTCCGTTGAAGTTTCAATATTTGTATTGTTAATATTGCACTTCTTAAGTAACGAATGAAAAATTGCACCAGCGATCTCTTACCTTTTCAATTTTTACGAACTTTACCTTAACCTTCAATTTGTGTAAGCTAAAAGTCTTTAAACTTTCAGAAATATGTATCGGAAGTCCAAATGGATGGAAACCATTCAGTTGACCAAAAAAATTGATTTTGACCAAATTTAGTAGGGGCAAATTGTAACTTAATTAATCTCATTTTATAAAAATAAAAAATAATATAAAAAAATGGAAAAAAAAAAAAAAAAGTTCTTCACCCCCACCCTTGCAAATCAGAAATTTCAGAAACGCCATTCTATTCTGCCTGCTTCTTCTCCTCGATGTTCCGTGTTTCCTCGACTAGGTTCACTTCAATTGGATGTTATCCAATTGGGGTTTCGGGTTTTGAAGTTTTTCCAAAGCGAGAGAAAATTCCTAGGAGAGAACGGACATGAGCGGCTGGCGAAGCTTCTTTAGCTTGTCGATGCCAGCAAGCACTGTAGATCTGGAGCGCAGTGTTTCTTCTTCTTCCTCGTTGGGAGTTTTACCTTGGGTAAAGGATTCTTCCATTTGGAGAATGCAATTTTGCTTTTTGTGGAGGGCTCGATGGCGTTTGTTGATTATACTAAGCACGGGCCCGTCAGCCATTTCTGAGGATGAGGTCATATCCGCCGCCATTTGGGGTCTTTAGACGGGTTGATGAAGAAACAAGGGCTTACACCGCTGTAGAAAGGGAAGAAGAAGGTTTTGGGGATGGTTTTGCGAAGCAAGAGGGACTGAATTGTGGAAGTGGTGAGTGGGCTTTTAAGAACGGTGGTTTTACTGCTTTGCTAGTTTCAGCTCGCAGTTGATTTGCAGGAAAGCCAGAGGGGTAAGGCATTAGGCATTGGTGGTGAAGGATAACTTTTTTTTTTGGGTTAATTTCACAAACGGTCACGGAAGTTACCTGAAAATCACAAAATGGTCACTGAAATTTAAAACTTGCAGAAACAGTCACTGAAGTTTAAATTTCTTTCACAAACGGTCACTGAATTTTTAGATTTTTTGGGCAAGTTTTACGGCAATTTTTCGGTAACTTCCGACCACCAAGACCGCCAGATTTGGTTACCGTTGGAAAACCCACAATGTCCTCTTCAATTACCACCAAAAATCTCTCCATAACTCCAAGAGATTTGGCCGAAATATACCCACGAAGTCGACTACCGAAAAATCTGAAAATCTGCCCAGATTTTCAGATTTTTTGAGCGAGTTTGCAACAATTTTCCGACAATTTCTGACCACCAGTATCGCCAGTTTCGGATACCGTTGGAAAGCCCACAATGTCATCTTCAATTACCACGAAAAATCTACCCATAACTCTAACGGATTCGACCGGAATAAACCCACGAAGTCAGCTACCTAAATTGGGCAGATTTTCAGATTTTTTTGATAGCTAACTTTGTGTGTTTATTCCGACCGAATCCCTTGGAGTTACGGGGAGAGTTTTGGTGGTAATTGAAGAGGACATTGTGGGCTTTTCAACGGTATCCGAAACTGGCAGTATTGGTGGTCGAAAGTTGCCGGAAAATTATCGCAAACTCACCCAAAAAATCTGAAAATTTTTGCAGATTTTCAGATTTTTCGGTAGCCGACTTCGTAGGTATATTTCGGCCGAATCCCTTGAATTTATGAGGAGATTTTTTATGGTAATTGAAGAGGACATTGTGACTTGTGAGATTTCTAACGGTATCCAAATCCAGGGGTCTTGGTGGTCAGAAGTTGCCGGAAAATCGCCTCAAAACTTGTCCAAAAATTTTGAAAATTCAGTGACCGTTTTGTGATTTTCAGATAACTTCAGCGACTGTTTATGAAATTAACCCCTTTTTTTTCATTTCTTTTCTTATTAATTCTTTATTTTTATAATATGAGATTAATTAAATTATCAATTTGTCCTTGCTAAATTTGATCAAAATCAAATTTTTTGGTCAATTAACAGTCAATTGGATGGCTTTCATCCATTTGAATTTCAGATGCATATTTTTGAAATGTTGGGAACTTTCACTGGCACGAATTGAAAGTTAAGGTAAAGTCCGTAAAAATTGAAAAGATTAGGGACCGCTGCTGCAATTTTTCGATTAATGAAACACTTTTTCTATCCATTGAAATTTATCATTCACACATTTTACAAGATTCACAACTTAGAACTTAGAAGTACTATCGAACACCCTCTTGGAGCATGTTTGGCTAAGCTTAAAAATAAATTAAAAAGAATAATGGGAGACTGGGGAAGGTCTTTGGACAATAAGTCAAAATAAAAGAATATTAACATAATATTTACAACTTAGTAGTTACCAGGGCAGGCAGTAGATGAGAAAGGTTTGGGGGCTGTTCATTGCGCGTCGCATCCGCGTAATATATGTCTCTTTCTGAATATTTCCTCTTATTTTTATAAATCCTTCCCCACGCCTGCAATTATTACCTTCTCATCTCTCTCAATTAGTCGCATATCTACATACGCATTCACAGGCATAGCTGCAGTTACATCAAAAGATTTGAATTGCGAAATTCTCAACCTGGCACAGTTTATCTTCATTGGGTAACATTTATTTTTACTTCTGCTCAAACTATTGTTTATTTGCCTACAGTCCTTTCCTGATTTTAAGGATCTGCGTTCCTTTGTTTTTCCTTAATTTAACCGAACTTTGCTCAAATCAAGATTTTATGTTTAAAATGGAAATTTCCTGCGTTTCCAAACCCACTCAGGTTTCCTTTTTTTCTGACAAAAATGAAACAGTTTGTTTACGATGTGGTCTCCAAGCACGTGTTTCTTGAATTCTCTTCGTATGGGTTTTTCTTATCAAAATGTTCGTACTAAAAGTTTGCTGTCCTACACAACACACTTATTATTTAACTTTAGTCTTATCATGTGGGCAAGAACTCGAAACCTTTACGTGTTTAATGTTTATTCTTTTGAATTGAGTCTTGACAAATTTATGGGATATGCAGGAATAAATATGGTGAAGCTTCTGGAGAAAAATTGCTGAGTTTTTCACTCTGGCCGACCCTCTACCAGTAAAATCGTTTGACTCCTCGAAATGGGCTAGGGCCGAAACAAGAGAACACCACCTCCAAATTTCACTTCCATCTTTACATTCATCGGATTGTAATCTGTCATTGCTTTGGCGACTGCCCGTTGATTATGGCTAATGATCGCCATCCAATCTGATTTCCAGTATCTAAAATTGTTCTTTCCATAGACTGTATAGAGCCCTGTTTTCTTGGATATAAGATCTTTTAAAAGATATATAGAATTTCAGTTCTCGAGGAAAGTTTGGAGTGATATTGATAGAGAATGGCCTCTATGAACTGTTTTTGTTCTTCATGGAGGAAAAAGAAAGATAAGGTAAGAATTATCTGATTAATTCATGTTTGTTTGCATTTTCTTTGAATGATTTGAGCCCTTTCCTTGTTCTTAGTTATATTATGCTCTTTTTTTAAAAAAAATCTCGATTGCATCTGTGCTTGTGGAAGGAAAAGGAAGTCAAAACCTTGCATGTGAAGCTCGAGCATCTTAACAAAACTTCGGAAACTTCCGAGTTGAAATCAGCTTCTTTTAGTGTTCCGGTTCCTCTCCATATTCCGAAGAGTTCTAGGTGCAAGGTGAAGGTAATGAATCACGAGAGTCCGGTTGGAGGTGATGGTGAAGAGATAGACTACGAAGGGGGAGATGAGCATGATGAGAATTTATCGATGAAGAGAGACAACTCAGATTTTGATCTACAAGCCCATGTTGAAAACTCGAATGAAGAAAAACATCAAACTTTTGAAGGGATGCCTATAGATAATGAGTACCCAAAGGAGGTAGATGAAGATTCTAAGGCTGGCATTGAGATGATTAGAAGTGGACATGTTAGTGATCCCGGCATTGGGAAGACGGAATTTTGGGCTTCTCCAATGCTTAAGCGCTCGTGCTCTGATATGTTGATAAGGAATGTGAATTATGCGCTGGATGAACTGATGCCGCCTCCTAAATCCAAGTCTTTCGAGGAAATACAAAGTTTAGCAGAAAGGTTCCAGGACGAAATTCTGGATTATCCTCCAACTCCTGTTTCTGTTATTACTCAACGTAGCGCAGACAAAGTGATGTTGAAGAAGCACTCTTCGAGTCAAATACTTCCCTCCAGAAGTCGAAAATTGTGGTGGAAATTGTACCTCTGGAGCCACAGGAACCTGCATAGATACGAGCCTACAAAACCACGGCCAGCTGCAGTTGAGCCCGCCCTCAACCAACAAGGTGGCTACTGTTCAGACACCATAGAGCCAAGAAAAGCTGAAAAGTTTAGCAAAGAAAGCAAGGGTAAAGACATCCTTAACATAGACAACCAAAGCTGGGATGGATTTTATGGAGTTTCTGGTATGTGGCCTCAAAACCAGTGGGTTGCTTTTCCTACAGAATCGTCTCCATTTGAAAGAATCGATGAGTGGGTGAAAGAAGTTTCAGTGCAGCCTCCATTTGAAGTCAACAATGGTGATCACACTGAAGATAGCATTTTCTTCCCTCCCTCCCCCGAGAATAATAGATCACCACCAACTCGGAGTCCAGCTGCAATGATTCCCGAGGAGATTACATATGCCAACAGCGTTGTCCAGTCTCTGAATTCTTCGTCGACTGTGGCACATATTACAGGCATTGGACTGAAAGTTTTACCATCCGTTTCTCATTTCTCTAGCCTTCGATCAGTCAACTTGTCTTCCAATTCGATAGGTGTGTGTCGTTCAGTTATTGCCAGATCAATTTCTAGCGTGACATCCATGTTCGGATGTAGATGACTTATTGGATCGATCTTTAGTGATTTTTCCCCTCAATTTTGCAGGTCATATTACTCCAGGATCTCTACCAAAGGGTCTCCACATTCTTAAACTGTCCAAGAACAATATAAGCACAATCGAAGGTCTGAGAGAGTTAACTCGACTCCGGGTGCTTGACCTCAGTTACAATCGAATTTCTAGAATTGGTCAAGGTAAATATCTTTTGCAACCCTTTCCATAAAATTACAGAAATTGTTTTCAAAGAAAATATCATTCGATTAATATTTTCTGTGTTGCTAATGGAGCTTTTTAAATTCATGCCAGGGTTGTCGAATTGTATGCTCATAAAGGAGCTCTATCTTGCTGGCAACAAAATAAGTAGTGTTGAGGGTCTGCATAGGCTTCTGAAGCTGACCGTATTGGACTTGAGCTTTAACAAAATAACCACAACAAAAGCATTTGGTCAGCTTGTGGCAAACTCCAATTCTCTGGCAGCTCTAAATCTATTAGGCAATCCTGTTCACAACAATATTGGTGATGATCAATTGCGCAAGGCCATATGCAGTCTTCTCCCAAAACTGGTTTTCCTCAATAAGCAGACTATAAATCCACACAAGCTACGAGAGGTAGGCTCGGAAGCCATTGCTAAAGCTGCACTTGGGAATAGCATCCGGAGCATTCGAGGAAAAGCAGTGAAGAGGGCGAGTCGAGGGGGTTCGTCATCCTCCACTCTGCGCAGGAGCAGTGCAACTGCAGCTCGCCAGAGCAGGCATGGAGCAAAAAGCCGTTCTAACCATCACTCTTCTCTGATGGAAAAGTCAGTTGCGTTTTCTTCCCGTTAGAATTCCTAGTTCTTGGGTGCTAGCTTGAAAAACAGTTTCTTTGCTTATTGTATTCTGAATTTTTAATTGTAAACCAGCAGTTCTTGATTTAGTATTCAAATTTCAGTTACCATTGATGGTCCATTCTAAAAGAATTGCTTTCTGTTTCCCGGCTCCATTTGATGTCACTAGTTTCCAGGTTGTAATAAGGACATGATGTTTTGCCAACCATAAGCACTAAGTTCATTATGATGTTATCGGGAACGTTTCAACAATATGGCTATTGAATTCCCAGGTCGTCAAAGTTCTAGCAAATTATTGCTATAAATACATCTCTAAAGTAACAGTAAAACTTGAACAAGAAAGGAGACTCGGAGTTTGAACTTAATGTTAGGGGTGGACATGTTTCCAAATGAATCAGTTCCCAAGAAATTCGGAACCAATGTAACATTAGGGCTTGTTTGGAATTGCTTACAAATTGGATTAAAGGTCATTTTTTGACCGATACGTAGTCCAACGGTAACTATTTCAAAGAAAGCTGCGAAATCTGTGTCACGTGTCGAAGGTAACGGACAAAAAATCAATTTCTCATTTCCAAAATCTGCACCAGACGGGTTCTAAATAATACGTAACACCGTTAAATGTGTCACCAAATGATGTAATTTATAACGCCAAATCAGTAAAAGTCATCGTTCAAAGAAAATGTAGGGTTATTATAAGCCTAAAAATTTGATCAATATTAAAGTCTCATTATGTTTTCTCATATGAACATTTATTCCCAAATTATCAACTCCAATTTCGCCGATTTTCCATGATAATGTCACTTGGTGACACGTGGGAACTTAATTATGTCCGTAGGATTTAATGTTGATATTTGATTCAGTGACCAAATTTGAGTGACTATTACCGTAAAAAGTAACTTCAGTGACCATTGTTGTAATTAACCCTCCAAAATCAAAATTTACATGCAACTGTGAAATTGAAATTTGCAACTAGGTCCTCAATTTACTTATGGATACTATGTCCTAAAGCTTTTGAATTTATAGCCTATATTTGGTTAAACTTATTAATAACTTATAATTTTCAATCGGAGTCGAACATTAATTTCAATCACATTCTTAACTACTACCCATATATTATCCACACATTTCATAAAACTCACGTTTAAGTGACTGTTTTAACTTTATAAATTTTAGACAAACACAGAGGCAGAGGTAGCATAACACAAAATAATGAGTATAGTGTAACAGAGGTGAAACACAAGAAAATGGGAAAAAGAGAGGTCTCAAATAAATATTAGTCTAAGCATTCTATACACTATAGCAGATCATACTTTGCTTATTGTGTAATATCTTAACAATTAAATTTATCATGTGTTTGTTTCATTTATAAGGAGACATCAAAAGGAAACTTGTGCATAATCCTACACTTCTTTCACTTGCCTGTGCCTCAACTGTGTAATTACATGTCCCTATGTGTACCTTACGGTTCCATAGGAGTTTCGTTTTGACCAACCATATGTGTTTTTTGCTCCCCGCTACCTCTTTCTGTTTGAAAAAAAAAAAAAATTCAATCCACCGTTTCTGTGGAACTTAAGGACAGTAACTTTCGATTCCGAAAGAATGTGAATATTATCATCGACTATGATGTTTGGCTCCTTGCCAACTTGAGAATTAGCTCGCTTGTCTTTTGAAGAAAGGTTTCTGGCAGATTAGGAGTTTCTCGTGGCTATTGCCCTCAATCTCTACGACTCGTGCATCCCATTTCAGAATTGTTGTCTGAGATCTTGCGTACTCAATAAGAGCAGCACGGTCTCTTAGAATCACCCACCCCTGCACATACATGTCCATTAGCAAAATAGAAGGCCAATGGTTGAAAAAATTATACGACAATATTTTAAAGAGAGAAGACATGCCATATGAATGGTTGCAAGAGTACTATAATGCAATCATGGGAAGGAAATGTACTATGGAATCCATTCGTCTCCAAGTCCTCATTTTTCTAATTTTCAAGAATGAGCGTATAAGAAATCCAAGATGAGGTCTCTGGGTATAAATAAGTGATGACATGGTTTTACTTGATATTAGGAGACGGATAAATCGTAAGTCAAAACCTTCTTGATTGATTTCACTCCTTGCAAGCGAGGACCCATCCAAGAGATCTTGGCGCGTTGCCAGTGTGGATTGAATGCTTTCTAGCGTATACGTATTCTCTTTTTTTTTTCAGTAGAAGATGTTTCACCTTTGGTATTGCGTTCGAGTTAAAGGTTATAGGTTAGGTAGAACAATGACAATGAATGGAACGTCTTCTAGCCATAGTAGGAATCAAGATGACAGTGGTGTCATGCAGAAGATTACGTTATCCCAAAGTGATTATTCTTAATATTTGGGTCAAACCATACAAAGGAAGGAATGGCAACCCAGATAAGGATTTAGAACGACAATAAATCATAAGGATACCTCTGGACGAAGTAAACGATCTATCTCAGTGAATAGGTCTCGCATGCGACATCTGGTCTGCTCACGAAATTCAAGAGAGAGAATTCCTTCACCATGCACCAGATCATATGTTCTTGGATAGGAAGGGAATGGTTCACACCTGAGCACAAGTTATATAAACAAAAAGATATTAGAGATTGTGAAAGCATTAAATACATTTGAGACAAAAGAACCAAGAATGAATGAGAATAGAAGCAAGAGACTGAATTTCAGTTAATCCAGTACTCAATATAACCCAATTTTTGACTAAACAAGGGAAACAATGTTATTCCAATTTATCATGAGCATATAGGTGAGGTCCAGAGGTTTTCTCGCTGCCAATTACCCCTCAATTGATTTCTCAGGACTAATTAGGAGGTAGTCATGTGTGCATTCTCTGATTGTGCCAATTTCTGAAGACAGAAGACATCTCTCTCTCTCTAAGGTTCTCCTTTGTTTTGTAGTTGGTGAGGACCGAGGAGGATAATTCGAGGGGGGGGGGGGGGGGGGGGGAGCGCGTGTAATCCATTTTTAGACATCCTACATTCTCAAATCCCCAAACTGCTCTAAAAGAGACGAGCATCCCTGGGAAGAAACTCAAAAGAACTCCTTGCAATCAAAGTGGATATATACTTGGATTTATTTCTATATACAGTAATCTTAGTACACAACAGGAAGGAGAAGCTCAGCATCATCAGAATTGTATAATGTTTATAGACTCAGCCAGACATGGTTGAAAAAAACCAGTCTGCATAGAATTAGAAACTGACGTGTTCCATTATCTTAAATGTATTATATTGTCTCCACAGAAAAATGTTGTGGAAGGGACAAGCTTCTTGCTCAGGGTAAGATTCCAGAAAATGAATCATATAAAAAGACTCCAGAGTAAAGATGGAAGCAACAAATATCCAAGAGTTCGCACAAAATATTTACATTCAGAGATAGTCAATATAGGTAAATAAAGTGAAGCTTGTTCATGCCATGTAAAAGAAGGTAAAATTTACCAGTCATGCAACACGCCTATAAATCCCCTGTCGAGGATTAAAGGTAGATTGTTTGTTCCCCTCGTAGGAACCACATTCATGACCCATACAGATTTTCCAGCTTCTAATAAGGCCGCATTGAAACCGCCAAAGTGAGCATTCATGTCTAGGACATTTCTCAGCATATTGTAAGGTGGAGAAGGATCCTCATCGCCAGGTCTCTTTGGATGATCAGAGAATATTAGAGGTGAGAGCAGAGACCAATAATTGTGGACTGCTGACTTCCAGTTAATGGCATCCTCAGCAAACGCTTCTGAATGCAGACCTGATACAGTGAGATATTTACTATCACGTTGACATTCATGCACAAACAAAAATGTAGCAATACATTTGAAGTGTTCAACCTCAGAAAAATCATAACGCACAAAGTGTCGAATAATTTGGTCTATTACCATGAATAGCAAGTTCTTTCGAATTCAAGTTAGCCCGGGAAGGCCATTTTTCCCTGTCTTCAATAGGAATCCATCGACGGCTCTGAGTGCCTGCTATGCATGCTTCGAGAGGTCGATAATATGGGGACTCAACGTCATGGCCTTTGCTGCAAAGAGAGGGGCCAAAACCAGGTTTCCTAGAAATAAAAGCAAGCAATTCAAGCATTAGAATGATGTACAACTGATACATGTACTCAGCTGTGAACATTATAGATTAACACACTCCATTCCAGATAAACAACATTCCCCCACTTGGAGCAGAGAAAAAATTATAGTCCAGCATGAATAGTCAACCTACAATTTTTTTTCTGATCGCAAAGTCGTTTATCTTACTCATATGGAACCAGGTGAATATAATAAGAAACTCAAAGGATAGTTCGGGAAGCACTATATTTTTCAACAGATTTTAGACATAAAATATTGTTTCTTAAAATAGAAGGATATCTTATAGATGACTTCTCATTTGAGAAAGATGATATATACGTAATAAAAACATATGAATAAATAAGTAACAGGGGCACCATAGAAATGAAGAAAAAGTAAATCAAAAAAAAAAAAAAAATTGAAGAAAAAGGTGTCGTGCTGGTTGCCTTACCTCGCTGAATAACAATTCTTCTTGCTTGCCTTCCTCCACACTACAGTTTCATCTTGTTGTGGCAACATTTCCCAACAGAGATTTTCAGCAAACCCACGCACTGTATTCCATTTTTTCTGGTTTTCTTTATTGCGGAGGGAGCGCTGAGAATTTATAACTGGATCAGTCCAGACAAAATATCCACCAGGCCGCAATAACCGATCAACTTCAACCAAAAATATGCCATCTGTATCACATGATAAACACTATATATTCAGCTAACATTCCAAATAAAAAAATGGCAGTTATAACCTTTCGGATATTTTTTTTAAAAAAGGCCTACATTCTGCAATCTATATGATTATAACAGAGTAAACTCGACGGTGTTTCATAACTACTGTCCGGGGTCACTACATTTGTTTTCACATTAAGTTTTGTCTCAATTATGTTTTTCTTTTTTACAAAGAATAACAAGTGTAAGAATCCAAGTTTAATAAAGGATGATAGTGGATAGAGACTAGTGTTTGTAGAAAACTATTATTCGAAAAGCTTTTATTTCTTTCTTCCGAGTTGACAATGTGGTATTCTTTGACAAAGTTTCTTGAAAATTAACATATAGAACAGGCAAGGTATGAACAGGTCTTCCATACATGGAATAAAAATTAACCACCACAACGAATAGAGAAACAAATGGCAAGATCATAAATCTTCTACATTCTGGAACAAGTTGGTAGGATCCCCCCAAACAAATACACAATTTTAACCAATCCAATGCTATACATAACGCTGTTTTGAAGATCTATGTTACGATTAAGAATGAACCTAACTAATCAGAGTAGGTATTTCAATCTGGTAAATAAAAAATATCACATATAATCATAAAAAGATATCCACTGAGGTTAAATCCATCTGCAGTCGGTAAAACCTTGCAATTATTGCTACTGGAAAGAAGTGTGATGCGGGTACTGATGTTCAAGTTAAATCAAATGCAAGAAACCTCTCTTCGATGAGTAATGCTATTCATCCCCACTGGGGATGAAAACACAGTCTACGTGGCGTTAATGTGACATTAAATGATAGGTAAAATTAAATAAGTCATTTAATTTCACCTTTCATTTAACCACCTATCATTTAAAGTCACATAAACTGTGTTTTCATTCCCACTGGGGATGAACAATATTACTCCTCTTCGATACATTACTTATACCTTTTCCCACAGTTAATTTTTTTGGAGGGTGGATTGGCGGTTTGTTGATGTTTAATAGACAGCAGGTCCAAGCATGTATACAAGTTTTTATATTATTTTCTCCTGATGCATGGAATACACAGTATAGGTAGCCCTCCCTTTTCCCGAACTTCTCTCAGTAGACTTGAACCTCAAATGACACTACATGATGCTTTAATGATAAAACCAAAAAATCGGCCATATATTGTTTACAAGCTAAAATTTTATCGAACTATTTCATCACTTTGGAGTTTATAGAGGAGACAAGAAGTATGTGTGTGTGACTACACACTAGCAAGGAGAGGGAGAGGAATTCAATATGTGCAATACACATGCAGCAAAATTCCTTTTCATCGGCAAAGCATGCACAAGCATTAAAATAAAGGTAGCTTCAGCTCTAAGATATCAACATAGCATTTTTCCTGAAATTCTATTGTTTCAAATTATCCATCCAATATAGCCCAAGTTTTTATCCACAACTTTGTAAGCTGTATCAATCGATAAGATTCTTACCCATTCACTCTTTAGATCCAATACACATTCTTACAAGAAAATCCCAAGCATGATAGAACATCCTTCTCAACTTGCCCTTTGATAGAAATTTCATCGTCTCTACTTTAAATATCACTAAATGTGACACATATGAATATTGTGAATTCTTAATCATCTAATTGTTTCTATACAAACTTTCACATGAATAAAGATTATAATAAAGTATATCTCTCTATGATGGCACGAAATGGACTGAAGGGTACCTTTTTTATCCCACTCAACGCGGCATCGTGCACAATGTATCATATCAAAAGAAAGGGATGGATATGGTAATTGCTTTGAAGTAAATGAGCCAATCATTGCTGGAAGCCCTCTTTCGAGAGTTAGTTGAACCTGACTGCCAGAAGCCTCGTAGTTCGCTATACACATGGTCAATAATTTGTTTGAAAACAGACGTGCCCCAAAACTGCCATAACCACATTCTATATCCAAGATAGTTCGAACCTGGAAATGGAATAAAATCATCATGCAATTATAAAATCGAATTAGAAAAGGATTATTACAGACATGACAATATACAGTTGATTGAGAAATATATGAATACTCTGAGAAACTAAACAAGTTGCATTAAATCCGCAAATATGAGCAATAAAATTGATTGTGTTAAATCTGTGGAACAAAAGAAATTCTGAAAGACCTTATTACCAGACAACCAACAAATGTTCATAAGCTACCACTTGAAAATTAACAAAATCATTTGCAAACATAGATAATGGAAACAGAGCTAATGATACCTATTAATAATCCATTTCCCACCGTCTTGACTTAACTACACAAAAGCCTGAGCAGGGTATATTGACAGTATCTACAATAAACTTTGCAAACTCAAGTACATGCAAAAGCAACTGCCTATGAAGACAAGTGATGGGCTGATGAAATATAATGAAAGTCAAATAGTGCATGATATATTTGGTTATCTACATAAACATTGATATGGAATAGATATGGAATACTGGGGCAACTCGACTTGCTCATTACATTTTATTTATCCATATCTGATTTTCAAATAGAGATCACAACATCAGATATCAACAGGAATAATGGATGCGTAAACAACGAAGAAATGAATCAAATCCAAGAAAAAAGATTTATTAATTCTGCCAATCGAAATCCACTCACTCCAGCTTGTATGAAGTAGGATTCATTTCTTAGCCCAATCATTTCAGCAATTTGATGTGTGTAGTCTTCGACATCAAATGTTGAATATCCTGAACGGAAGGAGATCTGATCTTCATCTAACATCATCATCCTGTAATAGCAACAAGTGGAAAAATAAATAAGTTTTTAACCCCATGTTTATATTTAACTACAGAAACTAGCTCTTCCACTCACCTCTTGGTCAAGCTTCCTGAGGAGAGCACCTCCTGTGCTGTAATGTTAACATTGGCGAACCAGATGACATCTCTTCCGCTAGGCCACCTAAGGGGAATCTTATAATTCACAGGCGGAAGAACCAAGCAATGTTGGTTTGATCCATGTGCACAGTGGCGATTGTATTCTTCACCCTCAGAAAAGCCCGAAGCAAGATTTTCTGAAACATTGAAGCATGGAACATAGTTTTCTGATTCTTGAGAACAATAATCCAAGTCTCTTAACCTAGAGGAACCTTGAGAGAGCTCACTGATCTCATACAACTCTGACACCAGTTGCTCTTGAAGCCGCCTATATCCATGAAATATTTGACCTCTGGATGACGATGTTATGGAAATCGCCCACCAAAAGGATCCAGTCAGAGCGAGAACTACAATAACTATCAAACTGAATTTAAGTAAAGCAAGTGACAATTTATGCCGATTCCTCAGAGTCCCAGGGCTGAAGGGATCAGATACAAAACCATTGCCACTCAAACTGTGTTTTGAAGATAAACTGTCGAGGAAGAGAAACCGAAAAGGGAATTTGATTGATAAATATGTATTATTTGAACCATTTGTACGACTTCGATCCACATCTTCCTTCTCTGTTTTTTCTTTCATCTGAGAGTCATCCCAGAAATCACTACAGTTTTCCAAGATTCGCACTCCGCCCCCAGATGAACCTCGATGAAGAGGCCTCGGCATATTTTCAACCTGAATAACCCCGCGGACAAATCATACAGGAGAAAAGGACCAAAAATGGGAAATCCAGAAACTATGACTATAACATCGATAAAACTCTAAATATCATCAAAAAACAACTGGGTGCGTCGGGAAAGATCTTCTCACAAATCCCATTCTAGATCCACTGAACTGGCATATTACACGACATGTTGAGATTGAGCAAACAAGTATATGAATATCACTCCTAAAAACACAGCCTTTTTAGTGCACATGTGAACTGAACTAAAAATAGAAATAGAAAATGCAGAATTGAAATAAGAAACCAAGAAGAGTAAATTAACTAGATTAATTTATAAATAAAAATAAAATAAACCGCCAGTTCTTGTATATGAGTAATTACTATTTACCTTACCCACCAAGTAAAAGAGAGTAAGAGCAAGAACAAGTTGATTTGACACAAACTTCAATTGAGCTAAATCACTCGAATATAAAGAGTAAAAAATCGCCCAGATATGAATACAGTAGAAACCAAATTGGATCTCAATTCCATAGAAAACAACAAAACTCTTCGTTTGACAAACAAAAAACAAAACAACAAGAGAAGCAGTTGCAGAAAACAACAGTTTTCATTTATAGTTTTACCTTAAAAGATGCAAATTATCCAAGAAACCGAGTAAGAAAGCAATCAAAATCCCTCACTTTCAGCCTATTCTGCTGCGGATTTTCATCAAATTTCAAACCCCAAGATTTGTCTTTTCTCAATCTCCCGCTATTTCTTCCCCTTTCGCGCGCGCGCACAGAGAGTAACAATCTTCTCTTCACTTCCTTCCCCTTTTCTCTCACTAGTTTTAACTCATATTCAGAGAGAGATGTGGATATATAGAGAGAGAACAGCAAATAGGATATGGCTACATAGGCAGTGTGGACTGTGTATAATGGGGATCAAATCTCAAGAGAGGTCGCTCGTGAAAGACCTCTCTCTCTCTCTCTCTCTCTCTCCTTCAATTGGAATTATTCAGGCCCCTCTCACTCTGTATAATTAAATCTGATTATTTTACTTTTAAAAACATTATTAAACGCGGCTTGCTTTTTAATAAGGGAAAAGTCTAAGTGTACATAATTTGGCCACATAATGGTGTCCATAATGTGATGTGGACAAATTCTGACTGTTGATGTGAAAGTGTGAGATTTGAATTAAAGGTTGGATCCAGTGCTTTAATAAGTAGAGTTCAGTCCCAACTGTAATTCTTCTTTTACTTTAAGCTCTACGTAATTAATCCTCGTATTAATGTGTGTGTGTGTGAGAGAGAGAGAGAGAGAGAGACTGAGAGAGTACTCCACTTACGGTGATAACTCGACTCAAGCTTGTAGTTAGTACTTGTTTGGAATTATTCGTTTGTTGGCCACTTATTTTTATCAAAATCAGCTTTTAGCTCTCCCAATCAAATACATAATATTTCATGATAGAACATAATATTATTTAGAGCACGTTTAGCTAATTTTACTTGCAACAGGAATAGGAAAAGTTACTCATTTTAAGATATTTTCAAAATAAGTATTTTTTACTTAAAAAAAAGTAAATAATTAAATATGTTTAAAAATAAAAAGTTACTTTAAATTAGTTTTACTTTTTTTATTTTAAAGCTTAGCCATACATGCTCATATAGCCTAGTTTTGGTTTCAAACATATGTATAATATATTAAATATCACAGTGATAATCATTTTTTTGAACGATTTTAATTTTACTACAATTCAATTATTTAAATAATACTTTACTTTTCATTTTTCAATATGTAATAAATACTACAAAATCTTTAATAAATACTACAAAATCTTTGTCATGTGTGAATTTTGTGATATGAATTCTCAATTAATTAATATTCACATTACTCTAGATTCAATGAATCGTAGGTCTACAGAATTTATAGTTATTATAAATGAATTTATCTTTATCCGCGTATTTGGGAATTTTAACGAGTGTTTAAATTCATGTATTATCAATTAATTCTTATATACCAAATGTAATATAAAATGATTGTTTATTTGTAGTATTTCATCATCACAAAAAAATTGAATTAATGAAGTTGAGTTTTGAGGGTACAATTTTATTCTGTTAAATTTTCATCCTAAATTTTATTTTCTTTATTTCGTTTGAAACTCGCCAAATTCTCCCAACAAATTGGTATCAAATATTACTTTTACAGTGCTTATAAAGTATTTTAGAATAACGTACAATACATATTCAACTCTTACTAATTTATGAAAATATTACACATGTTACGTAAATAATGTGTTCAATATACGAATATAAATATATTTATTCTTTTTTAACTATTTATGGCCCTGTTTGGGAGAAATTTTAATCAAGATTTTAATCAAAATTCTAGCCGTTAACTATCAAATCAGCCACAATTTTTGACTTTCTCTCTCACAGGTGGGGCCCAGAGGTTGACTATAACGGATATAATTTTGATTAAAATCTCACAAAAATTACTCCCAAACAGGGCCTATATCTTTATGCAACGCGAACCTAACCAATTTTTAACTAAATTAAGTAATAAAAATATCCCCTTGTAAATATTTGTCTTTGTTAAAAATGTAAACCTTTATATGACGTGATTACAATCAACTTTCATGCAAGTCACGTAATAAGCCCCTGTTTAGTGTAGTTATAAATTAAATTTTTAGTATACATTGATGAAAATTGATTGAATGTAGATCCCTTGAAATGTGTGATTCAATTGTAAAATTTGGCTTAATTTTTTAATAAATTTTAAGTTACACCAAACAGGGACTAAAATTTCTTGATGGGCAATATTTGCTATAATTTTGGAAACCCTTTCCCTTTTGTTGGTATGGGACTATAATTAAGTTTCGCGGTGTTATTTAAAGCGAAATAGGAAAATGGTACAAACAGAAGTAGGACGGGACACGCCATAATAATAATAATAATAATAATGCCCGTTACCGCCTTTAAAGGCATGCACGCACACAAATATGCCACCATACGTTTCTTGTTATGATTCTCTCTTTTTGTCCCATTATATAATAAAAGCTTACATAAATTTCGTAAGCTTTTATTTCACTAAGTTATCTCGATATTTCAAGTTAAAAAAGACTAGTTTAGGGTTCGTTTGACATGATTTTCTCAAGTCAATATCTATTTTGAAATTAAAAAGTTACTTTTCAATATGTCTAGACAATTTTTTTAAAGTATTTTGTCGGAATATAGGAGTTTGTAAAGTTTTTTTTTAACAAAATTCAAAAATCCTATCAAAATATCAAATAGACTCTCAATATACTTACACATTTGGTACATATTCTCATTTTTTTTTACAGTAAATCAATTCTCATTTTCAACCACACATTTTTCAATAAAATAATATTTTCCATCACATCGATAATTTTTTTCTTTTTCAACCACACATTTCTCATCATATCACTATTCAAAAATCAATTCTTCTCCCAAAAATCCCTACCAAACACACACTAATATTTTAGTTATACCTAAATCTAGCTTGTATCGTCAATACATAAACAACATGAAATTTACTTTGGAATTTGTATAAAAGGGTTAGATTTGAAATACTTATTTTGCTATGATGATTTTAAAATTTACCTTTTATGTGACAAATCTATTTTTTTCAAAAGAAAGTACTCATTTTTTACAAAAATAATTTAAATTTAACCATAATTAAACATGCTCTCTATATATGAACTCTTCACCATTAGATGCACACAATCTAAATACATCACAAAACAATTTGTCTCGTTCCTCTTGATATAGAAAGAGATGCATATAGACAATCTGATGCATATGCACGAAAACAAGTAAGTTGGTATGCATATTTTTTTTTTTCTAATTTCATTAATTCTTGTTGATATTGAATTCCTAATCATGGGTTGGCCTACAATAATATTCCTAATAAAGGTCATTAATCGACTAATACAATTTCACCTCCTTTCCAAAAACAGCTTGATTCCACCCGTTCTTTAGCTTGGTGAGCTTCGCCATGATCAAGAAATATCATGATTATTGATTTGATTAGGGTGACATTATCACCTATGCTTTGCCAATCTCCCACAGACTCGTGGCATAGCGGACCTCAGCATCTCATGTCAGCCAATCAAAAGTCACAATGCTCATTTCAAATATTATGATGAGCTGCTAAAGCCGACCTGTCCTTCCAATGAAAAACCTCCATAGATGAATAATTTGGTACACTCAACAAGGAAGAACACGGAATGCATTGTTAACAACTTGAATATGGTGGCCAACTTTCCAAAATTCAGCTATAAATGGGAAGGAGTGGTCCCTTTGATGGACCACGGGATCCTTAATCCCCTCATTTGTATTATCATGCTTATGAATGCAAAAAAATTCAATAAATTTCTCATTTTACTCAGTTGCTCACCTCGTTCTAATACTCATTTAAGTTGATAAAACTAATTAGTCGGTTTTGAACATCATGAAAATCTAATTATTTTATTATCAAGATCATCCATATCAAATCATCAAGAGAATTATTACATACAATTGGGAATAATTATTTAATATTGGATCTTGAATATTGACTCTTGATTTTTGAGTTCTTGATCTTGATTTTCCCTCCAACTCCAGAATCTTGATTGTCTTGTTTTTCAATTTGATTCTTGATTATGGATTCTTAAATTCTTTAATCCTTATTCTTGATTGTGAGTTTTTAATCTTCTTCTTTATAGTCTGTTTGAGTCAATTATTTTGGAAGAGTGGATTGAGGAGAATGTGTGGTTGAAAAAGAATGAAAAATTATTGATGTGATGGAAAATATTATTTTATTAACAAATGTGTGGTTGAAAATGAATAAAAGAATGAAAATGAAAATTTTAATGTGGTTCAAACATGAGCTTAATATGTCGTCACTTGTATTTTTCTGTTGAACAATTCTCTTTTTAAAATTGGTACAGCTTCAGTGACACGTCATTCAAATAAGTTGGAGTAATGTACAAAAATAAATAAATGAAATGAAAATCAGTTGGACTCGCCATTTGGATGTCTGTTCCAATTTCCTCAATCAATTTCACAGTGCACCAAGTTTCGCCAGAATTGCCGCTTGCCGACGATGACTTGTATACATATGTTTTTGTCCTTTATTTATGTTTTCTGTCGACATTAAGCTAATTTTCTCGCAACAACGTTATTCTCGCTTTAATATTCTACATTCGATGTCGTTCAACGCAAACAGTTGGAGCGACTTTTTTTTTTTTTAATTAAAATTATAAACAAAATAAAGTAAAAACAGCCAAAATTTTATCCTATCCGATTCTACTGTCTAAGCACAGACCACCTTAGTTCATTGCAAAATTGATGGCTTTAATGTTTGGCAATCGACAAAGAGAATCCAAGACAGATTTTCAACCATAGTCACTTGATTATCCTTTTAACTTTTGCCTTTGAAAAATTTAAATTCTCTATTTTCTTTTATATGGCAGGATTATTTTAATAACTTTCATTTCAATATTACAATTAATAAATCAAAGAAAATACACACTTACAACATGAAAGGTCCGTTTGACAGGTAAATGTAGAAAAAAATTCAAATTCCATGTTGTTGGAAAATAAAAACCCACAAAACTTATAAGAATTCGTTTTCCATGAAAATAAAGAAAATGTAGTTTAAAGTGATTGTATCTTGAAATTCGATTTCCATTTACACGTTGCAATCAAAGACCTAAGTGGAATTCGTTTTCCTCGAATGTAACATTTTTCATGAAATTCGTTGTAATCAGACATGATCGAAGTGTAGGTTTGACTGATGATTCTAGAAATGAAAGTTTATAATTTATTTTAATTTATTAGTTATATCGCGTCTTAATTAGGTTCAATACTACTAATAATTAATTATTTAATTACTGTTAATATAATAAAACGCAATTAACAGAGTATTAATGGTGAAGAGGAGAGAGAAGTCACATGCAATTATATAAGTTAATTTCGACTAATTAATGATGCTTTTTTTTGAATCCTCTTGAAATGTAGGGCCCCGCAGTGTAGCCGCGTTACTGTGTCGGTGAATCACGTGTCGGCTATGCGACTGAAACTGGTGTACATTGTCATTCTACTTTTGTTTCTGTAGTTTTGTCTGTGTGAAAAAACAAATACTGAAATTCGAGATGTCACGGGTCTGAGTAACGATATTTCATTTTTATTTGAAAAATGATTCTATTAAAATCACTTATAGATTAGTTAAAAAGAAATCTTGTACTATCGGGTTTTTGATTTTTCACCATTAGATGTTATTTATTAGACGCACGATTTTGGATTTCGAATGTAGTGAAAAATAGGCAAAAGTAACTACGACGTGCTCATAAATGCTGCGACAGGACAAATTGACGGTTGAAAATATCAAAAAATAGAATCGTGCTATTGTGCCGACTCAATGATCGGGCTCAAAAACAGGGCGCCGAGGTGGCGCCCTCACATTGGAGGAAGTCAGCTCCCCCTTCAATTACAGTGGCGCCCTGTTTTTTGTCCCGGTCATTGAGCCGGACAAATGGCTTTAGCCCAAAAAATAAACAAGAACTTTTGCGTACTATTGGATCGGACGTGCTATCTAATTAAATTCTAGCAGTTTCATGTCAACTCACAAGTCAATGCTTACAATCTCAAAGTGCATCGTGGCCATTTTGTTTGAAAGTGTATTCTTAATGACATCGAAATCTAAGATGCGGTAATTAATGAAGATGGGCCTAGGGATGGGCTTTTTTACTGGGTTAGTCAAAATTCAAATCAATTCAATTGACATTCTAATGTGCTGCACGTTCCTTGTGCACCAACCCCTTTGACCTTAAATTTTTTAATTAATTTATTTATTCATAACTTCTTGAAAAAGAGAGAAAATTTTGGTAAACTTGTTGACTTAATTGCCAAGGCAAGATGAGTGAGACCGTGTGAGAATATTAAAACAACTTTAGCTTTACACTGCATGATTAAAGGTTATTGCCATCTTTTGCCTTTGATAAATGTTTAAATATATATCATCAATAGTTCGGAAGCAGTCTATTTAGAAACACAAATAATCATCAGCATTGAT
Organism: Fraxinus americana; assembly: GCA_035079005.1. NCBI lineage: Eukaryota > Viridiplantae > Streptophyta > Magnoliopsida > Lamiales > Oleaceae > Fraxinus > Fraxinus americana. Next base: position 30,897,431 of record CM068718.1, on the reverse strand, counting down.
TCCGTCTAATCTGAAAACTCACGTCGAATCATCTAGGAATTCATCATGAATTAATCAAGAGATGACTTTTTATCCAAATCGAATAGGACAGCATGAAAGATCTACTTAAGGTTTCACCCTCACGGGTTGAACCATGGGAGATGTCATTTAATAAACATCATCACTACACGACTGAAAGAGTGTTATGCGGATGACGAAACCGTTCACATTAGCCAATCAAAAGAAAATCACGATGTTCTAAGGTCTATGGCTATAGCCTAGATGTTATGATTACCTCGCTGTCACGAATTCTGAAGCCAATCAAATCTCTCCAAAAGGGCGATGACAAGCATGTCTAGGACGGACACTGTAACTTAACATGACTAGAAATACAGCTCCAATTTGATGACATATATGAGAGGGTAAAAGCCCAATGAAATGAGTCAAATTATCAAAATCTCTGAACACTATTGCTACTAAGACTCTATTTGGTGCTCATTAAACAGAGTTTTTTTTTAGAAAATGGGTTTTGAAATAATGATTTTTTAATAAAAATATGATTAAACAAAAAGGAAATGTTATTGGTTTACGTGCAAAATATTTAATTGTGAGAAAGCGTTGTTGAAAATGAGTTTTCGAAAAAATAATTTTTAAAAAACGGTGGACAAATATAGATTAAAAATCTAACAATTACGTTTCTATTGCATCAAATTCCATTATTACACAATTACTCCATTAAAATTTTCTTACATTGATTTAAAGATGTCACCTCATTTTTAGTCATCAACAACCACCGACCCGCAAAAGACAATAGATGACAATCGAGAAAGTTTGATATCAATACCTTAAATAGTTTTTCTTGTTAGAAATAAAGAAAACTCTTCTTGACGTTGTCTGACCCACACAATCTCCTCGCGACATATTTTATAACACAAAATGTATAAAATTGCACATATTAAAAATGAAAATAAATAAAAATAAAAATTATACTATCTACTTTTTATAATAGTGCATAATATATTCTCGAATTATTTGACACTACGACATGGTTACGTAGGTGTGAAAGAAGAACAGAATCATCAAAGTTGCTTTAGACGCGTTTTCACAGGCATAGTTGATTGCATGCCAGCTAGGCATTCGGATATTCATCTAATCTATCTGTTATCCACTAGCTACAACCCTTTCACAAAACAGTGTAGTCCACATTTTTTGCTGAACAACAACATTGAATTATTTAATTTTTCTCTTTTATTTTCGATCACACGTTCTTTAATCAATTAGAATTAAACGTAAATTCAAAATATTATCTTATTTTTTAATCACACACTCTCCATCGAATCGCTATTCAAAAATGAATTTTTGAAAATAAAAATAAAAAAATGAAGCTCAAACACGCTCATAAAATTGTTAATTGCATCTTTTTCATGCCGACTTTGCTATGCAAGTAGTCCCGAGCTTGGTAAATAAGCCCTTGGGAAATTGAATGCTTTCGGCATTGCTAGAGCGTCACTATCACGTTCTTTTTCTTGTGTAATTCAAGTCTTTCTTTCTCTTATCGACAATTCTAAAATTGACTTTCGATTGAATCTTCTTTTATAAAACCTCTCGGAAAGCGTGGCCCTTGACCTGGACTTTCTTGCTTTTGTTACTCTCTTCCAAGCTAACTTCCAATACTCTCCCTTTCACTCTCGAGTTTGTTTCTCGTTCCCGCTAGCTTCCAATACTCTCCCTTTCACTCTCGAGTTTGTGGCTCGTTCCTTTCTGATATGTCCTTTAAGAAATTATTATTAAAATTTTATTTAACAGTTAAAACTTTTCGTCTATAAGTTTTAATAGCGTTATCTTTGGATCTTTATGAATTGTAATTGCATAATATTATTCTATTTTTCTATGAGTACAACAGTTGCGTTACGTAAAAATGAAAAATTGACGAATCGACTCAATGGAGGAGAAGAAACTTGTGATATAATATGATGACACAAGAGACTACTAGTTTACACATGTTGTGGGCTATCTTGATTTTGATCAAAATTAGACACGATAAGGAAGACCACTCACTTCTCATTATTATTAGACAACATGTTTATATAAATTATAATTTAATTTATTGGGTAACCAATTGTTGTTGGCAATACAAATGGCAATGAAACCGATGTTTTTTGACATGTCCAAAGTGCATTTTGGAAGTGAGTTCTTGAAACCACAAACACTATGTAAACTATCAAAGAATAACAAACTTTAGTACACTCTTTTTATTTTAGCCTCCATAAAAGGATTTTATAATACCACTTTGAATATATATATATATATATATATATATATATATATATATATATATATATATATATATATATATATATATATTTATTTATTTATTTATTTATTATTTTATTTATTATTTTTTTTTTCTGTTGTTACATTTATTTTATTCTTTTTGCCATTTGGTAAGTGAAAAAAATAAAATTCTATGTTCCCCATCTTCATTCAATTAATAAAAACCCAAGTGTCACGATAATGAAAGTTGATGATATAAATGAAATGAAAATTGATCGAGAACTTAAATGTAGAGGTGGACAAAACCCTACCGAACTCGTCAAAACTGTCCAAACCGAACCAACCCGAACGGTTTGGGTTGTTTTTTTTTTTTGTTATTTTTACGGAGTTGGGTGGGTTGGTTGTGTAGACAGGTTGGATCGGGTCGGGTTATGAGTCAACTCATGAAAATCGAATAAACCCATCCAACCAAACCCGACTATATTTATGAAATTTGCAAGTGTTACGATGTTACTTGGGAAGTCTTAGAATAATATTATAAGATTTTGATAGAATGTATTTTACGAAAAATAGTATAAGCAAATACACATTCAACACAAAAACATTTTGATTGCCAAAACATTTCTTGGTTTCATATAATTTAATATCAATTCGTCAATGTAACGTTTCCGAGCATTAAGTGTCAAAATAATTCAAATTTTTTTGTTCATTGCAACAATGGAGACCTAATATTATATAAATCACGAGTCAATTATAAATCCGCTCAACCCGACTCACCTGCTTTAGTCTTTATTGACAAGTTGTCCCAAACTGACCAATCCAACCCAACCCCGACCGATACTTGATTGAGTTGGATTGTGTTGAATTTCAACCTTTACATGGGTTGAGTTCGATTAAATTTTGATCAAGGTTGAGTTTGGGTTGAGGCATAAACCGACACAACCCAACCCAATCCACGCCCACGCCCACGCCCACCCCTACTTAAATGTTCAATTAAGTACAGGAAGCCTCTGTTTGGTCTCATTATCTAAATTTTTTCTCCAAACTCAATTTTAATCATTCATTTTATGGAATTTATTTATCAATTTTCAATCAAATATTTAAATAACTTTAATAATCAAAATTTACTAAAAAATCTAATTTTTAATTAAACTAAGCAAGGCCGAAGATTGTAGCCATGATTTTGAAAGAAAATAGGCCCATGTTTTATATTATTTTGAGAAAATGAAGTTTTGAATAGTGATTTTTTAAAAAATGTGTGATTAAAAGTTGAATTTTTTTTTTAAAGTTTACTTACAAAATATTTAATTATCTAAATGTGTGATTAAAAATAAGTATGAAAATTAAAGAGTTTTAAAATACTGATTGTCAAACCGTGGCTAGATTACACGATAGAGATGAGAATAAAAGAAAGCAAAATGGCAACATAAGGCCCACCCATGTATTAGAGCCCACAAAAACGCATGTGAAATGTTTAAATGAGAGCATTTCTTGAGGGACTACACACACTATCTCTTCTTTGTAAGTAACAATAATTCATATAGCATGTGCTCTCATTCATTCCCATGATCATATGGTGTGACAAGTATTTTTAATATACATCATAACAGTTGAGACTTAAATGTCTTAATTCTATATCATCAAGAACAATAAAATCGTAATAAAGAAATAAAGATATAAGAGAACACGTAAGATTTTTCTTAATGTAAGACTATGTTCCGTCTGACGTTACGATAATTCTCTATAACGAAAAGAAATTTACAAGATAAAAAAATCATACCCCCTATTTCCTCTAACCTCTCTAACTCTTTTTGATGATTATAAAATCTTATGACGGCTTATAAAAAAATTAGGTTAAAATCGAATTTACAAGTTTGAAAATCCCTAAAATATCCTTCATGAAAATTTGGTTAAGGTATAAATTAAAAAATATGACAATTTTCTAAAAATTTAAACCGAATGAGATGATTAACACCATCAAATATTACAAAAGAAAAAACACAGATTGGCATTGCTAAATAATATTTCCAAAGTTTAAATTGCGTTTTTTTTCGCATGACCTGCAACCATGTTGCAGTGAACTAGTTTAGTTCAAATTTTATGATGTTGCTCAATTTCTATCATAAAGGACAACCTTACCTTATGTATTAGGTTGAGTTCAAAGAGACCTCGATCTAAGGCAATTGTGAAAGCTTGACTTATATCGGACAACGATGGCCATGAGGGCTCAAGGACATCATGCCCAAGTTTCACGAAAATAGATATCATTTTAATTTTTAATTCTTATTTAGATTTTTTTATGGAAACCTTGAGCATTTCACTAAGGGTCCGTTTGATTGCAAATGTGGAAAATGGATGGAAAGAAAATGTTTTACAGAGAATTGATTTGCTTAGAAATTGTTTTACTGAGAATTGTAATTAATTGTGTTTGATTGGTATCTGAAAAATGTTGAAATTTTGAACATTTTGGTGTTCGTTTGACTTTATTTTTCATGAAAATTGTTAATTAAAGAGAATTTTTTTTTTTCCACAATTATGAATAGAATTTGTTTACATTTAAAAAAACAAAAAAAGAAGAAGAAGTAAAAGACAGAAACCTGGAAAACTATTTGGTGGGAATTAGTTTTCCTCAAAATCAATGAAAACCGACCGTGTGAAGCAATCCAAGAATTGCAAATTCCAAGAAAACTTTTTGTATCAAACAAGACATTTTGGGTGGAAATGGAAAAGCTTTTCCATTTTCCATGGAAAATGGTCCCAATCAAACAGGTCCTAATAGTTTCTTGGCCCAATATTGGATTATGCCACAGAGCCTAAGTTTTGAAAAGAGGAAATTACACCTACACCTGTTTTTAGATATCCATTTTCAAAAATCATGTCACAAATTTAAAGTTTCAAAAATCAGGTTTTTTATATTTTATTAAATATTAATTATATATTTATAATCACAATTAAAAAAATCTAATCTAACCTAAAATCATTTCCCCCCTCACTGGCTCACTCCTCTTCCCCCCTCACTGGCTCACTCTCTCGTCTCTCTAAGTCGCCGCCGCCGCCATGCCCACTCAGTCGACGGCAAGGCGATCTGCTGCGATCGGAGCCGCTCGCGATCTGAAGCCCATTCATCCACCGCACACGGAAGCCCAGTGCATTCTCTCGTCTCTCTAATTCGCCGCCGCCACCATGCCCATTTAGTCGACGGCAAGGCGATCTGAAGCCCAGTGCGATCTGCTGCAATCGGAGCCGCTCGCGATCTGAAGCCCAGTCATCCACTGCACACGGAAGCCCAGTGCATTTTTCTTCCCGATTTATTTTTGTATTTTTTGAGTGGTGTGGTGATGAGGATTCGGTGGTGGAGGTGTGTGGTGCGGTGGTGGGTGCGGTGTTGATGTGCTGCTGTGTGCGGTGGAGGTGGTGGTGTGAGTTGTGCGGTGGTGGGTGCGGTGTTGATGTGCTGCTGTGTGCGGTGGAGGTGGTGGTGTGAGTTGTGCCGTGGTGGTGCGGTGTTGATGTGCGGTGGTGTGTGCGGTGGAGGTGGTGGTGTGAGTTGTGCGGTGGTGGGTGCGGTGTTGATGTGCTGCTGTGTGCGGTGGAGGTGGTGGTGTGAGTTGTGCGGTGGTGGGTGCGGTGTCGATGTGCTGCTGTGTGCGGTGGAGGTGGTGGCGTGAGTTGTGCGGCGGATGTGGTGCAGGTGGCGGTTCTTGGTGGGTCGGTAGTGTTGTGCAGATGACAGTTGTTGGTGGTCGGCGGTGGTTGCGACGGCGGCGGTGTTTGTGGCGGTGATGGTTGCTGGGGTGTTTGCGGCGGCGACGGCGGCGGTGGTGTTGTGTTGGTGGTGGTCACAGAGGATTTGTTGATTGTGACCATTAAATTGGGTGGTGTGTGACCAATAAAGAATGAATTGTGACCGATAAATACTTTGTGACCCACAAATTTATTAATTTGTGACCAATAAAAGTTTTTTGTGACCGATAATTCGTTGTTTGTGACTATAAAATAAGATGTGTGACTTAAAAATTTTATGATTTGTGACCGATGAAATAATTGTGACTTTTAAATTTTTAATTTGTGACCGATGAATGAATTGTGACCTATCAAAATTTTGAATTGTGACAATAAAATTTTGAATTGTGACCAAATTGTATAAATCTGTGACCGTTATATATTTATTAATAAAATATATAATTAATTAAGTAATTCATAAATAAATTTAAATAAAAACCTGATTTTTGAAATTTAAAACATCAAACCTTAATTTTGAAATGTGTATAAGTAAAAGTAGGATTTATGTATACTTCCCTTTTGAAAATTTCATAGGCCCAGTTTATGAAAATGGACACAACTCAATGGTCCGTGAAAATAAAATTGACGCAAATATCTCTAAATTCCTCAAATTACGATTTTATGGCAATTTTAGGAGATGGCATTTTTAGCAACACTTGTTTCACCTCTCACGTTGCCAAGTTCCAATCGGTATGCTTGTGGATCCAATAATAAAAGGTACAATATTACGTTTTCAAATGCACTCGATTACAATATGTATTTCAACTTGTTATGTCAAGATACTTAGAGTTGAGAATTAAAATTCATCATTATAAATATACCGTTGTCAATGACAATCATTTCAAAAACTTCATTTCAAACTCAAATATTTCTAATAGAGAGTATGTACAGTGTTATATTATCATCGATTAATTGAATAGAGAGAAAGTAGAGAGGGGTCCAAAACATACATTACGAAACAACTTAAATATTTGGTGAAATTTTAGGAGCCTACATTTTTAGCAACAATTGTTTCACCTCTCACGTTACCAAGTTCCAATTGGTACGCTTGTGGATCCTATGAAAAAGTTACAATATTACATTTTCGAATGTACTGAATTACAATGTGGTGTCTTGAAAATTTTAGGAGCCTGTATTTTTAGCAACAATTGTGTCACCTCTCACACTACCAAGTTCCAATTGGTATGCTTGTGGATCATATGAAAAAGTTAAAATATTATATTTTTGAATGTACTGAATTACAATGTGGTATCTCGACTCGTTGTGTGAAGATACTTAAGAGTCAAGAATTAAAATTCTTAAGGAAAATTTATCAATATAAATACATTATTGTCAACGATAATCATTTCAAAAACTTCATCTCAAACTCAATTATTTTGAATAAAGAGTATGTACAATGTTACATTATCATCGGTTCCTTGGATAGAGAGGAAGATTGAGAGGGGTCAAAACACACATTTACTCAACAACTGAAATATTCGGTGGAATGTCACCATTGAACCTTGAATCCATTGTTTATTTAAAGTATCAAGTTTGTTAAATTCAACATTAGAATCTATCACTTTGAGGAATATAATACAAGTTCTTATTTGATTGCAAGAATTGTAATAAACACTCAAGAGACGAGTACATAAGTAGAGGTGTCATAATGTGATCTAACGGGGACAAGCCAACTTGACTGGTGTTGAACACGCTATAAGTTTAATTAATTATTTAATTACCTTATTGGGTTATACTGAAAAGTTCTATAAACATTTTCTTGCATGATTAAAGTGTTTTTTTTGTGGAGTTGAAAAATTAATTTTATCTTAAGAGACTATGACTCAATGGAAAATCAGAATCTTTACCAAAATCATCATTAATGCTTAGACATTTATGCATTATCTTTTTCTAATAATTCAAAATAAAACTAAAAACTGAACGCCGAACACTGTTTAAAAAAAATTAAATAAAGTACTAAAATACAAAGGACACGCGAGAAAAGTGAAACAAAAAAAACTGAAAATAGATTGGGGTGAGAGAGGCTCGAACTCTCGACCTCAGGATTACTCAGAAGCTATGAGACCTACGCGCTAGCCAACTGCGCCACCACCCCTTTTGTTGAGCTTTGCTTCAAAAAATTTTATAATTACAAAACAAGAAACATATAAAACAAGGTCATATTTCTAAACAAAATTTTACTTGGAGGTCCCCAACCTTTATATACATCTAACTAATATTTTTTTTAATCCACATCTAGTTGTCGTCTCTAATTTTCATTCTTTTTTTTTTTGATGACTCAGATGTCCAAACTTCATTTGACTAATCTTGAGGAGTGGCGGTCTTCCCCCCTGGTTCGCCACCCAAGTTAATTCGAATGCGGTTACAGATTATACATACTTGGACATGACATTTTGCGGTTATCCTCCCTGTGGACCTCTGCCTTCCAACATAGATGTTGCCTTCCAACATTTAAATGTTGCATTTCAATATAAATATTGCCTTCCGCTGTCGTGGGGATTCGAACATTCGATACTTCGTAGAGAACTCTCCTACTTTACCACTGCATCATGCCCGGGGGGCCTCTAATTTTCATTCTACCTAAGTCCGTCACATGTTGTCAATTCTTTACAATCTACTCACAAAGTTCAAACCAAATAGCTCAAGTGGAGGACACGATGACTACTCGAGGCCTTTATAAGTGTTTTAAGTAGTTGGCAAATTAACACACAATTCATTCAAAATCAGAACGGTAGGTATTCACTATATACATTTTTTTTTTTTTTTTTGTGCATAATCAAGGCATTGAATTTCTCTGTGCAAAAAATGCACAAAGTTGAGCCATCGATTGGCTACACATTTCAATGTGTGTGTGTGTATATAAAAGAAAAGTAGATAAAATCCAGCTCATAGTTCTACAAGAATGACAGTAGATCACGTTGTTGAGAGGACTGCCAGTTCACGGACTTGTAATTAACTAGAGGATCCTTTAGCTGTCTCCTCGTCCCTAATGCTGGCAACAATGAACAATTTGACTAAGATTATCAAACAAGAACCGAGTCATTTCCTTGATTTATTATCGATCAGGTATCACATTCACTTTTTGGTATATGCTTGCATAGCTGAAAGAGCGTGAAACTTGCTTAATACTCGATTAGCAGTCTAACATGTTTGATCGACTGACTTCAGTACATAATTAACTTTGTTTAACACGCTTTATCTTAGCCGACCAGTGGCGTTTTCATCCATATGTTTTTGTTGTTTGATGATCTGGGTTGGTTTAAAATATAGTTAAAGACTCGGTTTTGATTATAGTTAACTGTTCTGTCAATTTGCTTTAGATGTTAGAACAGTTAGCTGTGTGACATCTAATGATTGGAAGGTTAGGAACATGGGTTCATGTGGATATACTGTTTGATTGGTGCTTAGAAATGAATTATGTTCTCAGTTTTTGTATACAACACTTTCTCGACCAACCCGATTATTATTTGACTCGATCGAGTGTATGTTTTACTCTTCTTTAAAATTTGCTCTTTATCGATTATTAACAACGTAAGAATAGACGAAGAAACACGAGTAGTGATAAATAGTGAAGAAATATAGCCACAAGTGTCAAAATCACAAAATGGAAAACAAATGCATTATGGCTTAATTTTGTTTACCAAGAACCATGTTTTAGAGTCCTTACGATAATAAAGAATGGAAAATGATAGTTTTGAGGACCCATTTGTCACTTCAATGAGAAATAAGATACTATATTATAATATGTCTTAACTTTTTATATAAAAATGAAGTCACAAGTGACAACTTTATATATGATTCTAACTGGAATTATGCTAGTGGTACATTACCACTAACATAAGGGTGTCTACAATGGACACCCGACGCCCCCCTCATTGGAGGGAGTGCCGATCCCACCGCCCCTCTCTCCAATGATGTAGTGCCGGGTGTCCACCGATGTTAGTGGTGATGTACCACTAGCATCTCTCTTCTAACTGAAAGTGGTAGAGACTATTGTGTAAGACATATTTTTTAAGGATTAAGGACTAAAAAGTAAAAACGGAGGGAAAATTGAAAGAAGAGAACAAATATTAAGGATAGTTGGCGGGGCTTTTGAATATGTTTGAATATTTATTTAGAAGTGTCTTGGGCGGCTAAAATATTTTTTTAGAGAAAATTGATTTAACATAACTTCCCATCAGTAAATTCTTCTACAAGAATCTTAGGCAAAAACAAAAGTCCTGCCAAACGAGCCTAAATGATACAGGTCGACTTTTTGAGTCTTGCAGTCGGTCTATTGTTTGCACCCCGGGATAGCTTTCTCCGCTTGCATAGGTTGGTGAGCCTGAAAAAACCGACACACATGTACACTTGTGGGTATGATGTGTAAAATACTTATATATGATGACATCATTAGTGCATTCTTTGATAATATAGATAGTACGTTTAGTTGTTTTCGACCTAGTCGTGCTACATGGGGATGGGTGTACGCTTGGTGCATATGACACCAAGAAAAGTAAAGAAGAATTTAGCAGGAAAAAAAAATATTTGATTGGATGGAATTGGGGCATCTATCAATGTTAACTGTTAAGACAGTGAGGACATAGTCAAGTGCTCTTAGTCTCGCAGCTGTCATTCGGCATACAAACTCAAAAATTCACCCCAACTCCAAAGTTACAGCAAATAAGAGTTTGCAACTGTCGGATCCCTACCTTTCTCTCTCTGCAACTTTCCCATTATTTGTTTCTCTTCAAGAATCCATCAATCAAAGCGTTGAAAAAAAAAAAAAAATCCCATCTCGTTCTCCTCCTCCAGTCCTCCTCCACCACCACCACCAGGAGCGCCGCGGGATGGGGTTGGGAGATAGAACTTGAAGGGGAAAGTGAGTAAGAATGGCATAAAGTTCGATTATGGGAGGTGTGATGATTTGATTATATAATTTAGATGCTATGGCTTATCAACATTATCGATCACCATTTGGTGACACGACTTTTACTAAGGTTTTTGTTGGAGGGCTTGCCTGGGAAACTCCTACTGATGTAATGCGCAGATATTTTCAACAGTTTGGTGAAATTCTTGAAGCTGTCATCATAACTGATAAGAACACAGGAAAGTCGAAAGGATATGGATTTGTAAGCATATATAATCTTTATCATATTCAACCGTTTGATCATATAGTCGACTCTCAATTTTTTTTAAAAAGTTATTTTTTGAAAATTACAGGTGACATTCAGTGACCCTGAATCAGCAAATAGGGCTTGTGCTGATCCAAGTCCTGTCATTGATGGAAGAAAGGCAAATTGTAATATTGCTTCAATGGGACAGCCTCGACCACCACCACCTAGAGGTACACTTTTTTCTTTTATTTTTGTATTTTAGTCGACTCTGAATTTACCGAGTTTCGTTTCGATAGTCGAACTTGGTTTTTTCATTTGTAGGCAGAAATCAATCGGGAAATCCATATCATGGAGGTGGAGTAGCACAAGGTGGATCATCATCCTATACGCCATTGCCGACGCCACCGCCTCCTCCGGTCATCTATCCACCTTATGGGTAAGTTCTGCTCGTCGATATTACAATATGGAATATGGTCCATAAGACATTACTGCAGAAAAATAGCTGGCATGCCGTTGGTCTTTGCAGATGACAATAAATAAATTTACTACAGAATTAAGTTAAAATTGTCAGCTACAGATGTGGTTGGTGATTAATTAATTTGGTGTCCATAATTAAATGAATCTGATTATTTCAATTTTCAATTATGTTTACTCTTTCAGGTATGCAGCATATCCACCTGATTTTGGCTATCCTCAGGTTAGCTTTTATTTTGCATCGACGAAAAATAATTTATATAGTCGATAAACGTGTTTAATAGTAATGTGAATTTTGGTTGGACAGAGTGCGTATAACCCTAATGTTCAACAAGCACAATGCTATCATCAGTTATATGGGGGTTCATCATCGCCCATGGGAAATCCATACTACGGATTTTCCATGCAAAGGGGAACATTTTCTATGCCCCAGGGTATACAAGGACAGTCTTATCTGTACCATCGTACGCAGACGGAGGGCTCCACTCCAACGTATCCTCCTCCTCCTCGTCTTCCTTTACTACCGTCAACAAGACAATCTTTGTCATCTACTACTGGTAAACATCCTATTACTTATTTCTATTGAAAGTACACTTTTAAATATGTCGTTAGGTTGGGGTAAAATCGGACCAAATCGGTCTTTTTTATTCATTCGATAACATAACATGATATATGTCATGCTAAATCTATCTTAGCAATCATATTTCCCTTTTTTTTAGAGTGAATCCAATCAGAAAATGCTATTCAAATCGTGACGTAGTCTTGGTTGAATTGACTGGTTAATCGAGTTTCATCTCGGTTTTTTTAGGATGCAATGTTTTTCGTTTGTAAATGAACAATTTTTTTTGGGACAATTCTCTATTTTTTTAGTGCGAGACGAGTCTATTTTCCAACTAGACTAGAAGGTATGAATGATACTTTGTGTGTGAGATCTGACCTTAAATCAAGTTAGACAAAATTAAATGAATTTAGGTCTAAATATTTACCTTACTTAATACATGGATAGTTGTTACGAAAGTATTAGTTTTTGGGTTACGGGTGGGGGTGTTTTGAGGCTATAAAAGATGAACTGTCCAGCGATCGTGGGCTTAGATTGTCCCCACTTGATCCATGAATTGCTCGAGTTTGTATTTAGACAAGCCACGGATCAAGCTGAACTCAGTTTTTTTCACGAGTCAGCTCGTTTTGAAACTTGTTTTATTAATTTCTTAAGAAAAGGAACCAACTCGTGAACTCGTGGACAGTTTGACTCTATCCATGAATTTCACGAATCGAAAGATCGGGTCGAGTCTTAGAACGGTGTGTAACCATGTGATAGGAGTTGTTTATATGGGATGACCCATGATGGGTCAATAGGAAGTCATATGCCAGAGAGGCATCAGTGTATCGCTTGTGAAGTTTCAGTTTGATGCAGATTAATCTACATATTTGGTTAATTTACACTAAGAAATTGGTTATAGATTTTTTTTTTTTTGACAATTTCTTTTTGTAGATTATTGACTTTCAGCACATTCCTTTGACGTTTTAAACACGATTTTAGATGGTTAAAGATTAAAGATGTCATTTCTTGCACTACCTAATGTCCATAGAGTAGTGCTATTCATCTTCATTGGGATTGAGCTCCCGGTCTATGTGGCAATTACATGATATTAAATGATAGATTCATTTAAATGCAAAGTCACATAATTCATTTAATTGAGTCAATCATTTAATGTCATGTAATTGTCACATAGACTGTGGCTTAACCCCAGTGATGATGAATAACATTATTCATTGTCCATATGTTGCACATCTTCACTTTTTAGGATTTTTAATGTTTCATAAAGTTGGGAAATAGACTATTTTTTTATCATTTAAAATTTGCGAAAGGAGTAGTCTTGTAACAAACTACGAACTGTTAGTAAGTCGAATTGGACAAGACAACAAACAAATATTGTATGCATATTTGTTTTTCAATCTTGTTTAATCTTATTCGACCTAGTAACAAAAATGTCCAAACATGCCTTGGGACTAAAGAAAGAAATAATGTTCGCAATTTACTTAATGTTTATAATTTATAAGTTAACGTGGTGTTGTTGGTGAAGATTCACAGGCTCCTCCTCGAACCTCAACAGAAACAGAAGCTAGGAATGCTACTTCAGGAAGTACGACTTCTTAAGAAACTCACTGGAGGAGTACTATACATTTCATTGTCAAAACTGTTTATTCGTATAATTTTTTTGCAAATTAATTATATTTGTTCTTCCTCCTCTCAATAATTATTTGCATCAGTTTCTTTGTTTAGTTTTTTTGGTACACTATAGCGATTATGGTGCCCATTGTCAACTCACTAACAACTTAATTTTCCTGGTAACAATTTGTATTAGTATTTTGCATTTTTATAAAAGTTATACTCAAAATATTTTTTATTTAACTTCTGTTTGATTTTACTAAAGAAGTTTATTAAAATTTAATTCAAAATCAACAATTAATTCTGACCCTAAATTTCATTGGATTCAGAATTTTTTAACTATACTATTCTATCGATTTTTATCATAATCTACGAAAAATATGATTTTTAATCAAAACCAAATAGGGGCTTAGAAAACACTTTGTGTGTGCATTATACCTATTGGTAAACAAACACTTTGTTTCGGAGCAATTTTTGTGTGATTTTAATCAAAATTATAGCCGTTATAGTCAATCTGTGAGTCCCACCTGTAAGAGGGAAAGTCAAAAATGGTGGCTGATTTGATAGTTAACGGCTAGAGTTTTGATTAAAATCTTGATTAAAATTTCTCCCAAACAGGGAGTCTATTTTTGGATCATGTTTATAAACTTTTTATAAACTAACTATTTTTTATCTACACGTATGAGGGGTATTCACGAAAATATATTTCGAATTAAAATCACTGCAAGTGTACGGTTCGTTAACAAGTAATAAAATGAACTTTTTGAATTCGAATATCGTCCCACGAAGGTTGATTAGTTCAATTCTTATTATCGCGACCTTAACCGAAACAGTAAAATTGAAGTGTTGTTGTAATGAAATTATAACTAAATTAATCTAATTATGCAAGGATTGACGATTTAACTAAACTGAATGCAAATAACGTTGAATGTAATTTGGAGTTTTCGAATGTATGATAAATGTACTAGGATCACGAATCCTTATTTAATATTATTTTCTAAACCTAGTTCTACACTTTGACACACGATTGGAATTTTGAAAAATCAATGCTCCTAATTTATTCAACTTTCTTTCTCGAGTAAAGTTAAAATCATTCCAATATGTAACCCGACTATATCTCTATGATGGATGCGAACATACAAGAATGCATGATTGTTTGTGAACAATTAATGATTTACATAGGGCATAGTATTTCTATCTCCTATCGAACCCTATGATAATTTATATTACGTCAAACCTATTTCACTTCTTTCGAATGCATGAAATGAGCCACCATACTCACACAATTACGTATACAATAACTACGGAGAAAAAAAATTCATATAAAACATTCAACTATCCAAACATGCTTTTGATGTCAAGAATTGTAAAACTAAAGTTTAAGAATCATATTACATAGATAATCTAGCATAGCATGATGGAACAAAGAAAATCAGAAAAATCAATGAAGGACGACATCATCAATTCAAGTCTTGACTTTAATCTTCGCTTCGTGGTGCTGTTCTTCGCGTTGTTGCCTTTTTTTCCTCTCTCAAAACCCCTGTGTATCTCATTCCCTTTGTTGTGGATGACTTTTGGGTTTAAATACACCACCCAAGATTTGTTTCCATAGGTATTTGGCTTGAATAAGGGAATTAGAAATTTCACCTCAAAAGTCTACTATGCGACCGCATAGTAGAACAAAATGGCCCTTTTTTTCCTGAAATGACAGCATAGTAATAGCAATTTGCATGTTCTTGCATTTTGGTCCTCAAATTTTGTTTTGCCAATCTTGACCTCTTTTTTCACGTCTTCTTCCTCCAAAGTGTGATTCCAATGCTCAATTAGTCGTCGACCTCTTCACATTTTTAATTCCTCTTTCGGGTCATCTTTCGATTATTTGCACATTGATCCCTGAACTTTGATTTTCTTGCATTTTAGTCCCCTTTTTCGCTTATTTTTCGAATTTTCACCACGTTCATCGTTTTTAGCCTACAAAACACAAATTACACATAATTAAGCTATATTCACATTTACTTTCCACAATAATCCATGTTTTGTGACATATATAAGTGTGTAAAACGCACTTATCAAAGAGTCTGATACTACTTATTTATCTATCACATGTATCCATCTATTTATAATTTAAATAGTTTATAAACGCTTCCCAAACATGCTTTAAGTAACAAGTGATATTATTTAGAGCAATAAGTAAATTTTGAATCTTTGACATACATAAATGCTATGTGAATTTAGTGATACGCTAAGAAGATTTTGAATGCGTACAACAAATCACCTCTAGAGTTTTGCATCACTCCGGCATTGGACTTAGATCTGCCACTCGAGAAATGATGTGCTTATCCGTAAAGACGAAAGTTTGCCGTGTCTTATTGGCTCAATATTTGACAATTATGTATATGAAAAGAATTGTTTTAATAGCAAAAAATAGTCTCAACTACTCAAGCTCTTAATGCGCACTCTATTCCTCATGAATTGTGTTCAATCCTTCGCCAGTTATTTCCTTTCCTCGAATGATAATTAATGCATGTTTGGCTAATTAAGCTCAAAAATTTATTGATAAGGCAATAAGTCAAATGTAAAAATAAGTAGTTTTTAAATTAATCTCGATATTAATTTTAGATAAGTAAATTTAATCTGTCTCGCAAATATAAAAATTAGGCACGGCCATATTTGTATAAAAAAATAACTAAAAAAAAAGTCCATAAAAACTTCGAAATTAATTAAGCATACTTGCCGAGAGACGTCCTAACTCGGACGGTACTCCCTCGAAAGTCCTCTTGCTTCATCCTTTGAGAAAATTAATTATCAAATTTATATAAATGAAAAATTCCAGTTGTACATAAATAGGTTGACAATCTCTCATATGCGTGCGGGGCCCGCATGTTTAAAAAATTCAAAAAAAAATAAAAATGAACCCCCTATTGTGAGTGTATGTCAACCTGTGTGTCAACCATTTGGTTGTACAAATGGTGCCAGTAAAAAAAAATTACCTCCATAACAACTTAGCTCCTGTATTATTTAGGGTGCGTTTGATTGATATTATTAAAGAAAGAATGTATTTTAAATAGTGATATGAAGGGAAATATGTGGTTCAAAAGTAAGAAAAAATTGTTGATATGATGAAAAATATTATTTTATTGAAAAATGTTTGATTGAAAATGAATTTTGAAATAATGTATTTTTAGAGAATGTGTGTCAAATAGGGAGTTATATAAAAAATCAGATTTTTAATAAATATTGATAAAAAATGATCAAATTTGTGGGTCCCACTAAATATATAGTTGAAAATGATTTTTTCAAAAAATAATTTTTAAAAAATGAGGACCAAATAAAGACTTAATATTATCCCGTTTGTGACATAACATCTCAGTCTAGGAAGGCCAAATGTGGACTGTGACACTAAAATCAAACTCACTGCAGTTTTTCTGTTGCAAAATTTGGAAATTGACCGGGCCACACTAATTAATACGCTAATTAAGACACTAACTAAGGTTGTTGCTTTTTTAACTAAAACTAGGTATTATGAACAAACAGCAGAGATTAACTATCTCCTTAACCAAGGTAGTTTTCACCAACCAATCCCCCACTCCACCCCACCACTATGCTACCCCACCCCATCCCACCATCCTTCAATCTCATTCATACTGAATATATATTTTTACCATAACTTGTATACAAACCAACCCTTCAACGAAGGTTACATTTTCTCTTTATAAGAAGGAAGACCTTGAATACAAAAACCAACAGCATTCAGAACATGGATGCTTCAGGCTTTTCATTTAGCCCTTTTTCTTTCTTCTCCAGTACCAACAATTCTCACAAAGAAATTGAGCCATTTGACTTCTTTAAGGAAAAAAATGAAATGGATCAAGTGGATCTCAAAAACCCTAATCCAGGCCATGAAGAAGAAGAGGACGCCATTAATGTTTCCTTGCACATTGGCCCTCCAAACTGCACCAATTGCTCTTTGAATTCAAGTGATCAAGGCAGTAAAGCTGCAAATTTAGCTGCAGAAACCCAATATTGGATACCAACTTCTGAACAAATCCTGGTTGGCTTCACTCATTTTTCTTGTCACATATGCCAAAAGACCTTCAATCGCTACAATAATCTTCAGGTTCGACTATTCGTTACATTCATCATTTTCACACGCTTTCAGTAATGGAATTTGTGCAACTTCGAAAGGGTTTTGATTTAGTGGGATTGTTTGAATTGTTATAACGTGTAGCGGCAAATGGTTTTAATTGACATATTTGGTATGTAAGATTGTATTCAGGGGCGGAGGGATAGGCCCACTTAGTTTTTTAGTTAATTTTTTTAATGATTTTTTTCTATGTATCATTCCAGTATAAACCTTTTTTTTTGTCCTCCATGGCTTCACCCTAATTGTATTGAATGCATTTTTTTTGTTGCAGATGCATATGTGGGGTCATGGTTCGGAATATCGCAGAGGGCCTGAATCTCTTAAGGGAGCGAAACCGCGAGCCATGCTAGGTATTCCATGCTATTGCTGTGAAGAAGGGTGCAAGAACAACATAAACACCCCGAGGGCCAAACCGCTCAAGGATTTTAGGACCCTACAAACACATTACAAGAGAAAACATGGGATGAAGCAATTTGCATGTCGAAAATGTGGCAAGTGCTTGGCTGTTAAAGGTGATTGGCGAACCCATGAAAAGAATTGTGGCAGACGCTGGCTTTGCATTTGCGGGTCTGATTTCAAGCACAAAAGGTCACTGAAAGACCATATTGCATCTTTTGGGTCGGGTCATGAACCTGCTGCTGCTTCTTCTTCTTCGTTTGATGGTATTGATGTATATTAGAAAACAGTGCATGTCTTGTTCTTATTGCGATGTATCTTTCAATCCATGCAAGATTTTGTAATAAGTATTATGGCTGGTGATGTCTTTTCTGCAAATTTAGGAAACCTCATTTACTGAAAATTAATGACAAAGTTCCTATGTAGCCACTCACCCTCAATCAAAAAAATAAACTTCCACCTACAATTTCATAGAGAAAATAAAATAAATCGAATTGAAGAACTTGAGAAAGAATTGGAAAATTAATAACGAAGTATTTTCTAGCTCCCAAGGACAATCTTTTGGCCTTGAATTTCATAGAAAATTGTTTAGAAATTTAATCCAACAGACCCCTTCTTCTTCTTCTTTTAATCCAGAATCCATTTCGTTTATTCTTTCTTCTGCCCATCTAATTTATTAATCAATCACTGGATGAACTATTTGTTAGGATTTTGATCTGGTATTATCTAATTAAATTAGGATTTTACAATTTTTTTTTTATGTAGTGGAAGATCTCTATTTTTGACAGCCGGTGATTAATTTTCTTTGATTTGGGAGTTTTTCACAAATATAATGTTATTATTTTTCATATATTTTATATGTTCTTATTTCTAAATAAATTCTCTGAACAAGGATCATGTAGACAAATTGAGAAAGCGGTCTCAATTTTTAAAAAGTGAGATCAGAGCATCAAGTTGTTCGAAGTGGCTGATCATAAAAAATATATGCTAGGTTTCAAATATGACATACAGAAGTTTGATGGAAGAATCAATTTTTACTTATAGCAAATGCGAGAAATTATTGTTTTGGTTGAGTTTGAACTATACATAACAAACGTAATTTTATATTTAAATAGAAATATATCCTTCTAAAATGTTTGGGTACAAAAGCTAATCTTCGATATTAATACAATATTCTTTTAGATTATTAATTTGTTTGAAGTTCTGATTTTAAAGGATAACAAAATAATACTTTTCTTGAATATTTATGTATTTTGATTGTGTTTTTGGGGTCATGAATACAATTTTTTTCATACTATTCAAATTAAGTTATACTTCTTCAAGAGTAACAATACATTAACATTACGAAATATAGATAAGAGCATAATGCTTCTTCCGAAGCATCAATATTGCAATATTCTTCTTTTACTTGAACATAAATGAAGAATTATTATTTTTAATTCAATTTTGTTGGATTTACACGCGCTATTAGATGATGAATAATAGAGAAGTGAAAGAAGAAAATCAACAGAAGACAACGTGCCGACATCGTCTTTACATATTCATAAGAGCGAAATAGAGATGATTTTATTCAGTATGAATAATATGGTTACATCATCTATATATATTCAATCCGTTCTGTTCCGCTCGGTGCACTCCGCTACTTAGAGCTGTCCATGGGTCGGTTCGGTTCCGTACCATAATTAATTTTTTTAACATTTATAGCAACACTAAATAAATACAACTAATTACATTTCATTTGTAATTTTTACAAATTAACGTAGCCCAATTCAAAAACATATAAATAACTAGCCGTCCAATAAAATTAATTCAATGCATACAAATACAAAAAAGTAGATATTATTATATCAACACTACATAAAGTAAATTCATTTGCAAATTCAGGAGAGAGAAGTGATCTTAAAATTTTATCTCATTTGAAGGCTTTACATTTAATGAGCAAATTCGAAAATGGGCTAATGGATCCCAAACTCCATTGTTTCTTCATTCTTGTCTTTAAAATGGGCTAATGGGCTTTAAAATGATTTGAGTTTTAAAATTAAAATTACGAAATGATTCGATTTATTTAATTAATTTGCTAATTTGTTTAGAAAAAAAATAAAATAATTTAATTAATTCAATATAAAAATAAAAAAATTATTTAGTTTCGGTTCTTATTCGATTCTTCGGTTCTTGGTCTAGACCCAAGACCCGACCCAAACCCATCGGTTCTCGATTCCGGTACCCATTCGGGTATTTAATTTATAAAGAACCGCTCGATTCGGTCCGGTTCGGTTCAGGACTTTTGGACACCCCTACCGCTACTACATTAACTTATTTGATTCAGTTAACATGTATTCTACATTATATGAGCTACATACACAACAAATATACTAGACCCTTGTGCTTTTTCTTTGAAAAGAAAATAAGAATTAATTTTTCTAATTCAATTAGTTAGCATTTCATACTCATAACGTGTCATAAATTGGAGGGAAAAAAGAATAACAACAAGAAAATAAGTAAAACAATAAGAAGAGAATTAGAGTTCAAGTGTAAATTTATTATAGGGAAAATTGCGGCCGTGGTCCTAAATTTATTTTTAATTTTAAATCAATTTAAAAATTATTTAATAATACATACAAATTATAGTACCAAATGCAGTTTGTTTATTTTTATTTTCTCATTTATTTATTTTAGGTTTGGGACGGAATGCATGAAATAGACTAATGCTGTAATTATATATAAAGGTTTGGGACTTCGACCGCAAAAATTAAAGGTTTGGGTGTAATCTGCAACAAAATGAAAGGTTTGGGACCAGCGCTGCAATTTTTTCGAGTCAAAATTACTGTTGAAACGTTGACTGACGATTTTATGGACGGAATTAAAGGCTTGGGACCGACGCTGCAACTACATATAAAGGTTTGGGACTTCGGCAGCAAAAATAAAAGGTTTGGGACTACGGCCGAAATTTTCCCTTTATTAAATTATATAAGTGACCTTTATACACGTAGGGTTTCAATTAAGTTTCTCGTCACCTTCGCCTCCATCGGAATTTGTATGGAAGGCGAGGCATCTCTGCTCAACGATGTATTTGTTTTGCGTTGTTGGAGAAAGTTGGGCTACTGGCATCTTTTTAAAGGTTAAATCTTTTCTAGATTTAGTTGTTTGGTCTCTGACTTTGTTTTTCTTCAAGATTTAGCACTTGTCTGGTCTTTGACTTCCCTTTGTTTCCCTTACAGACACACTCATGTATGTATGTATATACAAACTTGTCCCCCGGGACAAAGCTTAGGGGTGCAAAGGACAAGAGTGATGTAGTCTCAGTTGAGCTGATATCCGTAATGTGAGGGTTCGATTCCTACCTCTTACAAGGTATGTAATTGGACTCTTTGTAGGTACCAGTATAACAGCTCTTGTACTCTGGTCTGCTGAGACACATCCCACTATTTACCTCCTCCACAATGCTTTAGGAGCGGGACGGTGATGGACCCTCAAGGTTGAGGTTCAACCTTTTTTTTTTTATAGACAAACTTCTCTAGTTCAATTCATCCTAGGTTTCATTGCATGTAAATTAATTGAAGTTTTGGAATTTAAGCTTAATTAATTTGACTTCATCAGTCATAATAATTAGTTATAAAAGATGGGTGTATTCTATTTATTTTATTAGGATACTTAAAACCATTTATACTAAATGAATATAATTTAAATTCTAATTAAGTGAATCTGGATGCTAATTAGCATTCATTGACGTGAATGATGAACATATTATTGAATATGAAATTCTAATTAATATTAGTTAGATGAATATGAATGTTAATTAATTGAGAATTAATAATAGAGACATTGGCGTGAATGTGAATGTGAAATTGTAATTTATGTTAATTAAATGAATGTGAATATTGATTAATTGAGAATTAATAATAGGAAATGCATACATGAACATTGATTTTATAGAATTTATTATAGTGACCTTACTGAAATAATTGAAATGTATTAGTGCTACAAACGTTTAAAAAATGATTATCATTTGATGTGGTGTTTATATTGGTTATTAATTTGGGCTGGATCCATTTTTTAAATTGTTTCTTGTGCGAGAAAATTACCTGAAACCCTCCTTTTCAAGATTACAATTCAAAAATAAGGGACAAAGTTTTACAATTCAAAAATCAGGTGATAAATAGGATTATTAATTAATATTATAAAACTAAAAATTAATTTATATACACAACACCCCACTCCACCACACACGCCAGATTCCAATCTGTTCACTTTCTCTCTCTCATCCCTAAATCCCCAAACCAAAACTTAGACGGCGGCTTAAACTCACCCCACCCCCACGGCGGGTCAAAAATACGATGCCCCATATGGGTTAAATCTCTGCCCAAATTAATGCAGCTGTCTCCACCGCCTCCACCGGCGGACGCCCCGACCAATTTACTCGAGGAGCTCGTCATTGCCCAGAGTTGCGATATCGAACTCCTCCTCTTAGACAACAAGCACCTGGCCAACGCCCACATGGCGCTCAAACAGGATTTGGCCGCCGCTGAGTAAGACATCCACCGTCTTACAGCCACTACTGTCTCCATCAAGGTCGAGAGGGACGCCCCAAGTCAGTGAGGTCTACGAGCGGTCCCTTAAATTGGAGCCAGAGGCCCGTTCCGTTAATGGGCTTGTTACTGAGGTGGACCAAGTCAGAGCAAATATTGAGGAACTCCGGGCAGAGAGAAAGGAGCTCGCTCAGAAGTTGAAGGACATTGATGTCAATCTTGCAAAGATCCAATTGGAGTTGCAGCAAATGGCTGCCATCAAGGCTGAGACTGAAGTGTATAGATAGGCTATACTTTGAAACTAGGAAGGAGCAGCGGCGCTCTGAGTGTTGCTGTAGCAGATTTGTGGTGGTTTGTGGTGATTTTTTCCAGATGATACTGTGCTTGTATTCGTGGTTTCATTTCCGGCTAGTTTGCTGACAATTGTAGTTTGCTTCAAATGTTCACTGTACTTGACTCTTGTATTAGACAACATATTTCTTCTTCTTGTTGAGCATTCAAAAATGAGAGATTTTTTCCAGATGATACTGATCAAATATGTGTCTATTGTGACTTGTTGTGACCAATTGTGACTGGCTAATTGTGACTTGTTATGATCAATTGTGACCGATTGTGACTTGAAATTCTGGAAATTGTTTGGAAATTGGTCACAAATGGTCACACTGAACACAAATTTAGTCACAGTTGGTCACATTGAAGGCTACAACCAAAGTTGGTGGTGTCGGGAACTTTTCTGATCCAGATCGAGATTTGACTACCGGGTAGTTCATTGTGACTGTTTGTGACCGATTGTGGCCGATTGTGACCGTTTGTGACTGATTAATTGTGACTCGTTGAGACCGATTGTGACCGTTTGTGGCCGATTGTGACCAATCCATGGGTTGGGGGTGTGATTTTCAATTTTCTGAAAATTTTGAAATCGCCGGAACGGTCGCCGGAGAAGTCGCCGGAGCAGTGGCCGGACCGGTGCCGGAGATGGAGGGAGGTGGTGTAGTGAGGAGATGGGGTGGGTGAGGTGTCATGGAGTGGTGTAAATAATTAATATATATTATATTATAATTTAATATTTAATATATTATAATTTAATATTTAATAAATTTATTTAGCACCCGATTTTTGAAATATTTTAAGAAGTTTGTTATTTATGAAATGTGAAATTTAAAAATAGGAACTATGTATTGTTCCCTTCTCGTGCCCATTTATCTTCAGAATATTACGGCCTTTATCCATGTTTGGCCTATATGGTGTTGGCAGAGTTCATTGGGCCCTGGAGCAGTTGGTACCCTTCTGAAAATCCTAAAAGAACAAGAACAAGAAAGAGAGAATATTTTACAAATTTGACCCATTGAAATTTCTCTATATATATAAATGGAATTAGAGAGGAAAAGTAAGATTTATTTTGAATTGTGTGTGAGAACGAAGGGTGTGGCCGTGTGTATTGAGAGGTGTATATATAGGTGGTGAGGTGTTTGATTGTGCCTATGTGTGTCAATAGATAAAGCGGAGCTGGGCTCGTGTCTAAATGTTAGCATTGGCTCGACCTTTTGATTTGTGGATTTAACGAGTCTAGCCGTCCACGAGTCCAGTTGAGCCAAGTCACCCACGAGTTCACTCTTTATCTTTTAAAAATGAATTAACAAATAAGCCAAAAAATGAGCAAATTAATAAAAGAAGTCAAAATGTGGAAAAATGAGCTGGCCAACAAGCCAGCTCATAAACTTGTGCTAACGATCCCAAACGAGGCAGCTCGTAAAAAAATATGAGCTTGGCACGATCCATGATTTGTCTCAAAATGAGTTTGAGTCTTCATGAGCTAAGCTAAGACGAATCGAGCCTACGAGTGACTCGATCCATTTGTCGCTGCTAATTATGCCCTAATGCAGGTTCATGTGTAAGTGTAACTTTTGTAAGCAATTTCACATACTATGAAAATACTATGCCCGCATGTGTGTGCATGGTTAACGAGAAATGGGGAAATTAAGGATAAGGGGGGAATATCGAAACTGTCTCCTATCTTTAAACAAGCAAGCTTTCTTTATATCATTCCATTAACATTAATGGAGTTGTATAGGTATCCAAACTAAAAGAGATTTAAAAAAAATAAAATAAAGGGATTTATTTTAACATGTCTAAGCCGGCATAGGGCAAGGTAAGACTATTTTTCTACTCTCCGCTTCTAACTAGGTAGAATGGATAAGTTATGAAAAAAGGACTAAGATACTTCTTTTGATTTTACGATTCCTCAAGCAAAAAGAGCATTCGTTGGAGGTTGCAAGCGTGCTTTGGAGCCTCCACGTCTAACTTAGCTTAAGTAGTAAAAGCAAAAAAGTGCTCGAGTTTCATTGGGGAAACCACGATAGAAGATAGAGATATTTGCATTTCTTCATGAAAGTCATCTCTTGTGAATGGAGACTACTCTAGGTGTATGGTTTTTCATTTGTCATTGTCATTTAACAAGGACCAAACAGCAACAAAACCATCAAATTAGCAACTAAAATGTTGAATTGTAAAATTCAAGGACTAAGATACTACATTCTCAAAACTTTTAACTTTTTAGTGCAATTACTCGGATTTTGATGCATATGCACATTAGATGTCCCATTCATCACTTTATCTACACGAGTGCAATGCATTTGGGCACCCAAAATCTTGGGTTTCTCTTTTTCGTGAAAAAAGTGCAATTCATTGAGAACCCATGCTTGGGTGGGGGCAATGCACCATATCACTTTCATATGGACAATCAGCGAAACCCATGAAATTTGCATTAACTAGACAAGTAAATGTACAAGCAACTTAGGGTGGGCGACATTAGGATTTGTCCACTTGCATCGGACTTGGATTAAGCAAGCAGAACCAAATAATTTTCAGAAAACACTAAGGGTCTGTTTGATAGGCCCTTATTTTCTATGGATGTTGGAATTGAAATTCAATTTTCGACTTTTGCCATTTTTGATGACACTCTTTTCCCTGGAATTGGTTTTCCACATTTCTAGTTTTCTTGGTTTTAGTTGAATTGAAATTCCCATCATTTAGGTGGGGATTGAAATTCCATCTTTTTTTTTTTTTTTGCAATAGAAACAAATTCTATCCCTACTTGTAAAAAAAAAAAAAAATATATATATATATATATATTATCTCTTTTATTGACAATTTTCATATAAAATAAAGTCAAATGAACGCCAAAAATTTTCCAAATTTTTTTTTGGCAATCCAAACAAATTATATCCCCAATTGTAAGAAATTATATCGCTTTAATTGACAATTTTCATGAAAATAAAGCCAAACGAACACCAAAAGATAGAAAATTTCAACATTTTCTAGGTGAAAAATTATGTCAATCAAATACAATTAATTGACAATTTCCATTAAAACAAATTTTAGGCAATTTAATTCCCAATAAAAAATGGAAAACATTTTCCAAGTTCCATGGAAAATATTACACATCAAACAGGGCCTAACGAAAAAAAAAATCTTTCTATGAAATACGAAACTGAATCGACAGTATAAAGATTAATCGTACTCGTTGGCAACACATTATCGTGAGCATACGATATATATGGTGCAGAAAAATTTAAGATTTTTTCAAAACTATACTGGTCCAACTTCACACTTTAAGGGTGAGAGAGATTTGGACCAAACCTTTGCCTTGTCGTGCCAGACTACTCGAACTTTGATCTTTCAAAATATTCGAACACCTCTATTTCTAAATATATAAAATTGTTCAAAACCCTTCCCAAGGTATACCTAAATTAATCGACTAGCTGCTGCAGGCATATAGGGCTGGACCAGACCTAGTTTGTGCATACAATAATTAAATTACAGTTTTGTTACGGGTACATCACCCCTTATATAAGGGGTGACATAATGGTCAAGTGGCGCCTCCTCGTTGGAGGGGCGCCTCGGCCCAGTCATACAAAAATTAAATTACAGTTTTGCTATGGGTACATCACCCCTTACACAAGGGGTGACATAATGGCCATTATTGATCAAGCATTGTTTGCAGAAAAAGGAACAATGCACCCATATCCAGTGATGATATAGAAAACACCCATCAAACACGCCGTGAGGGTGATGTGTTTTCATCACCCAATTTTGGGTTTCAGGCCATTGCAACTGGACTCAAAACCAAATAAAACCTTATATATAATAATGCAATGATATGCTAGAATCTAGCCAATTTTTAATTAAGTAGATGCCTAGTGACTGCTAATTCCAATTTTATTATTATCTTAGATGCAATATATTACTAAGTCCCCGTTGAGCCACATTTTCATTTTTATTCTCATTCTTCTACTCATTTTCAACAACACATTTAGAAATGATAAAAAAATTCGTTCAACCCAAAACCCGTGGGGCACCGCCCCCAACAGGGAGGAGATTACCCGCCTAATTGAGTAAACGGGACGGGGACGTGGCGAGAGTCATTGCTCCAAAGCGGATACGAGAATCATAGTCCTCTCCCCGCTACCCGTCCCGTTTAAAGTTAATTTTAAATTTAAATTTTTTATCAAACAAAAATAATAAATTTATCATATTTTTAAAGAGAACATAAGTTGTTTCTAACAAATTGGTAAAAAAGTAATAATATTTACAAAGTAAAGACATAAAAAAATAAAAGCAAAAAAAATAAAAAATAAAAAAATAAATGGGGTAGGGGACCTGCCCCGCCTCGCCTTGAACCCGTCCCGTCCCGCTTTAAACGGGTATGAGAATGAGGTAAGGTAAAAAAAAATACTCGATGGGATTGGGGTAGGAATGGCCGACCCTTCTCAGACCCGCTTCGTTGCCATCTCTATACACATTTTTTAATAATTTTACATCACATTAATAATTTTTCCTTATATTCACTATCGCATCACAAAAAAATGCATTCTTTCCAATTTAATTTGCATCAAACACACTCAGCATTTTAGCCTCGGGTTCCCTCAAATACAAACAAGTTTAGGATATGATGATTGATGAGTTATAATAGAGTATATTAATCTTTTAGGTTTTGACTTCTTAAAATAATGAGAAAAATTTGACCATTAATTCCAACTTATTATTCAATTAGCAAGTTGGTCAAAACTTTTAAAAAAGGGGCATATGGGTGGTCTCCAGCATTTCAATTTAGTTGCACAATCAATTTCTAAAGATTGATACCATTGAAATCTCCATTAGAGTTTGTTTGAAAAGTGTTTATAATTAATAAAAATAAATGATAAAAAAATTATATTATCTGTAAATTCTATAAAATATGTTGACGAATATATATAATGGACTTAATTTGTTCTTGATATGTGGATCTTTGATGCATTATTCACGTCACAACGAGGTTGGTTGTGGGGTGGGGCAGTAGTGGTGGTCGACTGGTCGTGATTTGGTGGGGATTATGAGTTGGATTGCATGAGTGAGGTTGGAAAAGAAGATATCATTCTTTCATTCTTTTTAATTTTTCTTTGTAAATTGTAACTCTATTTGTAATTTTTTAAAAGATTTAGGCCCTGTTTGGGAGAAATTTTAATCAAGATTTTAATCAAAATTCTAGCCGTTAACTATTAAATCAGCCACCATTTTTGACTTTCCCTCTCATGGGTGGGGTCCACAGGTTGACCATAACGGCTATAATTTTGATTAAAATTCCACAAAAATTGCTCCCAAACACGCTTTTAGGTTTTTAGCTACAATTTTTCCTTTATTATTTATTAAATCGTTTTCCTTTTTGTGTTTATATAGAAAGATGGCGAATTTTTCATATTACATGGCTTTATCAATCAAAATGAATGAAATAACGATTTTTTTTTTTAAGCTTGAGGGTTCTGATGTTAAAAAAGGTCAAGGATATATTAATAACAACTTATAAAGATTGAGGACGAAAATAAAATTTCCCATCTTAAATCTTATCCGAGGTAAAAGAATAAAGTGTGTAGCTAGGTAGGGCCTCTATGAATTGAACAGAACAGCTGTGATGAGATAGCTTGATCCAGCTGGAATAAACCCACCCCTTACTTCACACGAGAATTTTGTGTTGTCACGCGTTATGACTTTGGATACTCTTTGCCAACTGGACTGTCCCTCCACCCGCTTCCCAATGATCACTTACTGTTCCACAACCCTACAGCCTGTCTATTTTTCCCTATTCCATCCTCCCAATTCAAATCTCAATTCATATAGCTGATGGGTGTTTTAGTAAATACACAAAGAACCAACTTCTGGTCCAAGGTACCTAAGCTGTAATGCTTTTTGTCCTTTAGTTTTAGGGTACCGTTGGATCCCCCACTTTCTCAGCCAACGACGCGCAAATGAATTGAATTTGAACCCGTTCGAGTTTGTATAAATACCTTCTTCCCCACATCCATTTCACCATCTCAAATCCCCAAAACAAACACACTTTCTCAGTGTCTCTTCAGTCTTCACAATGGCTTCTTTTACTGTTAAGCTTTTCGTTCTAATTTCTCTTTTCAATGTGTGTTTTGCTTCAAGAATGCTTACCTCTTTGGTCCAAAACCAGCTCTTGAAATACCACAAAGGCCCACTTCTCACTGGCAAGATTTCTGTAAATCTCATATGGTATGGCAAGTTCAAACCTTCCCAGAGAGCTATTGTAGCTGATTTCATTACCTCTCTGTCAGCTCCGACCACCGCCAAAAGCCAACCATCGGTTGCCAACTGGTGGAAGACCACCGAGAAATACTACCATTTGGTGAACTCTAAGAAATCCTCTACGCTCGCATTGTATTTGGGTAAACAAGTACTCGTGGAAAGTTACTCGTTCGGAAAATCGCTCACACAGAAACAAATTGTTCAGTTAGCTTCAAAGGGCGAGCAGAAGAATGCTATTAACGTTGTTCTTACATCCTCGGACGTCACCGTTGATGGGTTCTGCTTGAACCGGTGTGGATCTCACGGTTCCAAAAGTACCCCTGTGAAAGGGAAGAATGACAAGTTTGCCTACATCTGGGTTGGCAACTCCGAAACTCAGTGTCCTGGATACTGTGCATGGCCATTCCATCAGCCCATTTATGGCCCACAAAGCCCACCATTAGTTGCGCCCAACAACGATGTGGGCCTGGATGGTATTGTTATCAACTTGGCTAGCCTTTTAGCTGGAACTGCAACCAACCCATTCGGAAATGGGTACTATCAAGGCCCATCTGGTGCACCATTGGAGGCTGCCTCTGCCTGCCCTGGAGTCTACGCTAAAGGGGCTTACCCGGGTTACGCTGGGGATTTATTGGTGGACCCTACTACTGGAGCTAGCTACAATGCGCATGGTGCTAATGGAAGGAAATACTTGCTTCCTGCACTATATGATCCTTCCACTTCTAAATGCTCCACTTTGGTATAATTATAAAGAGAGAGAGAGAGAGGATACTGTAATTCATTGATTCGTTTATTTTTTGCCTATGAAAGCAAATTTACTTGCTTTTTTATTTTTCAAATGCATTTTGGAATTAGTCTATTGCTCTTCATTAATGAATTTGTTGCAAATAAATTAAAAACTCTACAAAATAAATAAAATTGGGATTGAAAAAATTATTCCTTTTCAGAAGTTATTAATACATGGATAAATGTATAATTTATAAATAAATTGTGCGAAGTTATTTCAAGTCAACGTTACGAAAATATAATAGATGCCGAGCATCTCCTAAATTGTTTTGGATACGACAATGGATATACCTCGACTGATGATGAAAACATTATATTGTAGTCTTAAATAGTTTCTTTCAACAAAATGAAAAAATATGCTAAATATGCCATATGCATTATCAAAATTTGATATGATTAGGCCTGGGCAAGGTTCGGGTTGGGTCGGTTTCAACCCCAACCCGAAACCAAAACCGACTAAGTCGGTTTGAATAAATTCCAACCCAAAACCGACCCAATCAAGCTCTTAAACCAAACCAACCCAAACCGAATTGGTTTAGATCGGTTCGGTTCGGTTAGTCGGTTTTGTCTTTGGCCTAAAATGAATTTAAAAGAAAAAAAAAACTTTGAAGCTTTTGGGCCCAATTTGAGTACACCTAATCATTCTTTTTTTAACACAAATCCATAACCTGTTATTAATACACAATTTTGCAATCAACACAAATCCATAACCTGTAAGTTGTAAATAAAGCAAATTCATAACCTATTATTAACACACAATTTTACTCAAAGTAATAAATCAGATTTTGCACCCATTTTACATCATAAATCAAAAAAATTGAAGGAGCTAAATCGAGTAGTACTTAAAAATTAAAATTTGAAATACTATTTCATTACCTGTAACTAAAAGTTTAAAGCAAAATTAATAACAAATATTACCCATAACATTTATTCCAAATTCAATAACTAAAATTGGTCCAACAACCATCGTTTAACATATAAATAACATCTTAAGCACAATTTGCTGGCCGAATTTCCATTACAAGAAACTAAGGTTAACCATTGTCCAGTTTGAATCCTCTTCACCTGCAATCATAAATGGAAATGTGAATCATATTTCTTTATAAAGCTAGTATCAAATGTGATGCAAAAAAAAAAAAAAAAAAAGACATAACTTTAGCTAACATGTGCAAAACTCCTCCAATCAATGACAGAAATGGATAATAAAAAATTTTGATTAAGGAATTAAAATCAATAGGTGTCTTACAAAAAGCCATAAGTTGTAACGTAAATAACCTACTTGAAAAACTTGAGATAGCATGAATTATTTATCCTTGCTGCTAGAGTCTTCATTTGTCTCTGTTGGTTCCGAAAGCTCTAAAAAAATGATTGAATTAACACTAAATGAAATCGAAACAAATATAATTAACATACTAAATGAAATAGTTAACTACCTTCATCCAATTTGTCGTAATACTCCACATCCTCCATGTAAAATTTGTCCTCGCTTGGAGTAGATTTGAGCCAATTTTGGGTGCAAACTAAAACCTCGACCATCCTAGGAGTCAAAGAACTACGAAAGGGATCTAAAATTCTTCCTCCCGTACTGAAAGCACTTTCTGAAGCGACCGTAGACACTTGAATTGCTAAAACATCTTTTGCAAGTTTGGACAAGGTTTTATATTTACTTCCATGTACCCTCCACCAGTTAAGTACATCAAACTCCTTATCCTCTATATCTTCACAAGCATCCAACAAGTATCTTTCAACGTCATTTTTTATCTCAACTAAATCTTTTGCTGCTTGTTGTTCTTTAAACTTGGAAATACGAGCAGAAGATGCACTAAAAGTGGAACTAACTTGACTTGCAGAAGAAAACCCACATGCAAAATCCGAATCCATCGATACTTGACTACTTTGAGGACTTACCTCAGACCTTACATACCAATCATAAGTAGATATCAAATTTTCGATCAATGTTTGGATCATGGTACTAACCAATTCATTATCCTTGTAAATGTTGCAAAAAAATACTGAACATAATCCAATTTATATCTTGGATCAAGCACGATAGCAATCAATAACATTTGGTTGACATTGTCCATGTTCCCCCATTACTTGTTAATTTTTCGCTTCATGCTATCAGCCATTTCATCTAAAAGATAATTTCATTTGAACTCCAATATGCCAAATATGCTACAAGTGAACATACTTCATGAAAATAAATTGTGGAAATACCATGTAATGAAGTACTAAATTTTAAAGTCACATCATAGAACTTTTAAGGAAATTTACAAAAAATGAAGCATTTTCCCAATCACTTAATAAAGGAGCTCCACCCCTTCTTCTACCACCATCATCCTCTCGAAAATAGCATAAGTAATGTCCATACTCTTCTTCTGAGAGTTCAAAAGCTTTTTGGTACTTCAAAGCGGCCTCCAACATCAAATATGTGGAATTCCACCTCGTAGACATATCCAAAAATACAAGTGATTTTGATTCAAATATTTCTTTAGTTACACACTCCTTCAATTTTTCATACCTACCCGGTGAAGATTTCACGTACTTCACTGCATTGCAAATGCTGACCATTGAATCGTGTACTTCCTCTAACCCCTCACACACTATCAAGTTGATAATATATGCACTACACCTCATGTGCAAATATTTGCCATCTAAAACACACCCATCATTGCCCCCAACCAATCATCTTCCTCCTAAGATATGTAATAGTCATTTCATTTGCACTAGCATTGTCCACCGAGATTGTAAACACCTTATCAAAACCCTATTCATGTAAGCAACTTTCAATAACCTTACCAATAGTTTCACCTTTGTGATTAGGTATCACACAAAAGTTCAAAATTCTTTTTTGAAGCATCCAGTTAGAGTCAACATAGTGAGCTGTAAGAGACATATAATTTATATTTTGAATGGATGTCCAAGTGTCCGTAGTAAGTGAAACTCTTTGACGTTGAGTAGTGAGGTTCTTTCTCAACTCCAATTTTGCATTCAAATACAATTGGTGAATATCTCTAACAACGGTTCTACGAGATGGAGGATCAAACTTAGGACATGCTACGCTACAAAAGTGTCTAAATCCCATCCCTTCGACAAAGCTAAAAGGTAGTTCATCGATAACTACCATTTTAGCACATGCACTTCTACATGCTTCTTTACTAAACCTAATAGCAAGAAGATTGGTCCCACCCCCCTCATCTTGTTTATCAAAAGTTAAGATTTTTTGCCTTTTATCTTCCACCCGTCCAGGATACTTCTTACAATGTTTAATCAAATGAGTCCTCAATGTACTTGTCCCGCACTTCTTAGCCCCACAAGCATAAGATTGTCCACAATATTTGCACTCGCACCTAACATCTACCGCTTTTGGGTCTCCCATTATCGTGAAATGATCCCAAACATCTGATGTTTTCCTACTACTTTTTCTCTTTCCTAAACATGATGGTGGAAGTGGAGGACGAGTTGCAGCATTTGTACCTGCATTTTTTGTTGCTGGGGTTTCACCGACATATTGACATTCATCGTCAATATCCATATTCAAATCTGCACAAAATAGGCATGTATATTAATAATAAGGAATAAAATTAAATGGAGAAAACAATAGTAGCTTCAGGACAAAAATTTTACGTGCAATCAAAAGAAGATCTTATTCATCAGTTCGTCCTTGAAATCATTAAAAAAAAGTAACATTATCTCCATGATTAGACAAGAACTTGATCTCTGCTTTCATATATATCACATATTTCACCACTTAGATCTAAAGGATGTTTTCATTTTAGTTTACTTTAATTTTCTGTGAATTCTAAACCTTTTCACTTTTCAATATGTGAAATCAAAATTTTAACTGATGTCACTACTGTAGAAGCATTTACCTTGTACTAAAATTCAGAAAATGGAGAAAAGAGCACAAGTCAGCAACATATCCCACCGGAAATGGAGAAAAGAGCACAAGTCAGCAACATATCCCAAATTGAAAAAAGTGTACAATTATAGAAAAGTGTAAATAACGCATCAACAAATTTCACATGCAATAGCTAAAGGATATACATATCCTAAAAAGCCAGGAGAAAGAAAAAGGATACAAAATAGTTCAATGTTTTTTAATCAATTTTCCCTGGCCTAACTTTCTGGGTACCCATAAATTAAGTCTCCTAGTTTCAAAAACATTAAGAAAATGCAGCCAACAAGCTTAACTCAAAAACATTAAGAAAGTTTTTTTCTCCTGTAGGTACCGCAGCCAACAAGCTTAACTCAAAAAGCCATAATCACGCACTTAAGAAGCCACAAAATCTGTTATTGTGGACAATAAAGAAAATTAAGCCAAGAAAAATTAAGAAATTGAACATAAAAATTAATGAAATACAAGGAATTAATTTAACAATTATTTCTACACTTGACTAAATCAAATAAAAAACTCTACCTTTCTTCATTCAAACTGTCGAACCTCTATGGAGGCAAATAGATTTTCATAGTTTTCACTTTTCACTTTCCACCTTTTTGGAAGTTGGAACCACATAGAAGATGAAAAGATCATTGGGAACTCTAAACAAACCTTTAAAAATTGGGACCTCTAAAAACTAGGACCGTTAAAAAAAAATTATATATAGATATATAATTGGGTTGGGTTGGGTCGGTTAACAGTTGGGTTGGGGCCTTAACCCATAACCGACCCAACCCATTATTTTAGTGGTTTTATATTAACCGATTAGAACCGATTTGCTCAACCAAACCGACCCAAACCGACCCGATTCGGTTCGGTTTAACCGGTTTGGTCGGTTTTTCGATTTTTTTGCCCGGGCTTAGATATGATGTTGAGTTTGTATTGAGAACAAACTCAATTTAGATGAGTAAATATTTCAACACTCGCCAAAATTTGGGTTATTCACCAAATTTCAGAATGCTTCCTATTAGTGACTCAACTTTGGAGTGACAAACTGATCAAATGTGTACAACTAGTTTAATCATTTCTAATATTCTTGCTGCGGAGGCAAAGTTGAGCAACAAATGCAAGTATTAATATCATATTGATGGATTTTCTACCTATTGGGATTTGAGATAAGGCCCATTTTGATATGGCAAGTTTTCCATGGAAAATGAATTTTTTTTTTTTTTTGTTTTTGTCATTTTTCACTTTTTAGAGTGTTTGATATGAAATATTTTCCAAGTAATTGGTTTTCCACATTTTCTTTCTTTTTGAGGTAAATCAATTCCCACCAAAGTGGTGGGAATTGGTTTTCTATGTATTTTTTTTTTAATTGGCAATAGAAACAAATTATATTCATTTAATGGACAATTTTTATGAAAAATAAAGTCAAACGAATACTAAAAGATCTAAAATTTCAATATTTTTCAGATGATATATTATACCAATTAAACATAATTAATTGACAATTCTTAGTAAAACAACTTCTAGACAATTCAATTCCATAAAATTCATTTTCTTTCCACCCAAAGTTCATTCTTGCAATCAAACGGATCCTAAAAGAAAAGTGGTGGAATATTTGTAGTATTTGGAGTGAGGAAATGGAGGGTTCTATTTGTTTCAAGTAAAAAAAGTTGATTAAAATTTAAGTTAAAAATCTAATAATTAATTTTAATAATACATTTCATGAGATTCACATTTCAATAACACTTTTCATCAACTTTTATCAAAATTTTTTAAAAAATTAAATTTTATCTAAACAAAACAAGAGAATAAATTCAATCTCAACTCTCACTTGTGAGATGGTAGAAAGTCACACAGCTCACTAATCCAATGCTACCGACGTTCAACCTTTTAAAGCATTGAGTCATTTACAGGAATATTAACGACTTCTTTCCTTTACCCCATTCTAAGTTGCTGTTAAATGGATGGATCTTATCAATGTCCATAAATGATAAATCGTAGATCGAACCGCTAAATCGAAAAAATTGGGTGCTATCATATAGTTGCTGGCAAGGACAAAAAGATTTTCTTTCCTACTTACTATAAGTAGTTGCGTCTACTAGAAGATATTGGCATCAAAGATCCTTTGCCCGAAGCAGAATTAAAAAAAAAAGGACCAACATAATGTGAGAGTTTTGTTAGCCTATTTTTCTGCGTGTGATCTGTCCGGATTAATCTTCCTTACAATCCCGATTCAACCTAGCACGAACAATACAAATGCCTTAGTCGACTCAAATCTTGCTACCGCTTTTTGGTGGCACCATGCAAATGTTAAAATGACAGTGCCCATTGCTCCTTAGCCCTTTACCCCCCTACGTACGAGTAGATTGATCAGGCATTCACCATCTATTTTCACTGATCAAATCATTACGAAAAATCATTATTCAGTAAAAGAACGTTCTTGCGTGCTTCTAGACATGCTTAGACACGGTATTTAGGAACCATCTTCCCATTCCTTACGGCTAACCATCAACTAATATGTTAATTAATTACAGTTTGTTGTTTGACGGTAGAACTCAGGGGATAGCTTGAATGTACAACTGTACAGGTAAATTTAATGTATTATCAATTATGGGAAAATGCTACTTGTACATCGGGGTGTACATAAAGATGTCCATAATGGACACCCGCCACCTCCCTATTGGATGAAGTGTCGACCCCACCTGCACTTCACCCAATGAGGAGGTGCCGGTTGTCCGTTATGGACACCCTTATGTACACCTCGATGTACTTGTAGCACCTCCCATCAATTATGGTCTTGTAATTTTCACTGTCTATGTGCACATACATGCAAAGTTGGTTCTGAAATATTCATAAGCAATTTTAATGTATGAATTTTCTAGAAGAAATTATCTGTGGAGCCCTTGAACTCTCTCAACCTCACACAAATAAATTGAAAGTTGAATCTATAATTATTTATTTACTGTCTTGTAAGTTTAGTAGAATCTATTGTAGAGGTCGAATTGTTATTATGACCATATAGTTGAGTTAGTTGTATTAGTTGACCATATAGTTGAGTTAGTTGTATTAGTTTGCCAGCTGTAATTTTCTTTCCCGCCTTTTTTCCTTTTTCTACTATTTAATGTACTGGTTTTCCCCTTTTTAGTTTGAGATGAATAAAACTTCTTTTATTCAATTCTTCTATTGTAATATGGTATCAGAGCATCGTTGAAGAAAATTGAACTGCATGATTTGATTATTCTGTGTTCTTCTCTTCGATTCAAAATCAAGATTCATCTCATTCTCTTCGATTTCAAAAAAATCGCGATTTCTCATCTCGTTCATCATCTTCTGAGGATTTTTTTTTTTCTCTCTCTCTCTCTCTCGATTCTTCTCCTTCTCAGCTTAGTTTCTTTTTTTTTTTTGATTCCTTCTTTCTATCGTAATGGAGCAAATCATTCATGAAGGAGGATCTGATTCTAGGTTTATTTCCACCAAATCCACCATCGATGAACCTTCGAGCCCATACTTCTTACACCATTTTGATAGTCCTGGTTTGGTGCTTGTAAATCAACAGCTCACAGGAGAAAACTATGGCTCCTGGAGTCGAGTGATGACTATCGCACTATCTGTCAAGAACAAGCTTGGCTTTGTTGATGGATCCATGAAGAAACTTGAGAATAATGATGGTGATTTAGTTAATTCATGGATAAGAAACAATAACATGGTAATATCTTGGATCCTTAACTCTGTTTCGAAGGATATTTCTGCCAGTGTGATTTATGCATCTTCTGCCTATGAGATTTGGAATGATCTAAATGAACGTTTTCAACAAAGTAATGGTCTTAGGATTTTTCAATTGAAGAAAGAACTGATGAATTTAATGCAAGATCAGAACACAGTGAGTGTGTTTTTTACCAAACTCAAAACTATATGGGAGGAATTGACCAATTTTCGACCCAATTGTAGTTGTGGCAAATGTGTCTGTGGTGGTGTTCAAGAGTTAAACAAACATTATCAGATGGAGTACATCATGGCTTTTCTCATGGGATTACAAGATTCATTTTCTCAAGTTCGAGGCCAAGTTCTTCTCATGGATCCCGTTCCATCTATTAATAAGGTGTTCTCACTAATTTCACAAGAAGAACATCAGAGGAAAATTCGCACAGCTTCTATTGATATTACTTCAGATGGAGGAGCTACTTTTGCCTTTCGATCTGATAATGGTAGAGAAAGGACTAATTATGGTTTTCGAAGTGCACCTGGGAATTGGAAAAAAGATAGACCATATTGTACTCACTGCAAATATCATGGACATTCTATTGATAAGTGTTACAAAATTCATGGATTTCCACCAGGATTTAAGTCCAGGACAAGAGATAACTTTCAATATTTTCCTAAAAATAATACTGTTAATCAAATTTCTGTTAATCCACAGATTGAAGGGAGGCTTATGGATCATCAAATCGGAGTTGATAAATTCATGCAAAACTTGAGTCCCAACCAGTATCAACATCTGATGACAATGCTCTCTACTCACTTGGCTTCTACTTCACCGCCCACTTCAGCTGATAAGGATAAGGCTGAATCTTCCTATGCTGCAGGTATATATGTCTCTAAGTCAGTTAAACCATTTTTTGATGCAAAGGATATTTGGATTATGGACTCAGGTGCTTCACGGCATGTATGTTGCATTGCTGCTGCTTTTACAAATTTGAGACCTATTTCTGGTTCAACCATCACTCTGCCTAACCACACTAGTATACCTGTTAGTTTATGTGGAGATGTGAAACTAGGGCTTGATTTGTTGCTTCATGATGTGTTGTTTGTACCACAGTTTAAGTTCAATTTGTTGTCAGTAAGTGCATTGACTATTG
This sequence comes from Fraxinus americana, assembly GCA_035079005.1. Classification (NCBI taxonomy): domain Eukaryota; kingdom Viridiplantae; phylum Streptophyta; class Magnoliopsida; order Lamiales; family Oleaceae; genus Fraxinus; species Fraxinus americana. Next base: position 30,858,479 of record CM068718.1, on the reverse strand, counting down.
GATCTCATATCAGTGTGCAATTTTTCTATGATCAGTTCATAATCTGGGAAGTTTCCACCACGAAGATGATTGGTAAGGGTAGCATCCTACAAGGCCTATATGTACTGAACACGAAAACCTTTACTTCTGTTTCAAATGTTTTTGTTAATTCAGTTTCTGCTCGTATATGGCACAATCGTCTTGGTCATCTTTCATTCAAGAAATTAGATGTGCTGAAAGATCGATTGCTGTATGATTCTGATTTTTCTAATAAACACTTACCTTGTTATATCTGCCTTTTGGCAAAACAGAGGAGGTTGCCTTTTGATTCTCACAATCATGTTTCAAGTAAGGTATTTGACTTAGTCCATTGTGATATATGGGGTCCATATCACGTGCCCTCACATTCTGGCTATAGGTATTTTCTAACATTAGTGGAAGATCATTCTCGATTCACCTGGATATATATGCTGAAACAGAAGTCTAATGCTATAAGGATTGTTCCACAATTTTTTCATTTGGTCACTACTCAGTTCAATGTTTCCATTAAAGCTTTCAGATCGGACAATGCCAATGAATTATCATTCAAAGAATTCTTTGCTGAAAAGGGAGTTATTCATCAGTTCAGTTGCGTTGAAAGGCCCCAACAGAATTCGGTTGTTGAGCGCAAGCACCAGCATATTCTCAATGTAGCCCGTGCTCTTTTTTTTCAATCTCACGTTCCAATTCGTTTTTGGTCTGACTGTGTGCTTACAGCTGTACATCTTATCAACAGAACTCCTGCTCCCATTCTACATCACAAGACTCCTTTTGAGTTGCTATATGGGAACATGGCAGATTACTCTTATTTCAAGGTTTTTGGTTGTCTCGCTTTTTCTTCCACTCTTAGTGCTCATAGAACAAAATTTCAACCTAGGGCCAGAACCCGTGTCTTCTTAGGGTATCCTCCAGGAGTTAAGGGTTTTAGACTCCTTGATGTTGTTTCTAAACAAATTTTTGTTTCTAGGGACGTCATTTTTCACGAAGACATATTCCCTTTTCACTCCATTACTGGTGATCATCAGTTATCTGATCCATTTCTTGATCTTGTTTTACCATCTTCTTCATTATCCATACCACAAGATGTGTCTTATACTTCATCTTTTCCATCATCTTCTCCTCCCATTCTTGATGATCTTGCTGCTCCACCTTCCATCCCTGATGATATTCCTGCTCCTGTCATTGTTGATAATTCTCAGTCCAATGTTTCCTCTCCTTCTATAATTCGAAAATCTCAGAGAGTCTCTAGGCCTCCATCTTGCCTTCGAGATTTTCACTGTAACCTACTTTCCTCTATTCCTAGATCATCTTATATTCCTTCCAATCACATTGGGAATTACTTATCTTATGACACTATTTCCAAATCCATCGACATCTTATAATGAACATTACATCTCATTCTGAACCACAATATTTCAGTCATGCAGTCAAGTTTCCTTAATGGCGAGACGCCATGAAAAATGAATTAGAAGCTTTGGAACAAAACAACACCTAGTCTATTGTCACTTTACCTGCTGGGAAACGTCCAGTGGGGTGCAAATGGGTCTATAAAAACAAGTACAATTCTGATGGCACTTTGGAAAGACACAAGGCTCGTTTTGTTGCGAAAGGATTCACACAGCAAGAGGTTTGGACTATTTCGACACTTTTTCACCAGTGGCTAAGGCAGTTACTGTTAAGATTTTGCTTACTCTTGCGGCTTCTCAAAACTGGCAATTGATTCAGCTTGACGTCAACAACGCTTTTCTAAATGGCGATCTATCTGAGGAGGTTTATATGGATTTACCTCTTGGCTATGATCTTCTTAAGCCTCTCACACAGGGGGCGAATTTGGCCTGCAAGTTACATAAATCATTATATGATCTTAAGCAAGCTTCAAGACAGTGGAATTCCAAGTTTTCCAGTACTCTGATTCACAATGGTTTTGTCCAATCCAAAGCGGATTATTCTCTATTTACCAAGGGTTCATGCAATGATTTTATCGGTTTATTAGTCTATGTTGATGACATAGTCATCACTGACCCGAACATAAAAGTTCTTAATGGTTTGAAAGACTTCTTACATTCTCAGTTCAAGCTTAAGGATTTGGGGTGTTTAAAGTACTTTTTGGGAATTGAAATTGCTCGAGCTTCTTCGGGGATAGTCATTTCACAGAGGAATTATGCTTTACAATTGGTTGAAGATGCTGGTTTTTTAGATTGTAAACCTGCCAATAGTCCAATGGATTCAAGACTTAAACTCAGTCTACATGAAGGAGATTTGTTGGCAGACGCATCTCAATACAGGAAACTGATTGGGAGGTTGATATATTTGACTCTCACCAGGCCAGACATTACATTCACAGTTCACAAATTAAGTCAATATATGTCTCAACCTAGGCTTCCCCATCTTAAAGCTGTTTACCACCTACTCCGTTACCTAAAAGGAAGTCCTGGCCAAGGCATTTCTTTTTCTTCAGCTCCTGTAACTTCTGTCCAGATTCGAGCATTTTCAGATGTTGACTGGGGTTCTTGCCTAGATACCCGTAAGTCTACTACTGGATTCTGTGTTTTTGTTGACGATTCCATGGTCTCCTGGAAGTGTAAGCGCCAACCTACCATCTCTCGTTCATCTACTGAGGCCGAATATAGGGCCCTCGCAGCTACCACCAGTGAAATTATATGAATCAAGCAGCTGTTGGCAGATTTTCAGATGGCAGCCAATCTTCCAGTCGTCATATATTGTGATAATCTTGCTGCTTTACAGATTGCTAATAATCCAATTTTCCACGAACAAACAAAACATATAGAGATCGACTGTCATTTTATTTGTGACAAACTTGCAGCTGGAGCAGTTAAGGTGCTTCCCATTCAGTCTTAGCATCAGCTCGCAGACGCTTTCACAAAGCCTTTACCTGCGTCTGTTCTTGCTCCTTTGTTGTCCAAGATGTGTGTGAAAAACATTCATCGCACATCTTGAGGGGGCGTATTATGACCATATAGTTGAGTTAGTTGTATTAGTTTGCCAGCTGTAATTTTCTTTCCCGCCTTTTTCCTTTTTCTACTATTTAATATATTGGTTTTCCCCTTTTTAGTTTGAGATGAATAAAACTTCTTTTATTCAATTCTTCAATTGTAATAATTGTATGTCCCTTCCTAATTTTATACTTATTCGTTTATTATTAATAACATTACACACTCACCTAATTTTATATTTAGACTTCCATTTGTAATTTAATACCCTTGCTTTTTATGTTTTTCTTGCATTTAAAATTCGTCAAGGATCAGGTCAGGAGAATTTGGACTTGGTACCTTGTTCATGAATGCCTTTAACCGTCTAACAATTCTATCGAAACTAGCCTTAGTTCCCTATTCCCTGAATACATCTTCCCATGTTGCATCATGCCTTCACGCATCAATGTACCTTGAATACTTGAGTACGTAATTTACATCTATTTTAACACGATCAACACAATTGATATGTTTCATAATAGAGAGAAACCAAGTTTAAGAAAGAGACTGCGGATTCATAGATGATGAACCGTTTGACGTGACATTGGCTCGATTACAAAGAAATAACAAACACTACGGACCGTTTGACGTGACATTTGAAAAGTCAAAAAGAACTTTTGATATTCAAAATTTGCCTTTTTACTCGTTTGATTAATTTTATAAAAGCACTTCTTCTAATTAAATGAATCTTTAGGGAAGTTAACGTAATGTGACATCCTCAAAAACTCTTCCATAAGAGAAATCTTTTTTAGAAATTAGTATTTAAACTCCAATTAAGGTAACTCTCTCAAGAAACTTTTCTACAATAAGTAAAAGCATGTCAACCAAGCCCTACAATTGTTTTTTTTAATGCAATTTAATCTTATTCAATGCAACGTAGCTCATCTCTTTTTCGACTATGAATGACCAATTTTTGAATATCAAAAGGATCTCCACGGAGGTCATTTTATTGTGATCGATTTTCCCCCTTCTATAATTAGTTTCAATAGCTCCTCTAGGTGAGATATTTATATTATGTATACTTCAGTGTTCTAAAAAGTTCGTTTAAGAGTGCCTAGGCTCGAAGATAGGACAAAAAGCCTCGCTTCGCACCTAGGTTTTTTTTTTTTTTTTTAATTTTTTTTTTCAATTCCTAAACGGTTGAATTTTTTCTTTCTTCTCTTTCGTCTTCCACAGGCGCGCTTTATTAAATTTTTTATTTATTTATTTTAAAATATTTTATTTCACTTTAGTTTATTAAATTTTTTTAAAAAAAAATCGTTTGATTTCAATTTCAAGTTTTTAAAAGGCTTTATCTGTACAAAAGTTAAATATAACTTTATTCAATAAAGAGGTAGATAAGATTAAGTTACGGTGCGATCTATATATGTAATTATGATCTTGAGACTAGTTATTTTGTCGAAAATTTCAAAAACATATATAAAGTTTCTATAAATCCATATATTAAGTAGGACTTATAATAAGAATTATTAAGCAAATATAGTATTTTATAATTTTAAATATTTGATATTTTTATTATTAAAGAATTTATAAAATGATTAAAAATTTAAAATAATATTAAAAATGAGAAAACGCTTTTTCACTCCTAGGCGTCGTTTAAGCTTGTAAAGCTTAAAACTTCGTATCCACGACTAATCACACTTTACATTTATTAAATACTGGTATAATCATATCCAAAGTGGTTGTCATTAGTAATGTTTCCATACCAACTTGCACCCTATTACCATTGAACACCACCAGCCCACCATTTTAGTTTGAACTTTCAAAACCTCAAATATGTCAAACCTGAGAGCCTGTCTTCCAAAGTGCAACATTGCCATCACAATTTCCATTCCAGCTGTCCACACCTTGCCAACACCATACATAGAGTATATATATAGTATATCCAACCCTACAATTCAACATCAAAATTTTCCCTCCAATGGCTTCTAATAATCTTTATAATAAAATTCTTTTCTTCTTGCTTGTAATTTCCATAATTCTGCCAAAGTTTTCTTCAGCTACCCCTAGAATTCTTGCTCTTGTTAAGAAAGAACCCCCTGTTCTCAAGCATCACGAAGGTACGCTCCTCAAAGGCAATGTCAATATTAATCTAATTTGGTATGGCAAGTTCACCTCCACACAGAGGTCCACAATTCTTGAGTTTTCCCAATCCCTCAGCCATAAACACCACCGCGGCTCACCACCACTCTCCGTCGCGTCATGGTGGAGCACCACTGCGAAATACAAGGGCGGTTTATGTATTATTAACGTAGGAAATCAAGTCTTTGATCAAAGTTACTCTCTTGGAAAATCTTTAAAAGATGCTCAGATTGTAGCCCTGGCTTCTAAAGCTAGTGGCCATGTTAACGGAGTTAACGTCGTCTTGATGGCATTCGACGTGGCACTTCTGCTTGAACAGGTGCGGGAGCCACGGATACATACGTGGCAAGAGCGGGAAAAAGTACGCCTACGCGTGGGTTGGCAACTCAGCCATTCAATGCCCGGGTCAATGTGCTTGGCCGTTTCAAAAGCCGATTGTAGGGCCACAAAAGCCGCTGTTGGTGGCGCCTAACGGAGACGTCAGAGTTGATGGGATGGTTATCAACTTGGCTAGGGTTGGACATGGTCCGATTCAATTCTGAAGAGAACCGAACCGAACCAAAATTTTTGGGTATTTAATAAATGGAACCATTCGAGTTCAGTTCGGTTCGGTTTTGCTTGGTTCCGTACCATAGTTAAATTTTTTAACAAATTTTTAATGGTCAACTAGGGCTGTCTGTGGGTCGGTTCGGTTCGGTTCTGAAGAGACCTGAGCCGACCCAACACTTTTGGGTATTTAATAAATGGACTCGTCGAGTCCAAATATAATTATGGACCCGTTCGGATTCGGTTCGGGTCGGTTTGGTTCCATATCATGATTAAATTTTTTAATATTTACAGCAACACTAAATAAATACAACTAATGACATTTCATTTGTAACTTTTACAAATTAAGGTAGCTCAATTCAAAAATATATAAATAACTAGCCGTCCAATAAGATTAATTCAATGTATACAAATATCAAAAAGTAGATATTAATATTATAACAAAACTACATAAAATATATTCATTTGTTTCAAATTAAAATGGGCTAATGGATTTTAAAAATGATTTGTGCTTTAAAATTAAAATTATGAAATAATCTGATTTATTTAATTAATTTACTAATTTGTATGAAAAAAATAAAATAATTTAATTAATTCAATATAAAAAATAAAAAAATTATTTAGTTTCAGTTCTTATTCGGTTCTTGGTCTAGACCCGAGACCCAACCAAAACCCATCGATTCTCGATTCGGGTACCCGTTCGGGAATTTAATTTAGGAAGAACCGCTCGGTTCGGTTCGGTTCGGTCCTGTTCAAGACTTTTGGACACCCCTATGGTCAACGATCAGTGGCGTGGTTGGAGGTCACAACTTCGATAGACAGTTGGAGAAGGGAAGTCAGACTTGACAGTCGGCGGCTTTGATTTAGGTATGTAGATGTATGTTTTCAATTTATCAAATGATTTGGGGGTCAGTGATTCAGTGGTTATCAAATGAAAGTGTGAAATTGGAAATAGATGGATAAAAACTTAAAAATGCCTAGATTTTAGGCTAAGAATGAAATTAATAATTGGACCAAAAAATTGAATTTAAAAATTAGGTTGGGTTGTGCTAGGCTAGCTGGCATGTATTTGGCTTGTGAGTTAGAACATTAATCACTAAATTAGTTAATTTGTTTAAAAAATAATTTTTTTTATTAATTCAATATAAAAAAATTTAAAAATTATTTAAATTCAATTCTTATTCAATTATTCTGTTCTGGGTCTAGAATCGAGAACCAAACTGAATTCGTCGGTTCTCGATTCAGATACCCCGTTCGAATATTTAACTTATGAAGAATCGTTCGGTTCGATTCAGTTGGGTTCGAGTCCGGTTCGGTCCGAGAGTTTTGTCCCGCCCTAAACTTGGCCACCATTTTTACGGGCGCTGTCACGAATCCGTTCGAAGGTGGTTATTTCCAAGGTCCTCTTAGCGCCGATAGAAGCAATCACGTCTTGCATTGGGATATTTGGGTCGGGTGCATTTCCCGGGTACTCGGGAAAGGTGTTGGTAGATAAGAGGACTGCTGCTAGCTACAATGCGCAAGGGGAGATCGGCCGGAAGTATCGTTTGCCGGCCATGTGGAATCCTGTTACCTTGAAGTGCAAGACACCCGTTTGTATAAAAATATATGGAAAATGGACTGCAAGTTGATGATGAAAATAAGATTTTTCATTTTTTCTTTTTTATCAACCTTTGAGATGACACACATATCATTTTAAATTTAAAAATATAAAAAAAATAAATAAATGCCAAGCCATTTAAGAAATTGTCCCAAAAGAAAAAAAAAAAAAAACCATGATGGAAATTGATGAGTTTATTCTGTTGACTAGTGTACGCACGTGCAATGCACGTGCTACAGTTTAATTGAGTATTTAATAGCGTGAAGTGATTTTAAGGTATTTTTTCATTATAAGTAAGGTAATGTTTGTATAATTGTATGAATTGATTCTTTTGTCAGTTAATCTCTCCTACAATGGAATGTTATAATGTATGTATGTTATAGTGGTAAAAACTGTGATTTAGATTAAAGAAATTTTATAGTGTTTTAACTTTTTTAGTTCAGATTATAGATTTCAGCTGATATTAAAATTCTTAAAAACTGTGACGAAACACCAAACTATAATAATTTGACTACCAATACTCCAAATGACATAAATCTATAATGATGTTTTATTACAGGACTAAGATCCATGGAGGATGAACCACCACCAATCACAAGAAGTTGAAAACAAATAAGCGACAGAACACCGTTCAACGCGATGCTCATCGATCTTTCCAATGCTAAACAACACTACATTGTTCAATTCACCAAATGTTTTCGTTAATGAGCAATCCACAAAAAACTTAACATTCACTAAGACAAGTAAACAAGCAACAGCAAATGTAATTCTTGAAAGAAGAAATGGAATATAATCACATTGTAGTAGTTGAATTTTACTAAAGAATATAGATCTCAGGCCTAATGTGACGATTACCAAGTAATTTTCGAAAATGAAAGCAAAGTATTGCCTATGTCTAACACTTATTCTTTCCGGGAATTGCAACCCTCTTTCCCTTCAAGTTCCTACAATTGTTGTTAGTCCTCTGTCCTCTGCATGGCAATCCTTGAGTATGTCTAACACCTCTGTAGCATCGTATCTCCTTCAACCTTCTATGGCAAGTGCATTGAACCTCCTCTAGAAATGCCATCCAAAACAAGTCGAAACAAAAAATTTAAATCATTCAGACAGGGGACTTACATGCAGTTAAAGTATTTGTTAAAGCATCGATTAAGAAAAAAGCATTAAACAGATTTAAACCCCATATTTCACCCACAAGCGTAAAGCCTTGGTAAGTATCAAAACAATCATGTACATTTAAACCCAAAACCAATCTACATTGTAAATTTGAGTACTCATAGAAAATTAATAAGTAGCAAAACAGAGATAATAAGGTAAAGATATCAGAATACTTACGAGGTTTCCTTCAGTCATGTACTTGGAGACTTCCTCATGGAGAGTAATCAGTTCATCTTCAGATAAATCCTTGGTAATCTTGTTCTCCATGCTCATATGGATTTAAACCACTTCCAATATGATGTAAGCTTCGATTATTATATGATCTCTTTCCTAAAAATGGATTCACATTTCAGTTTTCTTCACATAAAAAGATACAAACACAGGGAATGCCATTTTTTTTTACAGTAATTACTTCTGGAATAGAAATAAGTGCTCAAATTATTCCCCTTCAAACATCAAAATACACAAGACCCATTTTTTACAATGTACAGATTGCATTTAATCAAATCCTAGATGTACGTATTACTTTACTACTTTTCAACACAAGTGAATATCAAATATAGGTAGAACATAATAGATCAAACAAGGGAAACAGAACAAAGAGATTGATACAAAGTTACAAACTATGGGTAAAAGAGAGTTGCATACCGTTTGCAATTGTTGGTGCAAACTGTGTAATATTAAAACTGCTACAGGAAAATTGATATGGGTTGAAAGTCCCCATTACTTTAGTGCTGCCAAATCATAAGTCCTTGTAGCCTTTTCTTCCATATTAGAGCCCCATAAATTTTTCATTCATAGATCACAAAGGCAAACAAAAATGTAAAAACTATGCTTATAACATACTAATTTTCGAGCCACTGTGGAACAAAAAACTGAAATGAAACAACGAAGAAATTACCTAGATAAACTGGAAAAAGGTTTTGAAGATGACAATGTTGTCTCTCCTGGACCAAGATCATTAAAAAAAGAAAATCAGATCAAGAACAAGTGACAAAATTTTAATGGTATTTGATCTACCAAATGTTATAAAAATAGATTGTGTTTCATCACTAACCTTGCCCTTCTTTTCTCCTTGGACCTTCTTTCCTGCAATTGTTGTCCCACATATGGCCTTCATATTTACCTGTCCATCTGTGCCTGGTGTAAGAAATATCCATAAACCAAGATGTTTTCACATTTAATTACCTGAGAAAATATGTTGAGGGAAAAATGTAAACTGAAAAGAAAAACATGCCATATATCACAATCAAAGAGTGCACCAGTTTAAGAATAGCAGATGAAAACAGAAGGAACAAGAATTAACCTTTTGACGCCTCTATACTGTGAAGTCCTTTGCCTAAATGTATCTATGGACTTCCTATGTGCAATATGCTTCTGAGAAACCTTCTCAGAATCCGTTTTCCTAATTTCGAAGGCCATAGCAGGTGCAATGAGCTGTGAAACCTTCTGTACATCCGAATAGTTCCATCAGTAACGTAGGCACAAAACAAGTAGTGAGTGCATAAACCTAATAAGTTCCAACTGCTAAATATTTGGACAGTTAAGGAAAGAAAGTTTATGGATAAGAAAGTCATCTAGCATACTGTCTATATCATTGTTGCTCAACCAACTTTGTTTGTCCCCATACCTAGAATTCATAGCAAAAAATCAATCTTTACTTACCTAAATTCCTTAATTCAACAATTAAAAAGTCGAACTGCTACAAAAATACCAAAAGTCAAAATCTAGGGCATATAATATAAGCTTAAATGTGCAATCACACATGACAGCCAAATACTATTTTTAATGGAAAATGCGTAATAAACCTTAGTTTAAGCACGGAGTAAGAACATTCTTAGTACTTCAGAAAAAATACCTCACATAATTTTCATCAATCTACTACCAAGTACCAACCAAATAGCAGCAGCCTTAAGTGCAGCCTTTGTATCATTACTGTTAACATTAAATTTAAACATTAGGCATATTAAGTTCAGATAAAGAAAAAATAAATTATAAATTAATATCATATTCGATCATCTCATAAGTCATTTACTCATGCTAGCACATGGATAGTTATGAACACGAACCTTATAAATATTTAACGAGCATGAGTTTCACTCACAAAAAAAAATGTTACGATAAATTTACTAATTCAAGGATTTCATTGTAAACAATATTCTTTGTACATTTGTTATGTAATAACGAATGTATATTTGTTGGTTTAACCAGGATTTTGATACTATCACTTGTTTTTGCTCTTGATAATGCAACGTATAATTGACCATGTGAAAATATTGGTTCAGGAAGATAGAGTCCAACAAAATCTAAAGTTTGACCTTGAACTTTGTTAATCGTCATTGCAAAGTATGGACGTATTGGAAATTGAGTTCGTTTGAAAGGGACTGAACCTCTTTCACTTTCTAATGGAATGAATGGAATTCTAGGTAGAAAAACATGTTTTCCACGATATTCTCCAACGGAAATTTCAGCATCAATAACATTTCTTTCAAGTTTTCTACAAATCAATCTTGTACCATTGCATAGACCTTCTGAAAGATTTATGTTTCGAAGTAATATAACAGGGCAATTTTCTTTCAATATAAGTTCATGCGGTGGTATACCATTTGGAGTTAGTGTGTTTAAGAAATTTTCTTGAATACCTTGTTCGGTTTTATCAATTGTTTCATCAAAACTGTAATATGTAAATTTTCTACCAGGAATTTGTTTTAGTAACATATTGTTAATTTCATCAACTGATTCATTTTTTGGAGTTAAGATAACTCTATTAATCACGGTATCTAAGGCGGCACTATATGTTTGTAAATTTGGGAATACAACGTTAATTAATGATTTCAAGGAAAGTAATTCATTATCGAAAGCTAATGTTAAATTAAATGGAAGCTCAATCATACCACAAGAATGGACATCTTCAAGTCCATTACCTATATAAAGTAAATATTTACAATACATTGTATCTAACTGGGCTCTCATATTTTGAATCAAATGTAAATGAATAAATGAAGGCCATAGGTATGAGAACACTAAACTTGCTTGCATTATATCTGTCTTATTTCCATTTGTGACAACTGGTAATATTTGACGGAAGTCTCCACCTAGAACTATCACTTTTCCACCAAAAGGTGTATCACAGTCATGAATATCTTTAAGCATTCTATCCAAAGCTTCTATAGCATAACGATGTGTCATAGGAGCTTCATCCCATATAATCAATTTTGTCATTCGTAAAAAAACCCCTAAGGCTGATTGTTTACTAACAGAGCAACTTATACTTGTATTTAATTCTAATGGGATTTTAAAACATGAATGTGTAGTGCGACCACCTGGTAATAATGATGCTGCTACACCTGAAGAAGCCGTAGCCAATGCAATTAAATTTCTTGCTCTAACAGCTCTTAATAATGCTTTGTACAAGAATGTTTTCCCTATTCCTCCTGGGCCATCTAAAAAAAATAACCATGTTCCATTGGTGAAAACTCTATGTAAAATTGCATCATACGCAGCTTGCTGTTCTTTATTTAATACAACTGATGAAGTAGTTTCAATGTCAGTGAAGTAATCCCTCATTTCTTCAGCAATCATATTTACTAACCTTTCATTTTCATCCATGTTTATTTCAAATGGAACTAATTTATATTCATTTATGTTTTTTCCAATTGGTTCAAGAACACTATTTATATATTGTAATGCTTTTAGTTTGGCATTTTCGCAAGAAATGCCTTTTTGAACATAGTCTTCACACATGTATGTTTTAAATTTAGACCAAACAGTTGATGGATTTTTAGGGGCACATAAAGTTAATATAGTGGCAAACAATCTACGTAAAGAATTTGGCATTTGATAAACTATTGCTTCAGCTAAACAAAGTTCACAATTATTATCCGCATTCAACAAGCCATGTGATAGAGCTGATTCGCGAAAAGATGATACATTAACATCATTAACTGTTTTCAAACTTTCAAAGGATGTTGAACCTCTAATATGATTAGGGCTGTCCATGGGTCGGTTCGGTTCGGTTCTGAAGATACCCGAACCGATCCAAAACTTTTGGGTATTTAACAAATGGACCCGTCGGGTCCAAATATAATTATGGAACCGTTCGGGTTCGGTTCCGTTCGGTTCGGTTCGGGTCAGTTCAGTTCCGTTCGGTTCCGTACCATAATTAAATTTTTTAATATTTTCAGCAACACTATATAAATACAATTAATAACATTTCATTCGTAACTTTTACAAATTAACGTAGCCCAATTCAAAAAAATATACAAAATTAGCCGTCCAATAAGATTAATTCAATGCATACGAATACCAAAAAGTAGATATTAATATTACAGCAAAACTACATAAAGTATATTCATTTGCTTCAAATTAAAATGGGCTAATGGATTTTAAAATGATTTGGGCTTAAAAATTAAAATTATAAAATAATCTAATTTATTCAATTAATTTGCTAATTTGTATAGGAAAAAATAAAATAATTTAATTAATTCAATATAAAAAATATAAAAACTATTTAGTTTCGGTTCTTGTTCGGTTCTTGGTCTAGACCCGAGACCCGACCCAAACCCATCGGTTCTCGATTCGGGTACCCGTTCGGGTATTTAATTTATGAAGAACCGCTCGGTTCGGTTCGATTCGGGTTCGGTTTGGTCCGGTTCGATTCGGGACTTTTGGACACCCCTAAATATGATTTAGTAGAAGTCGTAGGTAATATCTTTTACCTTCAGATGGATTCGCAGTAACGATTCGACCAATTACATCTTTGCTTTTTCTTGGAGTCCAAATTTTAGATTGAGCATCCCAAACAAAATGAATAGGAAAATCTCTATACAATAATGTTTTAGCTTTTTCATTTGTAGAATTCATACGAAAACATTCAGTTAACATTGTACGTTGTACATAATCTCTAGAAACAATTTTTGTTAGATCATCAAAATTGTTAAACGTAACGAATTGACCATGTTCAAGGTGTAATTGTAGAGGAATAACAGATGGAGAATTCTCAGATAAAATAAATCCATAAATTCTCCAAGTCGCTTTCGGCGGAGATATCCACCTAGCTGTTTGATACTGTGAGATCTCATCAATATCATTATCAAGTTCGTTACTTTGCAAAGAAAAACTTATTCGATCATGACCTTTGTAAACATATTTGTATAAATATTTAACGACTTTTATGGTAGAACAAATTTCTATATTAATATGACAATCATACTTAGCTATCAAATAAGGATTATAAGGCACTACCCATCTGTTATCTAAATACTCTCCTCTAACCTTAACTCGTTCACCGTTATCATGTCGTCTATATAAAGGGTATGAATTATTGCCTAAAGTGGTAATTGTTGAATATTCTTTAGGGTATTTATTTTTACACAAGTGGTTCTTTTTCATACAAACATTTTTTGGATTTAGAATTCCACAAGAACCATGCATCATATGCTTAATAACACGAGAACGTAAATAAGGGTAATTATTTTGGTTAGGAATTTCGCATGAAACAATACTATCAATGACATTGGTAGAAGTAATTTTTGATTCGTGTTTTAAAATCAACAAGAAATGAGCATGTGGAAGACCTCTTTTTTGAAATTCAATCACATATATGTACGCTGCAATAGGACCAAATATTTTTTCTTTAAATAGGTCGTGCTTCAACGTTTCCAATTTGGATCTAAATAAACGGGATATTAAATCAGGTCTATTATGTACTTCATCGCTGTGCCGTAATTCTTGTTTTATCTCAGGCCAATTAGGATTACAAGTTATTATCAAAAAAATATCAGGTTTTCCAAATCTCTGAACTAAAGCCATTGCATCCATATATCTTTTTTTCTTATCTCTAGGACCACCAGTGAAGGATGATGGTAAAATAATTTTCTTACCTATTTTATACCCTCTAGATTCCCCTGTTCCAATAGTATCAACAATCCCTTGGTATAATTCAGTACGTATATGTTTTTGGTTATTTCTAAAGTAATCTAATCTAGATGTTTCAATTTTCACATACACGTCAACTACATATTGTTGTAAAAGTCTACCAGCATGAAGCAAGATCGAGTTACCTGAAGTCCTAATTTGTAATTTATAACAGTAGTACTCCCGACAAGAAACTTGGGATCTTTTCTTCGATTTTCTAACCCCTAAAAGAAAAAAAGGAGACAATATTTTAAATGGCATAGCAAAATAAAAGTAAATTACATTACAAATGGATAAAAGAGAAGAACTAGTTTGTATTGACATGCCTGCATTTTCTCACTCAATTAGTTCTTCTGCAGAGTTCATATTTCTAATGTCGATTACATCTTCGGCTGCAAGAAAACAAGAAGGGTGCGTTCTAGTAATTTTTTTAATGCCCTCGTGCCATCCAGGTTCGCCATAAGGAAACAATAAAGGGTACTGAAGAGGATCGCAACAACCAAAGTAATAATGGACTCTATGAGATGATCCAGAATGACAAAAAATGGTTATGTCACGAACTCTAACTTCTGTAGTAGGGTCTTCATCAACCCAAACTGCAGCTATTTGAGAGGTTGTTGGAAGGTTGTACACCCTTTGATCGAGTTCAGAATTACATCTTATTTGTATTTTATACGTTTCTAAGGCTCCAATACTATTTAGAGAGCGAAAAAACTTTGACTAAGGATTGATCTTTAAAATATCTATCAATTTTTGTAACATTGATTTTGAAAAGCGATTAGAAGTGTTCATACGATTTTGAATTTCATTTTCAGTATCATAAAAATATAATTGTAAATAACTTGGTTTGCCATCATGTGGTAACAACGAGTTCATGAAGTGATACACCTGACCTTGAACTCTAAAAGTATAAATTCCTTTATTCATCCTACATAAATCAGTATCATATTTTACGCCGAAGGACGTGAAAGCAAAATGGTTATTGTAACTTCGACAAATAGTCTTAAATTGTAAAGCTTCAGGCGATGATGATGTGAACAAATCATACAAATTAGATGGTACAGTATTAAGGCATAAGCTAATTTTTCCATCAGAACAACAAAAAGTTTTAGGTTCTTTGCAGAATTTCTTTGCATTACAGTAACTACAAATCATAGGCGATGGTAAAATGTAAGGTTCAATTGGAATTGCAGGTAACCTTAAGGTTGAAATACGTTCACTCTGGTCTTCAAGTTCAATTTCATTGTTAAATATACCTGTAGTGTCGGTACAAGATTTAGGACCTAGGATGATGGAGCAAGAAGCGAGTGTCTCAGTACCACACAAGACATCATCGCCAAAGTGTGAATCTACAATGCATAGATTTTAATTAGCTTCATTTACAAGCACTTATACAAAAACACACCATAAAGATCAATTAATATTAAAAAAAATGTAGCTTCCAAGAACACACGATTTAGGAATAATAAGGTTCCATTTAAAAGGTAGAAATGAGATGAATAGTTGAACCTAACATTCTTATGACACATGCCTTTATTTTATTTTTTTAAAATGAAAACGCATCAAATTGTTAAAAAGAAATTATTCATTTTCACACATTTTTCGGTGTTCGCATCCATAAAAATGAAAACTAAAAATTGAGAACACATTTTTTTATGAAAATATCTAATAGTTCATGCTATATAGTATAAAAAGAAATTCTATATTGAATTTAAATAACATGTACAATAACTACAACTTTATAAACTAATAAAAATAACTTAGATAGGTGAGCATTTGTTTTCCAGCATAGAACAAATTTTGGAAAACTAAGAATTTGAATACAATATAAAATACTTTTAACTTCATAAAAATAATGAAAACAACTTAGATATGTGAAATTTTGTTTTTTTACAGAGAAGTTTTTTTTGGTTAAACAAAGAAATTTTACAGAATCAAAATTTTTAGATCATAAAGATATTAGAAAACATGAACGACTTTTATGTGTGAAAAATAAAGAGTAATTGACCTTGCAATTGTGATGCACGTGAAGGACGACCAATACGTCTTTCCTTGTTTCCTTTGAATTCCTTTCGCTTCGCATATGATTCTCTTCGTCTCTTATTTTGTAGTTCTTTTTTGTTTGTCAGAAAAACTTTCTCAGCTCCACCATCGTCCCAGTCATTGGAAACACATACCCAATGAGAATTAGATATTATCTACAAACATAATAAAAAAATGAAAAATGTTTTCAAACGTCAAAAGTAAAAACTCATTATCTTAATGCAAGAGAACATAAATAAAAAGCATTGTTTTAAGAACTACTTAAAAGCTGCTATATAGCTAAATATATATTTACGAAGAGGTTTAGCAAACACACCGTTGAAAGATGAAATTTTCAAATGAATTTTGTTATTTCCTACATAATCACATATGGAGAACATTTGGACCAAAATGAATGAAAAACAAGGAAATAATATCTAAAACAATTAAGTGAATTTCCTATAGAATCATCTAAAAACTATTTATTTCCTACAAAAACACCTTACAAATAATTATTGAATTTATTTCCTATAGAATCACCTTTGTATTTATTAATTTCTTGAATTACAGAAATGTATTTCAAACATACACCAATACCAAAAAATACAAATAAAACTTAAAAATAACCTTTAGAATCATGAGAAAAACAACATAAATCTTAATCCCACTACTTTTGCCTTTGAACTTGTAGTCTGTCCTCCCATTTTAATAATACCTCTGGAACCCGTCTCTAAATCCCTTTTGGTTCCTATATTTTTCATCTGGAACCCACATCTGAAACTCATTTCTTACTGTCTGCCTTTTTGATGCCAATTCTTCGCTGCCTTTCAATTCATATATTTCAACACTCTTTTCTTTCATCTTGTTCCCATATTTATCATTCCTCTGTAATCCACCTCTAAATCCCTTTTCCTTCCCATTTTGTTCCTTAGGGACCCCCCCTCTAAAACTCAATTCTCTCTCTTTCTTTCTTTTCTAATGACTATTCTCCACTAACCTTCAATTCATTTATTTCAACACTCTTTTCTTTCATCTTGCATTCAGTCCTCCCATTTTTATCGTTCCACTTGGACCCACCTCTATATTCCTTTTTCTTCCATTTTTTTTTTCTGTTAAACACCCCCATCTTCTCCCTCTCTCCATTTCCACCAAAAACTCTACAGCACACACACTGATTGTTCCTTCAGTTCCTCCCACAACAACCCATACTTCATGACAAATTCCTTTTCTAGTACACTCTATAAAACAATTACCCCATTAACTATGCAATTACATGAACATATAAAGTAAAGGAATTTTTTTCCTAACTTAAAAAAAAAATTCATTTTGTCCTTTATGGGGTAGACGAGGGATGCTAATTCTTTTTTCTCTCTTATCGCCAAGAGACAGAGGAAAGAGTCTTCATCTTTTTCACACCTTTTACATCATTACAACAACAAAAAGAAAAAAATAAATAAATAAACCCTTGCTACAAAAACCTTAAAACATTATGGATGCAACAACCTTAAAACATGCCAAAATTAAATCTTTCTGGTATCAAATGTTCAAAGCAAAAATTGCAAAATTAATCAGGCCATACAAAATCTCTCAGATCCAACTCCATGACATACTCCTTACAATTGATTTAATAGAACATGTATTATTATCATTAGTAAGACAAAACCCAATTATCTCTGGATCTCGTAAAACACATACATCATGATAAAGTTGGGGATTTGAGAGGACTGAGGAGATTGAGAGAAAATGACGGGATAGAAACGAAAATGTATATGTATGAATTTGGGGACGAATAGCAGTCACGGAGACACGCCGTCGCGCACGGAAGCAATGCACAGGTAGTGTCTCCGTGGAAACCCCCATCCTCGGCAATAGTGTCGGATTGATTGAGAAGGAGAATTGAGGGTTTCATTGAGGGAAAGCGAAGGGAAGCTCAAAGGTTGGACGGTTTCATTGCCGATTGAGAAAGAGAATGGAGGGTTTGGGAGAATGAAATCAAAACGCGAAAAATGAGACGACATCGTAATGGTCGACGAAAAAAGACTCATCTTTCCGGTGGCTTTCCAGTGGGGTCAGATTTCGGTGGAACTATTGAGATGAGATGACACAGCCGCGGTGGAGATGTTGGTGACGGCTTAACTCACAGAGAGAGTGAAGGGAAGGAAAGGAAAGGGTTTGATGCTGGAAATAAGCTTTGGAGAAATGGAGAATGAATGAACGACTGCCTCGACTGCTGGGGAAAAAAAAAAAGCAAAACCAAAACGACGTCGTTTTGGACGAGAGTTTCTACAGTGATTTGAATCTTCACTCTTTTTATATATGTAGGATATACTTCTTTAGTTCCTCTTTAATGTTCTTTTTGACTTTTTTGCATTTGAAACAAAATTTTAAATGGTTGATATTTTGAAACTCTATTCTTTCACGAGAAACAATATGGATAATTGTCTTCTAGACGTTTTCTAAATAAGTGTTAGAAAAATAAAATTGTTCGGCTACAATTATCGCAATTTTTTTCTTAACCAAACCGACGACTATTTTAACATTCTATTGAGTTGACCTTCTCCATTTCATCCAATTTGCTCTAATTTTGTAGTTAATACTATTTAAATCCTCTATTCTTTCAAAAATGAAATCAACTCACAATATCGTAAAATCTCTAGATTCCAATATACTCCACGCAAGTTGTGAGTTACTATTATTCATTTTTCGTCTCATCTTCTAAAAGTACTTCCTCAAAAAAAAAAAAAAAAAAAATTTGCAATCATGTATTTTTTTGGGTGCAATTATATGATTGAATTACAACAATAATGAGACAACGTATCCGGTGGAAATTATGCCTTCAGCCCATTTCATTTCGTCTGTTATACATAGCTTTTCCAACTTAACCCTCATCATCAAAGTTTGAAAAAATATAGCTGATTCAACAAAGTTTCAGAATTAAGATGGCTTTTCATGTTAGATCAAACAGTTTGCCATCAAAATCTCATCCAGTAATTGCTAATGTCGAAGATCATATTTCCAGGCTAAAGTCCTCCTAAGAAGCTTCTGTATCGGCTTCTTCCATATGCACAAACTTGGCAAGTCTCAGGAATTGGCACGAAGATATTGATAATTTGATTCAGCTTCCATCTGTCCAGCAATCCCTCAGAGAAAATAAGGCCAGTGAGTTGTTTGATGGATCTCTCAAGCTCGTTGACATGTGTGGAATTGTTCGAGATGTTGTAGTATTGATGAAGAAATCTTTTCAAGAACTCCAATCGGAGGAGAGATAAGAGGCATTGATGCATATATGACTTCACGGAAAAATATTGACAAAATGGTTAAAAAGTGTTGTTGGGAGCAAAGAAGTCCCACGTCGATTGGGAGAAGAAAAAAAATCCACCATATAATTCAAGTGGGCTACTTCACCCATGCCAATTGGTTTTGGATTGGAAACTCACTTGGGCTTCGTGGTGTGGGTTTGGGCTCAACCAATTTCCTCATTATTTTGAGGAAATTACACCAAACCCTATGTTTCAAGATCCAACTTAAAAAATCAAGTACAAAGTTTACTTATTCAAAAATTAAATATTTTTAATAAATTAATATATTTAAAATAAATATTTTTACTAATAAAACAATTCAAAACTAAATTCATCTACCACACGTCCCTACCCTAATTCTCTCATCTCATCTCTTTCTCTCTCTCTTTAACCCTCCTCTCCCATCTCGTTTCTCTCTCTATAGCAGCGACAACGCCGCTGTTGTGATGTCCCCGTCGCCGCTATGGCGATCCCTCCTCCTCATTTCTCAATTTCCATTCTTCTCTTTATCCCCATCTCTCTCGCCTCCTTCACTGAGCCGCATTGGGAGCTGCAATAGGGAGCGTCGCATGCAGTGGAGTGGGCAGTGGTTGATAGTGGTTGGTTTCTGAAGTGGCGATCTGATTTTGCAGTGGTTGACAGTGGTGATGGTGGGCTCGGAGATGGTGGGTTTGTGTGTAGTCGCCACTGCTGTAATGACGAGGATCTGAAATGGTGGGCTCGGATATGGTAGGTTTGGGTTCGGTTTGTGGTGGGTTCGGCGATCTGAAATTTTCGCCGATTTGGTGATCTGTACCACGGTCCATGTTGTCGGTAGTGGTGATTAGGTGCTGCAGTGATGAGATGCTGGTGATGGTAGTGAATCTGCTTGGGATGTGGTAGTGGCGATCAATTGTGATAGTGGCAGTGGAGGTCGACTGCGGTGATGGTGACTAGTGGTAGTGTTGCGGTGTTGGCGACCGTCACAGAGTGAGGGTCGTTGCAAGTGGCAATGGCAGTAGTATGTGACCCAATATTTGGTGTATGTGACCAATTATTTGTTTATCTATGACTAAGTATTAATCCGTGACCTTAAAATTCGGTAATCTGTGACTAAAAAAAATCCTTGACCAACCATTCGGTAATCTTTGACCAACTGATTTGAAAATCTATGACCATGTGACCTATTATACATTTTGATATGTGACCAAATAATTTTGAAATATGTGACCAACGAATTAAATGTGACCTATAAAACTTTTTAATTGTGACGTATAAAAATTATTATTTGTGACTGAAAAATAATATGTGACTAATTAAATTATAAATCTGTGACTGGAATGGTTGTCGGAATAGTCGCCAGAATCAGAGTGGTCGCCGGAATAGTCCCCGGAGCAGTAGGGGTAGTGCATGTGGGGTGGGTTTATTATACTATATTATATTATATTAGAATTAAAAAAAAAACATGATTTTTGAATTTTCAAACTATAAACATGATTTTTGAATTGGTGTAAATTAAACACCTTATTTATGAATTTTTCCCCATTATTTTCCCTACAAGTGCATAAAAAATTTGAAGTGTTTCGACCAATTTTCTGCTGCGTTCTTAAACAAAGACAATAATTATAAGGCCAATGCAAACTTGCTAAAAGAATGGCGGGTCACTGGCTTTTCTGCCCGTAAGTTGGCACTGACCATTTTTGCTTCAAAACGCAAAGCTTGGTCCCTGGTTTCCAAGTTCACCCAATCAAGTGGCATGTTTTCTCAAACCGAAGAAGACATATATACTCATGAATTGTTTGCATAGAAGATCAACAAATTGCGAAAAGACATGGACAATTAGCACCAGAAATGGCCATCCAATAACTTGAAGAGAGCTCAGAAGACTTCTTTAGGAGTTTAGTTAAAACTAGAGTTTCTCTTCTTACTGTCTTCAGCAATTAGCCTTCAGTGATAATATACTTATGTAAATCATTGTCAATATGGATCTAATATACTAATTATTTTTGAACCTTCAACCCAATTTTGTTATCATTCCGTCTCTCTAAATATGTTGATTCTGTTGTCTTTCATATTTTCTATTAAATTTCTTGTTTTTTATTTTGGATCTATACTTCTATCCAATTTCTAAACGCAAAAAACACTGACAATTAATTTAAACATATGAATAAGTTGAACAGTAAGTTGGAAAAATTATCAACTGAAATTATTATCAGAAAAAATGTGCTGGATTATTTTCAAAGATGGCAATATGATGAAGGAAGGCAAGGAGCAATAATATCTAGTGCTAAGCTATCAAGGTTTTGTCTGTTCTAATTATCATTAACTAACAGGGGCTAAAATAGTTTTCCAATAGCAGTTTACTGGAATTATAACATATTTTTACTCAATTTGGATGGTTAAATGTGTTAAGAAATATATGATTATTTTGTTTTTATTATTTATTAAGGGTAGAATAGTTTTTTAAGTTTCCTTTATTTTAGATTATATATAGTGTCTTTGTATCTAGGTTTTCATCATTCAATTACATTATGCAGAATCAATAAAACCCTAGCCTTCTTTTCTCTTTCTCCCTGGATTGTTTAATATGGTATCAGAGATAAGTTTCATGAGATTTGACATAATCTCAAACACAGCTTTTGCGGATCTAACTGGTGTTTGGTATTTTTCGGGAGGATTTCGGGAAGATTTTTCATGCCGTTTCTGCAATCTGGTGTTCCGCTAGAGTTTTTATTCTGTTTCTGCAATTTGGTATTTTGTTAGGGTTTTCATTCAGTTTCTGCAATCTGGTATTTCGTTTCCCTTTCTTTTGCGATTTGGGTTTCCTTCTTCTTTTCTTTTATTATGGCTACTGAAAGAGACGATTCTCTTCAATCTGTGAATGTACGGTTGGATGAAATTTTCTTAAGGGTAAAAAGATGTGGGGATATGCTAGTAGAACTTCTGTGAAACCTATGGTTACTGATGATGGTTATGTTGCTTCGATAGATACTTGGGAAGCAAACAATTCAAAAATTATTACTTGGATTAACAATTCTGTTGAGCATTCCATAGGTAGAGAGTTGGCAAAATATGAGACAGCAAAGGAGGTTTGGGAACATTTGCAAATGTTATTCACTCAGTCAAATTTTGCAAAACAGTATCAATTGGAGAATGACATACGAGCTCTTCAGCAGAAGAATATGAGTGTTCAGGAGTTTTATTCTGCCATAACAGATCTTTGGGATCAATTGGCTCTTATAGAATCGGCAGAATTAAATGTGTGTAATGTCTATATTGTTCATAGAGAGCAGCAACGGTTGGTACAGTTTCTAATGACACTTCGCAGTGATTTTGAAGGACTTAGAGATTCAATTTTGAATCGTTCTTCACTTCCTTCTATTGATTCAGTTGTCAGTGAGTTATTGGCCGAAGAAATACGTCTTAAGTCTTATTCTAAAAAGGGAATTCTTTCTACTCCTAATCCTTCTGTGTTAGCAGTGCCTTCTAAGTCACTGTCTAATAATCAGAATATGTTTCACGCAAGGGCTGCTCGGGATGAGTGCAGTTTTTGTAAGGAGAAAGGTCATTGGAAGGCTCAATGTCTTAAGTTGAGACAGCATAATCAAACCGTGCAGCATTTCCAAGCTTGGAAGCCTGGCAATCAATCACAATCCAATGATCGTAGACCACCTCAGGGTTATAGACCACCACAGTCCAATACTGCAGCGGTAGCTTCATCGGGTCCTTTCACAGATCCTGGTACTCTGGCTGAGCAATTTCAGAAGTTTCTCTCGTTACAACAAGCTATGTCTGCTTCTGTAGGTCAGTTGCCTCATAGTTCTTCAGGTATGCCACGTTCTGTTTGGGTCTTGGATTCTGGTGCTTCACATCATGTGTCTCCAGATTCTTCATCTTTCTGTTTTTCCTCTCCATTTGATTTGATTCATTCTGATGTATGGGGGCCTTCTCCTGTTGCCACAAAAGGAGGGTCCCATGTTATGTTTCTTTTATTGATGATCATACTCGTTATTGTTGGGTTTATTTAATGAAATATCGTTCTGAATTCTTTGAGATATACACGGCATTTCGTGCTCTTGTCAAAACTCAACATTCTGCTATTATCAAATGTTTTAGGTGTGATTTGTGTGGGGAATACACTTCTAAAAAAATTTGTAAACTGCTTGCCTTATATGGAACTATTCACCAAACTTTGTATACAGATACTCCTGAACAAAATGGTGTTGCTGAAAGAAAACATAGGCACATTGTTGAAACTACTCGCTCTCTCTTGCTGTCTACTTCAGTTCTTAATGTGTTTTAGGGTGAAGCTGTTCTTACTGCTGTAAGTTTGATAAACATAATTCCATCTTCTCATATTTCAGGTTTTTCTCCTTTCGAAAAGTTGTATGGGTATTGCCCTGATTATTCTTTCTTTAGAGTTTTTGATTGTACTTGTTTCGTTCTTCGTCCTCATGTAGAACGCAACAAGTTGTCATCTCGATCTGCTATTTGTGTCTTTCTTAGTTATGGTGAAGGTCAAAATGGATATCGTTGTTTTGATCCAATAACTTAGAAACTTTATGTGTCTCGTCATGTTGTGTTTCTCAAGCATATACCTTTCTTTTCTATTCCATCAACTACTCATAGTTTGACTAGATCTGATCTTATTCGTAGAGATCCTTTTTCTACTGATTCTGATAGTTTGTCATCTCAAGTTCTTAGCATTTCAAATACTGGTCATTCTGCATGTACTGACACTTTACTCTCCAGCAGACCTGAAGCTCCCTCTTCTCCTATGGTCCATCAAGTTCCGTCTGAGACTGTGGATCCACCTTTATGTCAATCCATACGCATTCGTAAGTCTACAAAGTTACCAAATTTTGCTTATTCTTCATCTTTTACTTTCTTTTTAGCTTTTATTCATTGTCTCTCTGAGCCCTCTTCTTATAAAGAGGCAATTCTTGATCCTCTTTGGCAGCAAGCTATGAATGAGAAGCTTTCTGCTTTGCATAATACTGGTACTTGGGATTTGGTTCCTCTACCTCCCGGTAAGAGTGTTGTTGGTTGTCGTTGAGTGTATAAGATCAAGACTAATTCTGATGGATCAATTAAGCGATACAAAGCTAGATTGGTTGCAAAATGGTACTCTCAACAGTATGGTATGGATTATGAGGAGACATTTGCTCCTATTGCAAAAATGACTACTATTCGTACTCTTATTGCAGTAGCTTCGGTTCGTCAGTGGCGTATCTCTCAACTTGATGTTAAAAATGCCTTCTTGAATGGAGATCTTCAAAAAGAAGTTTATATGGCTCCCCCTCCTGGTGTTCCACATGATTCTGGGTATGTTTGCAAGCTCAAGAAAGCGTTGTATGATCTCAAACAAACACCCGTGCTTGGTTTGAGAAATTTTCTGTTGTGATCTCTACTCTTGAATTTGCTTCTATTAGTCATGATTCTACTCTTTTTGTTAAGTGTACTGATGCAAATCGTATCATTCTATCTTTATATGTTGATGACATGATTATTACTGGTGATGATATTGATGGTATTTCTATTTTGAAGACAGAGTTGGCTAGACAGTTTGAAATGAAGGATTTGGGTTCTCTATGATATTTCTTGGGTATTGAGGTAGCCTGCTCACCTAGAGGTTATCTTCTTTCTTAATCGAAATATGTTACAGATATTCTTGAACAGGCTCGACTTACTGATAATAAAACTGTTGATACTCCCATTGAGGTTAACGCAAAGTATTCTTCTTCTGATGGTTTACCTTTATCAGATCCTACTTTATAACGTACTATTGTTGGGAGTTTGGTATATCTCACTATTACTCGTCCAGATATTGCATATGTTGTTCATGTTGTTAGTCAATTTGTTGCCTCTCCTACTACAGTTCATTGGGCAACTGTTCTTCGTATTTTGCTGTATCTTCGGGGTACAGTCTTTTAGAGTCTTTTACTTCCATCCACATCTTCCTTAGAGTTGCGTGCATACTCTGATACTGATCATGGTAGTGATCCCACAGATCATAAGTCTGTTACTGGCTTCTGTATCTTTTTGGGTGATTCTCTTATTTTTTGGAAGAGCAACAAGCAATCTATTGTGTCTCAATCTTTAATCGAAGCAGAATATCGTGCTATGACATCCACTACCAAAGAGATTGTTTGGTTACGTTGGTTACTTACAGATATGAGAGTTTTTCTTTCACATCCCACTCCTATGTATTGTGGTAACCAGAGTTCCATTCAAATTGCTCACAACTCGATTTTTCATGAACGAACTAAGTACATTGAGATCGATTGTCACCTTACTCGTCATCATCTCAAGCATGGCACAATTATCTTTCCATTTGTTTCTTCTTCTTTGCAGCTTGCTGATTTCTTTACCAAATCGCATTCTATTTCTCGTTTTTGTTTTCTAGTTGGCAAATTCTCGATACTTGTAGCTGCTGCATCGTGAGTTTGAGGGGAGATGTTAAGAAATATATGATTATTTTGTTTTTATTATTTATTAAGGGTATAATAGTTTTTTAAGTTTCCTTTATTTTAGACTATATATAGTCTCTTTATATCTAGGTTTTCATCATTCAATTACATTATGCAGAATCAATAAAACCCTAGCCTCTTTTTCTCTTTCTCTCTGGATTGTTTAACAAAATGATCCTGTTTGTTGTAATTAATATGTGTTTTCGTGCATTCAAATAATATTAAATCAACTTCATTTCTGTCAAGATTCCTTATGCTTCAAGAAAAGTAGTGTATCACGTCACTGAGATCCAATTTTTCTGCTTCAAATGCTTGCATTATGTGTTAACAACAAAATATGCAAAGCTTGTCCCGTTTCTATCTCAGATTCTTGGAGCATGAAACTCGTGTGCAATAATATTTATTTCAGTTTCCAGTGGTGATAAGACATGGGATATGCAACATATTCTTTCTGTTTACTACCATTCAGCTCTCTATATGTACTTGGTGCTAAAGGCAGGTCTCAAACATCTTTCCTCAAAACACAATTTTGAAAAGTCTTAAAAACCATTCATTTCATTAAAGAAAGATGTCTTTCCATGTTAGATCAAACAGTTTTCCATCTAAATCTCATCCAGAAATAGCCAATGTTGAAGACCATATCTGCAGGCTAAGGTCATCAGAAGAAGCATCCTTTTCAGCTTCTTCCATATGCACACAAATGGCCAGCCTCAGAGATGTACATGAAGTTATTAATAATTTGATTCAGCCTCCATCTGTCCAACAAACCCTCATGGATCAGGCCAATGAGTTGATTGATGGATCTCTGGAGCTTGTTGACATATGTGGAATTGCTCGAGATGTTATATTATTGATGAAGGAATCTATTGAAGAACTCGAATCATCTTTGAGAAGAAATAGAGGCATTGATACATATGTGAATTCAAGGAAAAAAATCGAGAAAATGGTTAAAGAGTGCATAAAAAATCTGAAGACTTTCGACCAATGTTCTACATTGTTCTTAAACAAAGACAACAATCTTAAAGCTGTTGCAAGCATGCTAAAAGAAGCATTGGCCATTGGCTTCTCTGTCCTCAAGTCAACATTGACAATTTTTGCATCAAAGCAAAAGGCTTGGTCACTGGTTTCCATGTTTAGTCGATCAAGCCGTGTACATTCACATATAGAAGAAGAATTGTATGCCTTGAACATCAACAAGTTGAGAAAAGACATGGACACATTATCTGTGCAAAGTGTCATGATGCAGTTAAAAGAATCAGAAATGATCTTTCAGGAACTTGAAGAGAACTTGGAAGCCTTCTTTAGGAGTCTAGTTAAAACTAGAGTTTCTCTTCTTAATGTCCTCAATCATTAGTCTTCTATGACCACGCTCATAGTTTTGTAAATCATTTTCAAGATAGATATAATACAATCAACACTTTTAAACTTATATTTGTTTGTATATCTCTCTGTCTCATTATTTATCGATCTGTTACTTTCAAGATCTTATCTCAACCAAGCAAACCATAATTTAGTAATTTACTTTTATGGAATGAACTTTCACCTTTTCTATCAACCAAGCAAAACCATATTCTATGCAACAGTTTTATTTTGGATCAAATCCATCTCTAAGCACAACAAACAATTAAAAGTAACTTTATCATGTGGATGACTAGCTAGAATTGTGAAATGGAAAATGTTATTATGTGAACATAATGAAGAACAATAAGCGTGTTCAATCAGTGGCGACAATAGGTAATGCAATAGCCAGGTGCAATAATATGATAGTGCCTAGTTGTCACGATTTTGTTTGTTCTTCATGAGTTGAATGGCTAATATTATAAAATCAGGGTTTTACTATTTGTACACACCCTTTCATAATAGAAGGGGTCCTATGACGAATAAAAAAAATCGTTGACCCCCTTATTAAGAGTGGTTTCTACACCGGGTACACACAGCAAATCCCAATTGCTTCAAGAAAAGTAATCCACCATGTCACCAAGATCTGCATGATCCAATTTTTCGGCTTTAAACGCTAGTATTATGTATGTTAATAACAAATTATTAGAGGGTTGTCCCCTTCTGTCTCATATTCTTGGAGCATGAAACTCGTGCAATAATATTTATTGAGTTTCAATTGGTAACAAGACATTGGATGCGCAACATATTCTTTATGTTTCTCTTTCATTCGTTCTACAGCGTTTTTAAACAAAGACATCAATCTTAAGGATGTTGCAAGCATGCCAAAGGAAGCATAGGCCATTGGCTTCTCAGCCCTTAAGTTTGCATTGACAATTTTTGCATCAAAGCCAAAAAATTGGTCACTGGTTTCCAAGTTCGGTTGATCAAGTTGTATACATTTGTTGAGTTTTTTTTTTTTACCTAAATTAGGTTGGATTTTGGAGAATATATTTTTTTCTTCTTTTCACTTGTTATTGGAAAAATATTTTTTTCCTTTATTCCACATGATTTTTTTGTTCTTGTTTCCATCTTTATGGTATTTCTAGGGTTTGGCATGCACTCCTATAAGTACTAAACTCTTTTCAAAAGTTTTGTATTATTGAAATATAGAATCATATACTTTATATCATGTCATATATATTACATCGATCGGTTTTATTTCCCAACAAGTGGTATCAGAACTATTGGTTGTGATCTGTTCAAGTTTTTTGTTATTGATGGCAGACATGAAGTATGAAATTTCACTTTTGGATCGCAATACGAAATTCTCGTTGTGTCAAGTAAAGATGAGGGTTGTACCTGTTAGCCCAAGAATAACTAACCAAGAGGGGGGTGAATTGGTTATTGAAACTTTTTCGTTAATTACTCAAGATTCTAATATAGTGAATGCGCAAATATTATAAACACAAGTAAATGCGTAAATAGAACAATATAAATTAGTGCGAAGTAAATGCGTTAAGTAAAAGAGATAGAAAATGCAAACGATATGTTATGGAGGTTCGATCCAATCCAATGATCTACGTCCCCCGTTACCAAGCTCTCCGTCACGAGCAAAGCCAAATCCACTATAATGGTAACTTACAACAAGAAGTACCAATCCTTAAGTGACTTACAATAAGGAGCACTTATCCTTAGGTGACTTACAACAAGGAGCACTTATCCTTAGGTGACTTGCAACAAGGAGCACCTATCCTTACAATCGAGTTTTCACAAGGCTCTCGAAACCGTCAAGAAATAAGTGATAATTTTACAATGAAGAAACTCTCTTAACAAATGATATAATCAAGTTAAGTATTAGAGAGTTAGGTAAACACTTCAATAGATAGCAAATAATAAAGCTCAAGTGTTGATTTTGTAAACTTTGATGAATGATGGATGATGAGATAGTTTATATCTTTGTATCAAAGTTTCCAACCAATGATCTCTCTTAACAAATAATACAAGTTAAGTATGAAGAGAGATTTTACACTTTAATAAAAGTGTTGGCAAAGAAAACTTCTATCAAGAATTGAAGAATAGATGAGATTGAGAAAGTTTCTTTGCAAAAAGAATTCTTAATGAAATAGATGAAACTAATTTTGACAATCAAGAAATTCTTTGTATCAAAGTTTCCAACCAACAATCTCTCTTAACAAATAATACAAGTTAAGTATGAAGAGATATTTACACTTTAAATCAAAGCGTTGGTAAAGAAAACTTTTATCAAGAATGAAGAATAGATGAAGTTTGTGAAGAGTTCTTTGCTAAAAAGATTTCTTGATAAAATGAATAAAATAGGTTGGAACAATCAAGAAATTCTTTGTAATAAATGAAATAGAATTTAAACTCAAGTAATATCAATGATTTCTCAATAAAAAAGCTCTCAAAAATCTCTTCTAAGTTGTTGAAAATGAATGGAGAAGAGATGGATATTTATAGAGCAAAGTAGAAAGGCCGCAGTAACTTTCGGTCGACCGAACAGTAACTTTCGGTCAACCGAAAGTGTCAAATTTGAAAATCAGACTGTTACTTTCGGTCGACCGAAATGGTTTCGGTTTCGGTCGACCGAAATGTCCAGACAGGATAGCTTTCGGTATTTTGATCATATCTTTCTCTCTCGATATCCGATTAAGGTGATTCAAAATGGGCTGGAAAGCTAACTCAAAGGGCTACAACTTTTCTTCAGAAGTCATCTTCAAATTAGATCATCTTCTGTGTCAAATATCTGTCCCAATATGAGATTGAAAACCAGAGTATAACTTTTTGATTAAAAGTTGAAGTATGATCTTTTTAGAGACATTTGAAAATGATATTTCATTTGATAATGAATTTATGAGAAATATTTGAGCTTATGTTCTTGCTAAATATTGACGAGTTATACATTTACATATATAAACGAGGTTCGATAAATAACTCTATCTTCAATGTTCTTGATCTCTTCGAGCCTCTCTTTGACTTGTATCTTGATTTGAAATTCTCAAATGAATTGTCTTGAATACTCGTTTAACCTTCACTTGTACTTCATTTGAGTGTGAATAAGAATCTTTATAACTTTGAAAGCTTAAACACTCAATTCAATTTGTTAGTAAACAAGATGGACTTGTTTGTTATAATCAAAACATTAAGGTCATGATCAACCATAGGTCTACAGTACTTGCGCAAATGGACTTGGATAATGCATTGTCGGGATATGACAAAATGCCCACAACTTGGACGACGGATGAGAAACAACGGAAGGATCAAAAGACACTTTCACATATCTATCTTCATCTCTATAATATTCTTCAAAACGTTTTGAAGGAGAAAACGACAGATGTGTTGTGGTTGAAGTTGAAGCAATTGTGCATTATCAAAAGTCTGACAAGCAAATTGTATATGAAGTAGAGGTTGTATTCTCATCGCATGCAGAATGAGAATCTTTGGTAGATCATCTAGCCATGTTCAAGGAGATTGTCGTTGATTTGGAGATTTAGATGTAAAGTATGATGAAGAAGATTTAGCCTTAATCCTTTTGTGCTTGCTGCTTGCTTCGTTTAGAGACACGATCTTGTATAGTCGTGATGTTCTCATCAATGAAGATACGTATGATGCTTTATTTTCAAAAGAGAAGATGAAGCATCTAGTTGGATCTGAGGTCATAGATGGAAAATGCTTTGTTGTTCGTGGTGATCGAATAAACGGATAAGTTGAGCTCAAATTTCAATAATCAGGTTTGCTATTATTGTAAAAAAAAAAGGACACATTTAGAGTGATTGTGATAATTGCAGAATAAACGTAATTTGACTACAAATCATGAGAATCAATTAAATACTTCAGACGAGACCAATATGTCGAAAACTATTTGAGTGATGGAGATGTTTTGACGATTTCTGACATGAAATCCAAATCGATGAGGAGTGAATTTTGGATACAGTTTGTGTGTTCCATATGTATCATAATCGGGATTTGTTTGAAACATATGAAACAGTGATGTAAGGTATCGTTGTCATGGATAACAACGAACCTTATCAGGTAGTTGGTGTTGGTAGAGTCAGATTGAAGCTAGTGGATGGAACATGTAGAATACTTAATCATATTTGGCATATACCAAACTTGAAGAATGATTTCATTTTGTTGAGTACTCCTGATTCAAAAAGGTATACATTCTCTGGAGGAGGTGGAGTCTTGAGGGTTCGAAAGGGTGTTCGTGTAGTGTTAGAGGGTGAATGAGGTCCTAGTTATACATCTTGCAAGGTCGGTCCGAATTTGTGAAGAAAAGTCGGCATATATTTAATATCATGGTGAAGATTCATTTTGGCACTGTACCTTTGAAATTTGGTTTAAGGTCCATATTGAAGAATACTATTCAATAGAGTTTGAAAGATATGGGTAATTTCGCTTTGTCACCAATACCTGTGGTTCTATCGTATGCAACTGCTAGTGATAGACCCATTGGAGATAGGTAGGTGGATGCTGATTCGGTTACACGTGCTTTTAGTATTTTTGAAGGTGTTGAGATTAGCCAGTGCCTTTTATGAAAGCATTGGGAGTTGATTCTATTACAGGATGTGCTTCGACACTGTTTGATCATCTAAGAGACACCATCAAGTATAGCAAGGAGTCCTTGACCCTAAAGGAAGTTGCTGCGGCAGTCTACTCAAAGGAATTGGACTTGAAATCGAATGGTAAGATGACTGGAGAAGTGTTGAGTGTGCAAGGAAGGAAAGAAAAGAGAGCATGCTAGATTTGTCATCAAGAATGACACATTAGGAAGTATTGTCCACAAAGAAACACAAGGTGGATGAAGTAAGGAAACAACAAACAAGATGGAGATTGTGCAAATGCGTTTGAAGATTGTGAAGATGTTGAAGTCCTTGCTATAACAAGAGCAAGCCACAACAAGGTCTAGATAATGGACTCGGGTTGTCCATGTTATATGACACCAACAAAGGAACTTTTCATTGATTACAAACCGGTTGATGATAGCAAAGTGCTATTGAAAAATGACAACACAAGTGAAGTGATTGGTGTTGGTTCTATCAAGCTAAAGATGTGAGATGGATCTTCAAGAGTTCTAGGTGGAGTGAGGCATGTACCAGGAATGAAAAGAAATCTGATCTCACTTGGAGCACTTGACAAAGTTGGTTGTGTATATAAAGCTCAAGGTGGAGTGTTAAATGTAACGGAAAGGTGCGTGGTGATCATGAAAGGAGTCCTATATTGAGGTATCTATATCTTGCAAGTTAGTAAAGTTGAGGTTGGAACTTCAAAGAATCAAGGTGGAGATTGTAAGACTTTGATTCCTTAAAATCAGTTTCTTGATTCCTCAAACAAACAAAAAATTCTGTTTCATGTAGGAGCCTTCACTTAACCGTTTTCAGTTGGAATCTTCAACAAGGTGGAGCCTGTGATAGTTGCAGTAACTGAATTGATGTTCCATTGTGTCTATAAATAGGAGCTGAAAGATAGAGCTCCAGAGATAATATAGAATTCTGTAATTCGAGAAAGATGGGAAGTAATATCTCTGTAATAAAAAGTGAGATGATATAGAGTGGTAAAACTCTTGCAAGTCTGTAGAATCCTTTCTGATGTTTTTGATAGAAAATCATTAAAAGTCTTGAATGAATAAAGACTGAGGAAGATCATTCTTCCTGTTCAAAAATCTGTTCTTTTTCTTTCTTGCTAGTTTTTTAGTAATCTGTTCTGTGTTTCTGCTTCTTCTTCTGCTGGTTCTTTTTTTGCTGATGCAACTTGTACATTTATTAATTTTCAAACCTAAAGGAAGTCCACTAGGCCCAACAATATCATAAATATTATCTCAATCCGTTTTATTTACCAACAACATTCACAGATAGAAGAAGAATTGTAAGTCTTGAACATCGACAAGTTGCAAAAAGACATGCACACGTTATCTGTGCAAAATGCCACACAGAAATTAAAACAATCAGAAATGATCCTCCAGGAACTTGAAGAGAATTTGGAAGCCTTCTTCAGGAGTTTAGTTAAAACTCGAGTTTCTCTTCTTGATGTCCTCAACCATTACCCTTTTGGATCACACTCATATACTTTGTAAATCATGTCAATATACATAGTTATAATACAATCAATTTGAACCTTCAACCCTTTTGTGTTGATCGATATGTTTGTCTAATTATACTCATATGTTATCTTTGTCAACACTTTTATCTCAACCAAGCAAGTACCTTTACATTCAGCAGTTGAACATCCAGTTTTTCTATTAACTTTTATGTTCTTTTTAAGGGCATGTTTTATATGTTGATTGGAAATGACCGGACACTATTATAGATAAAATTTTAGCTTGTTTACTTCTTTAGTGTTGTCTAAGTTTGAAAAGTTCACCTTACCACACAAGCCATAATTGCATCTGTTAAGCGGTTTTAACCTATTTTTAAACACAATAAGCACTTAAAATTATTGTAAAAAATGTTATTAGCTAAACTTAATTATTGAAGAAAAGATGTGCTTAATTTTATTCATTATGGCTGTAAACGGCTTGGAGAAGAAAATTGTTTTTCTTTTATTCACTTTAGTCCTTTAGGTTTACATATATATATACACACAAGTTACTAATCTTATTTATAGGGCAAGTCCCTATAACTAAGATTCTATACATTATGGTACATATAGTTCTGTAACGATGGCAATAGGATATTGCAACAGCCAGAAGCAATTTCTAGTGCTAGGCTGTCAAGATTCTGCTTGCTATTTATCATTGAATAATTAGTAGGTTAAACAGCAACCATTTTTACTTATCTCAAGATAAGTACTTCTGAGTTCTGAGAGATACAATCAAAAAGTTAAAAGACATATTAAAAGACGTAAAAATGGGCTAAGATATTTTTTAATTAGTAGTTTATTAATGAATTTTTTAATTTCTTACTCCCTTTGGATAATCAGATGCTACCACTTGTTGTCGAGCTTGTTGCACTCGTGTGCGCCCATAATATATTTCGGTCATTGTCCATAGATAAGCATCACCTGGCCTTCATTATTTGAATGACTAATATTATTAAATGAACTTCAACGCTGTCAAGATTCCTTATGCTTCAAGAACATTAATGAAGCATCATGTCATTGAGATCTGCATGATCCAAATCTTCAGCTTCAACTTCTGGCATTATGTGTTGACAGCAAATTATTGAAGGGTTGTCCCCTTTCTGTCTCAGATTCTTGGAGCATGAAACTCACGTGCAATAAAAAATATTTATTTGAGTATTCAGTGGTGATGAGACATTGGATGTGCAACATATTCTTTCTGTTTCCTTTCATTCATGTCTCTACATATAGGTTGTGCCAAAGAGATTGTTTTAAACATCTTTACTCAGAATTCAAATTCTACAAAAGTCTTAAAGACCATTCCTTTCATCAAAGAAAAATGGCTTTCCATGTCAGATCAAACAGTTTTCCATCTAAATCTCATCCAACAATTGCTAATGTTGCAGATCATATCTGCAGGCTAAAATTCTCAAGAGAAGCATCAGTTTCAGCTTCTTCCATATGCACACAGTTGGCCAGCCTCAGAGATTTGCATGAAGATATTAATAATTTGATTCAACTTCCATCTGTCCAGCAAGCCCTCGCCGATGATATTTGTGGCAGTGAGTTGCTTGATGGATCTCTGAAGCTTGTCGACATTTGTGGAATTGCTCGAGATGTTATAATTTTGACGAAGGAATCTGTTCAAGAACTCCAATCGGCTTTGAGGAGAAACAGAGGCATTGATGTATATATGACATCAAGGAAAAATATTGACAAAATGGTTAAAAAGTGCATAAAAAATTTGAAGAGTTTCGAACAAAGCTCTGCAAACGAAGACAAAAATTTTAAGGCCATTGCAACAGTGCTAAAAGAATCACAAGTCATTGGCTTTTCTGTCCTCAAGTCTGCTTTGACCATTTTTGCATCAAAGCAAAAAGCTTGGTTCCTGGTTTCCAAGTTCACCCAATCGAGCCGTGTATATTCTCAAACAGAAGAAGAGAGCAATGCCCAGGACTTGTATGTCTTGAACATCAACAAACTGCGAAAAGACATGGACGCATTTTCTGTGCAAGATGTCATGAAGCAGTTGAATGCTTCAGAAATGTCTATCCAGGAACTTGAAGAGAATCTAGAAGCCTTCTTTAGGAGTTTAGTCAAAATTAGAGTTTCTCTTCTTAATGTCCTGAGCCACTAGCCTCAATATAGTGAGCATTATTTTGTAAATCATTGTTAATATGGATATAATACAATCAATATTTTTGAACCTTCAACCCGTTTCTGTTGATCTGTCTGTCAAAATGTATACTAATGTGTGTTCCTCTTCAAGATTTTATTGATAGCAGGCATACAAGTAGATTTACTTTCAGGGGCAGAACTTTCACCTTTTCTATTTACTTTAATTTCTACAACACTCTGTCCATCTGTTTATCTTATTTTAACATATTTCTAAGCACAACAGGCACTACAATTAATTGAAGCACGCATCAGTTTATTTCAATTATTAAAAAACCAATGTGCTTGATTTTAGTAATGACAATATGATAATGCAACTGGCAGAAGCAATTATATTTCAGTAACGATTCCATTTTTTGAGCGGTTAATGCATACTCGTGTGCGCTCTATGTTATATTCCTTCATTGTCCGAAGATAAGCAGCACCACAGCCTTAATGAGTTGAATGATCAATACTATTAAATCAACTTCATTGATGTCAAGATTCCTTGTGCTTCAAGAACAGTAGCGCATTATTTCACTGAGATCTGCATGATCCAAATGCATGCATTCTCTATAAAGAATAAAATATTCAGTTGCTGTCCCTTTCTGTTTCAGATCATCGGAGCATGAAATTTTCATTCACAATTATGTTTATTTTCTATTTACTTTCTTCATCTCTACATATATAGTTTGAGCTAAAGGGATGTCTTCATCATCTTAGGACTCAAATTCTTCATATTTTTAAAAAACCATTTACCAAAGAAAGATGACTGGATATTCTGCAACCTCCAAAGCAAATCAATTCCCACATCCAATCGAAGAGTTTTCCATCTAGATCTCAATGATAAATTCCCAGAGGGCAAGAAAACAACTTCAAAATAAATGAACAATTCTCAACAAACTGTAGTTAATTGCCAATAATAAGTACAAAGAGTGTTGTGTTCATTAAAGGTGGGGTTCTGGTAAAAATGAGGGTTTTTGCCTCTTTAAACGGTGATGAAAAAGGTGGGGGTTTGAATAAAGAAGATTTGTTCGACGGCTACGGCTAAAGTTATAACCATTGTTGTAGGAAGTTTTTCTTCGATGTTGTGTAGCTTGTCGAATCAAAAGTGTCTATGGAAGCCTAATACATCCTGTTATGTAGCGTACCTGGAGGAAATGATGGTTAATTTTTAAGATTAATACTATGTAGCACCACTGGAGCTAAGAACTCCAGTGTATGTGGTAGTGATGTGTTGAGTTGCACACCAAATTAGGGCACGAGTCTTGACAAGTGGCACTGATGATGTAAGTTTTGAGAGTCCTAACGCGAGGTCATCCCATGGCATATGTCTAGAGCTGCGCACTAGACTGAGTTGAGGCACAAGTCTTGAAAAATGGCACTAAGAAATGAGGTTTGAAAGTCCTAATTGAGAG
Organism: Fraxinus americana; assembly: GCA_035079005.1. Lineage (NCBI taxonomy): Eukaryota > Viridiplantae > Streptophyta > Magnoliopsida > Lamiales > Oleaceae > Fraxinus > Fraxinus americana. Next base: position 30,821,372 of record CM068718.1, on the reverse strand, counting down.
CACCTCAAAACGTTAGTCTAAAGTTTTTTTTTTTTCAAAATAGTGATTGAAGGCCTTCAATAATTTTTGAACAATGATAATGATTTTTTCAATGTTCTAGGAGAAAATTGATTTGTTTAAAAGATAAAATTACTATAATGTTACTAAAATTTTTTTCCATAGAGGTAGCTCTTGGAGAGAGACTGAAATATGTTCATCACTTTCCGTTTTCTAAATAATGTCCACTTTTTCAAATTTCTGGTCCGTTATTTCATAGACACTCTTTCTTCTGTTATTTCAAAGATACTATTTCTTCTTCAAAAGGGTTACCAAATACTTACAAATCATTTTCTAGAAATTTCAAACCATCTAGGCATTCTCGATAAACTGGGCAAAGTGGACAAAAGTTCCTAATCCATTAGATCCCCCAGTCCTCGTCATCAATGTAGACAATAAATTAAATATTGTCAAGAATCTCATCAACTATGCATATGGCACATTTTAAAAATATGCCACTACAGTCATTTTGTATGTTTGAATGACCATACTCCATATATAACAAAATTTTAGACTGGAACATATTTTACTTAGGCCTAAAAAGGTAGACAAGTTAGAAAGTTCTCTCTTTTTTAGGTGGTCCTAATTAGTAACTTATTCAAAGGCTTACAAGTATAATGTCAAATAAATAACAATCCACTCGTGTGTGCAACATTTAATATCTTCTAAGGTTAAAAAATATTTCATCGAAAGTTGCATGCGAAAAGGGAAATTTTGGTGTGGCAGATGATGAAAGTATGGACAATGAATTGCTGTCATGATTCCTTCTGTTTTCTGGTTCAACGTTGGCAGCATCACATAGAGATCTACAAGATCCATTTAATTAGGATGCACATACAAATTTTAAACATTTTTGGTGGCCTTCCTGTCCAACATCAATGGAGACAAGGTATTCGTGTGCAGTCATATAATTGAATTACAACGATAGTAAGGCATCATATTTGGTGGAAAATATTCTCTCTGTCCCTTCCTGTTCGTCTGCCTATATATAACTGATTCAATTTTCTATTGATCATCCAAGTCAAAAATACTGTAGCTGATTCAACTTTGCATTGATCATCGAAGTTTCAGAATTAAAATGGCTTTCCGTGTTAGATCAAACAGTTTTCCATCTAAATCTCATCCAGTAATTGCTGAAGTAGAAGATCATATCTTCAGGCTAAAGTCATCTCAAGAAGTATCTGTTTCAGCTTCTTCTAGATGCACACACTTGGCCAGCCTCACAGATTTGCAGGAAGATATTCATAATTTGATTCAGATCCAATCAGTCCAACAAGACCTCGCCAACGAAAATTTGGCCAGTTGAGTTGCTTGATGGATCTATCAAGCTCGTCGAGATTTGTGGAATTGCTCGTGAAGTTGTATTTCTGATGAAAGAATCTATTCAAGAACTCCAATCTTCTTTGAGAAGAAATAGAGGAACTGATGCATATATACATTCAAGAAAAAACATAGACAAATTGGTTAGAAAGTGCATCGAAAATTTGAAGAGTTTTAACCAATATTCGACGACGTTCCTAAACAAAGAAAACAATCTTAATGCCACTGGAACTATGCTAAAAGAATCACAGGCCATTGGCTTCTCTGTGCTCAAGTATGCATTGTCGATTTTTGCATCAAAGCAAAAAACTTGGTCCCTGGTTTCCAAGTTCACCAAATCAAGCCGGGTAGATTCTCAGAGAGAAAAAGAAAACAATGCTCAAGAATTGTATGCCTTGAACATCCACAAATTGCAAAAAGACGTGGACGCTATATCTGTGACAAATGTGATGAAGCAGCTGAAAGAATCAGAAATGACCATCCAGGAACTCGAAGAGAACTTAGAATCTTTCTTTAGGAGTTTAGTTCAAACAAGAGTTTCTCTTCTTAATGTCCTCAACAATTAGCCTTTAGTGATAATGCTCGTATACTTTTGTATTCATTGTCAGTATTGATATAAATACAGTCAATATTTTTGAACCTTCAATCCATTTTTGTCGATCAATCTGTCTCTCTAAATATACTCTTATCTTTGTTGGTACTTTACCAAGCATACAAGTTCCTTTACATCAGCACTTGAACTTTTCACTTTTTGTACTGGCTTTAATGTTCTCTTAAAGGGCGAGGTTTATACGATGATTGGAAAGGATCAGATAAACATCATAGACAAGATTTCGACTTTTTTACTTCTTTAGTATTATCAATTACCATAAACTTTTCATTACGAAACAAGTCATAATAGTTTGCACATTTTTTTAATTGGTTTTAGCTTATGTTTAAATACATTAAGCACCTACAATTATTGAAACATATGGATGAGTTGAACTTCTAGTGTGCAAAAATGTTATTTGCTAAACTTAATTATTAGAGAAACAATTTGCTTAATAATATTCAATTATTACAATATGATATTGCAACAGCCAGAAGCAATTTATAGTTCTAGGCTATCAAGATTCGACTTGTGCTTTATAATTGAATAGTTAGTGGATTAACACAACAATTTACATTGATCCCAATACTAGTGCCATCCTAAAGATACAATCAAAAAGTTAAAGACATATTTAAGCACGTAAAAATAAGGGCCGTGATTGTTTCTTAATAGCAGTTCATTAGTGAATTTTTGAATTTTTTACTCCCTTTGGATAATCAGATATTCCCATTTGTTTTCAAGCTGATTTACGTGTACTCCTGTGCGCCTATATTGTATTTCCTTCACTTTTCGAAGATAAGCATCACCTTGCCTCCATGAATTGAATGACTAACATTATTATATACACTTCATCTCCGTCAAGATACCCTATGCTTCAAGAACAGTAAAGCATCATTTCACTGAGATCTGCATGATCCAATTTTTTAGCTTCAAATCCTAGCATCATGTGTTAACAACAAAATATTCAAACCTTGTCCCCTTTCTGTTTCAGATTCTTGGAGCATGAAACTAATGTGAAATAATATTTATTAGAGTTTCTAGCGGTGATGAGACACTTGATGTGCAACATATTCTTTCTGTTTCATTCATCTCTCTATATATAGGTGGTGCCAAAGAGATTATTTTAAACATCTTTCTTCAGGATTCAAATTCTAGATAAGTCTTAAAAACCATTCCTTTCAACAAAGAAAGATGGCTTTCCATGTTAGATCAAACAGTTTTCCATCTAAATCTCATCCAGCAATTGCTAATGTTGAAGATAATATTTGCAGGCTTAAGTCCTTGAAAGAAGCATCAGTATCATCTTCTTCCATATGCACACAGTTGGTCAGCCTCAGAGATTTGCACGAAGATATTAATAATTTGATTCAACTTCAATCTGTCCAGCAAGCCCTTACCGATGAAACTTGTGCCAGAGAGTTGCTTGATGGATCTCTGAAGCTTGTCGACATTTGTGGAATTGCTCGAGACGTTATAATTTTGATGAAGGAATCTGTTCAAGATCTCCAATCGTCTTTGAGGAGAAATAGAGGCATGGATGCATATATGGCTTCAAGGAAAAAGATTGACAAAATGGTAAAAAACTGCATCAAAAATTTGAAGAATTTGGAACAAAGCTCTGCAAACGAGGACAACAATCTTAAGGCCATTGCAACCGTTCTGAAAGAATCACAGGTCATTGGCTTTTCCATCCTCAAGTCTGCATTGACCATTTTTGCATCAAAGCAAAAAACTTGGTCCCTGCTTTCCAAGTTCACCCAATCAAGCCACGTACACTCTGAAACAGAAGAAGAGAGCAATTCTCAGGAATTGTATGGCTTGAATATCAACAAATTGCGAAAAGACATGGACACAGTATCTGTGCAAAATGTCACGAAGCAGTTGAATGCATCAGAAATGACCATCCAGGAACTTGAAGAGAACTTAGAAGCCTTCTTTAGGAGTTTACTCAAAATTAGAGTTTCTCTTCTTAATGTCCTGAGCAACTAGCCTTAATTTAGCGATAATGCTCAATTTTGTAGATCATTGACAATATGTATATAATATAATCAGTATTTGTGAACCTTCAACCAAGCATACAAGTACCTTTACTTTCAATGGTGGGACTTTCACCTTTTCCATTAACTTTTAAATTATCTAAACGTAAGTTTGGTATGTAGTACTCTATAGTTTTAGCCTATCTCTGAACTCTTCAATTAATTGAAGCACATGGATCATTTCTGTTAAACAATCCAAAGAGAAAAAGAAAAAGAGGCTAGGATTTTATTGATTCTCCATAATGTAATTGAATGATGAAAATCTAGATACAAAGAGACTATATATAGTCTAAAATAAAGGAAATTTAAAAGACTATTCTACCCTTAATAAATAATAAAAACAAAATAATCATATATTTCTTAACAAGTTCAACTTCAGAATGCAAAAAATGTTATTATCTAAACTTAATTATTAAGATACCAATGTGCTTGATTATGTTCAGTAATGACTAATGATAATGCAAATGGAACAACCAGGACTAATAATGTCTTGCTAGGCTGTGAAGATTCTTCTTGTTCTTTATCATTGGACTAATTAATGTGTGAACAATAACCAAATTCATTGATCTGCATAATTAGTGCCACCTGAAAGATACAATTAAAAATTAAGTCATTTTTGAGCACGTAAAATTTGGGCTATGATTGCTTTTCAATAGCTGTTTATTGGTGGATTACTATATCTTTAATCGTGATTATATGGTCCCATTTGTTGTCAAGAAGGTTTACGTGTACTCCTGTGCACCTTTATTATATTTTCTCCATTGTCCGACAGATGACCAACACCCCCTCCTTCATGAGTTGAATGACCAATTATCAAATCAACTTCATTTCTGTCAATATTCCCAATGCTTCAAGAAAAGTAGTGCTTCATGTCAGTGAAAACTGTATGATCCACATTTTCAGCGTCAAATGTTGGCATTATCTGCTGAGAAAAATTTTATTCCAGGGCTGTCCCCTTTCTGTTTCAGATCCCTGGAGCATTAAACTCGTGCAATTTTATTTATTTCAGTTTTCAGTAATAATGAGACATTGTAGGTTCAACATATTCTTTCTTTTCCTTTCTTCAACAATGCATATATTATAGGTGCCAAAGCGATGTCTAAACGTGATTCTTCAAGACTCAAATTCTACAGAAGTCTTAAAAACCTTTCAATTTGCCAAATAAAGATGGCTAATGATTTTGCAACCTCCAATCCAAATTCCCAAGCCCGATCATACAGTTTTTTTATCTAGATCTCATCCAGTAGCCACAGACGTTGAGGAATTTTTTGTAGGTTAAAGGCCTCTAAAGCCACATCTTCCTCGGCCTCTTCAATATGCAGCAACTTAGCCACCCTTAAAGATTTGCATGAAAGGATTGACGATTTGATTCAGCTTCAATCTAGCAGCAAGCCTTTCCCTTGAACAAGGTACCAGATTAGCAGCCAAGGTTTTGGATGGATCTCTTAGGTTGTTGGATGTCTGTAGTACTCCAACTGCAATAGACATTCAGTTCTATTTGAAGGAATGTGTTGATGATCCAGAACGGACTCTTCAGAGGAGCAGAGGCGAAGAATCTATCCAGGAATTCAATTTTATGCTATTTGCAAAAGGAAGATCAAGAGGATGGTTTTAAAGATTGTTAAATATCTTAAGAACTCGAAAAGAACTGCCTTTTTGAACAATTAAACAAGGACACTCATATGCATTAGGGAGAAAAGACAAGTCAAAGAAAAGGTATTTTCCACTGATTTCCAAATTTATGCAATCAAATTGTGACAAGGAACAGGAAAGCTGTGTCCATGCAATCAGAAGGATAGAATATGCCCTTCAGAAAGCTAGAAAAAGGAACTAGACTACGGTAGTACAAGATGTTCTGCAGCAACTCAAGACATTGTAACCAGCTATTCAAGAACTTAAAAAGGGACTGAAAGCCATTTTCAGGAGCTTGACGAAAATATGAGTTTCTTTACATAAAGAAGCCAACCATTAGGGTGATATGGTCAATATTCCAATCATCCTAATACAGTTTTGTCCCTTTTACACTTGTTAATGAAGAGAATGAATACATATATACTTGTCCTTGATTACTCCATGGTACTATAAATCTTATTTAAAAGTGCGATGCATTTTATTCATCTTCATGAACAGTATTTTTGAATTCATACAGTTATGGAAACCCTTTTTTTCTTCTTTTCCAACTATTCATTATTTATTTCATATTTACATTGTGGAAATCAAATTTTATTGTTTTGGTGATGTGACAGTCTCGAAAATAAATGTTCTTCATTGTAATAGGAACAACTGAGTCTGTCGAAGTATAAACAAAATTCAATGTCAATATTTTTACACAACGGCAAGGTCAGCTATTATTATGGCTAGTGCAAGGATGTCAAGAAATTCTTCTGTATGAACTGTAAATAGTCATTTTCAATGTTCTCCTTGTAATTTGATTTAAAATTAGTGAGTAATCAGATTCAAGTTGTGATCTTTTCAATTCTGTACATAAGTTGATGTCTAATTAGTTTACTCATTCAGAGGTTGTAAGTATAATAATGTCAAGCAGATAATGTACTCGTGTGCACCAATAATATATTCCCTTTCTTTGAAGATCAGAAACAACACAGCCTGTAATATTATAATTATGGCACTCAATTCCCTCTTTACCGAAAACAAATATATGGATGTTGGAGAATACAAAAACATATAACAAAATTAGTGGATCTTGCAGAGTTTTTACCTGATGAATCTCAGAGGCAGGTGCAGTAATATAGAAAACTTTCTTCCATGGCTTTATAAATTTTTGTGAGACCTTTGGAAATTTCATATGATATGCTTGAATTGCATATTAACCTGAGGAATATTTTTAGCCTCGTTTTCGGAGCTGGTTCAGGAGATTGTATGAAATATGTTGAGCAACTTCAACACACAAATGAAGGGCAATCAAGACCATTTATAGTTCATCAAAATAGTTCGAAAAAGATGAAATTGTGTAAAGGGTAAAATCTTAAACAAGAGAAAAGACCAAGTATCATTAAGAAAGAACTTAAATTAAAATATTATCGAACATTATAAACTTCTGTCACGATTCCTTTTGTTTGATAAGTCAAGTATGACAGCATCACACAGAGATCTACAAGATCCATTTAATTTGGATCATTTATGGCACACATATTTGGTGGAAAATATTCTCTGTGTCCCTTTCTAGTTTATCTGCCTATACATAGCTAGTTCAACTAAACCCTCATCATGAAGATTGAAAAATATAGCTTATTCAACTTAACCCTGGTCATCAATCAGAGTTGAAAATTAAAATGGCTTTCCATGTAGATCAAACAGTTTGTCATCTAACTCTCATCCAGGCATTGCTAATGTTGAAGACCATATCTGCAGGCTAAAGTCCTCCAAAGAAGCACCAGTATCAGAATCTTCCATATGCACACAGTTGGCCAGCCGCAGAAATTTGCATGAAGATATTAATAAATTAATTCAGCTTCCATCTCTCCAGAAAGCCCTCATCATTGAAAATATGGCCAGTGAGTTGCTCGATAGATCTCTTAAGCTCATTGGCATTTGTGGAATTGCCGGTGATATTATATTTTTTACGAAGGAATCCGTTCAGGAACTCGAATCTTCTTTGAGGAGAAATAGAGGCATTGATGCATATATGACTTCAAGAAAACAGAATAACAGATTGACAAAATGGTTAAGAAGTGCATAAAAAATTGAAGAGTTTCAACCCGTGTTAACAACAAAATATTAAAGGATTGTACCCTTTCTGTCTCAGATTCTTGGAACATGAAACTCGTGCAATAATATTTATTAGAGTTTCCAGGGTTGATGAGACATTGGATGTGAAACATATTCTTCTCGTTTCCTTTCATTCATCTCTCGATATATAGATGGTGCTTAAGGGATTGTCTCTACAAAAGTCTTAAACTATTCATTTTCACCAAAGAATGATGGCTTTCCAAGTTAGATCAAACAGTTTGCCATCAAATCTCATCCAAAAATTGTTAATGTTGAAGATCATTTATGCAGGCTGAAGTCCTCCAAAGAAGTATCAATATCATCTTCTTCCATTTGCACAGCTGGCCAGCCTCAGAGATTTGCACGAAGACATTAATATTTTGATTCAGCTACTATCTGTCCAGCAAGCCCTCGCTTGAAGAATCATCACCAACTTTCTAGAGAATTCCATAGCAGCCAACATACTAGAAGAATCAAGGAGGAGCAGGAACCAATTTCATTCTAGAGCTTTCCAGCTTCCACCTCCATTGAAGAATTATCTAGAATTATGGAGAGGAGGAGACCACCTACTATGCTACCTATATATATGTATGCAGCTGTGTGTATTTGAGTGTAGTGGAAGAGAGTGTTAGAGAGTGTGCATGTGTTAGATAGAGTGTGCAAGTGAAGAAAGAGTGTAGTGAGAGAGTGTGCTGGAGAGAGAAAATATTTATATAATATTAGATAGTGCCATTTGGTGGTTCTTGTCTAGAGTCTGTTTGGTAAAAATTTTCATTTTCTACAGTAAATCAATTCTTATTTTTAACCACACATTTTTCAATAAAATAATATTTTCCATCACATCAATACTTTTTTCTTCTTTTTCAACCACACATTTCCCATCATATCACTATTCAAAAATCAATTCTTCCCCCAAAAATCCCTACCAAACACACTCCTAGTGTGTATTCAAAATTGTAAAATCCATTTCATTAATAAACTTTTATTTTGGGCCTCTAAACTCAACATCGCTGAAGAAAATTGTCCTGCAGAGTTTCTTGATGGATGTCGAATCATCTTTGAGGAGAAATGATGGCATTGATGCCTATATGAATTCAAGAAAAACATCGACAGAATTGGTATAAGTGCATCAAAAATTTGACTGTTGAACAAAGACGGCAATCTTAAGGCCACTTCAAGCATGCTAAAAGAAGCACAAGCCATTGTCTTCTCTGTCCTCAAGCTGCATTGACAATTTTTGCATCAAGACAAAAAAATGGTCCCTGGTTTCTAAGTTCACCCAATCAAGCTATGTACATTCTTGGACAGAAGATGAGAGCAATGCTCAGGTATTGTATGCCTTGAACATTGAAAAATTAGAAAAAGACATGGACAAATCATCTGTGCAAAATGTCACAAAGCTGTTGAAAGAATCAGAAATGACCATCCAGGAACTTGAAGAGAATTTAAAAGCCTTCATTAGGAGTTTAGTCAAAGCTAGAGTTTCTCTTCTCAATGTACTCAGCCATTAGACTTCAGAAATTGACAATTTTTGTTCTTTTCTATACCACACATTCATATACTCTTGTAAATGATTGTCAATATTGTTATTGCCACTTTTACCAGTACTGTTTTTCAGAGAACTGACATTTTTGAAGCTTCAATCACTTCTGTTGATATCCAGATATCATCTGTTTAATTCGTAAAGATTTTTTCTCAGCCTGGCATACAAGTACCTTTATTTTCTGGGCTTTTCACTTCAACCAGAATGTGATTCACCGTGTAATTTTTCATGGCTAAAATACCATTGTGCTTAAATATATTCAATACTCTGTCAATAAACCGATGACAATGTGAAGATTAATGTAATCATTAGGAGCAATAATAGTGCTAGGCTGTCAGATTCTGCTTGTTCTTTATCATTGACTAGTTAGTGGATGAAAAAATAAGCATTTTCATTAATCTGCAGGTGCTGTAACTTCTAAAATACAATTAATATATAGCCAGATTTAAGAAAGTAAATTTTGGCTAAGATAAGGGGGATTTTACATTTTTTACTCAATTTGGACAATTGTTTTTAACTCACTTTGGACAATTAAATAATCCCATTTATTTTCAAAGATGTTGAGCAGGTTTGTCTTGTACTCGTGTGCAACTATATTAAACTGCATCATTGTCTGAAGATAAACAACACCCCAACCTTCATGAGTTGAATGACAAATATTATTCAATCAATTTCATTGCTGTCAAGATTCCCAATGCTTCAAGAAACGTAGTGCATAATGTCATTGAGATCTGCATGATCCTACTATTCAGCTTCAAATGCTGGCATTATGTGTTAACGAAAAAATATTCAAAGCCTGTCCGCTTTCTGTTTCAGATTCTTGGAGCATGAAACTCATATGCATTTATATCTATTTCAGTGTCCACCGATGACTAGACATTGGATGTACAACATATTCGTTCTGTTTCCTTTCATTCATCTCTCTATATATAGATGATGCTGAAGGAATTGTCTTAAACATCTTTCCTCAAGACTCAAATTCTACAGAAGTCTTAAAAACCATTCATTTCACCAAGGAAAGATGGCTTTCCATCTCAGATCAAACAGTTTACCATCTAAATCTCATCCAGAAATTGCTAATGTTGAAGACCATATCTGCAGACTGAAGTCCTCAGAAGAAGCATCCGTTTCAGCTTCTTCCATATGCGCACAATTGGCAAGCCTCAGAGATTTACATGAAGATATTAATAATTTGATTCAGCTTCCATCTGTCCAGCAAGCCCTCATCGATCAGGCCTGTGAGTTGCTAGATGGATCTCTCGAGCTTGTCGACATATGTGGAATTGCTCGAGATGTTATATTGTTGACAAAGGAATCTGTTGAAGAACTCGAATCATCTTTGAGAAGAAATAGAGGCATTGATACATATATGAATTCAAGAAAAAAGATAGAGAAAATGGTTAAAAAGTGCTTAAAAAATCTGAAGAGTTTCGACAAATGTTCTACATTGTTCTTAAACAAAGACAGCAATCTTAAAGCTGTTGCAAGCATGCTAAAAGAAGGACAGGCCATTAGCTTCTCTGTCCTCAAGTCTGCATTAACAATTTTTACCTCAAAGCAAAAAGCTTGGTCATTAGTTTCCAAGTTCAGTCGATCAAGCCATGTACATTCACAAACAGAAGAAGAATTGTATGCCTTGAACATCGACAAGTTGCGAAAAGCCATAGAGACATTATCTGTGCAAAATGTCACGAAGCAGTTAAAAGAATCAGAAATGATCTTCCAGGAACTTGAAGAGAACTTGGAAGCCTTCTTTAGGAGTTTAGTTAAAACTAGAGTTTCTCTTCTTAATGTCCTCAACCATTAGCCTTTTGTGATCGCTCCCATATACTCATGTAAATCATTGTCAATATATATATAATACAATCAACGTTTGAACCTTCAGCTCATATATGTTTACGAATCTGATGTATTTTCTTTTTCAAGATTTTTATCTCAACCAAGCATAACATACTTTACCTTTTGGATGAACTTTCACCTTTTCTAATAACTTTTTTGTTCTTTTAATATTCTGTGCAGCAGTTATATTCTGGATAGATCCCATCTCTAAGAACAAGAAGCAATTATAATTAACTGTATCATGTGGATGACTAGAACTGTGAAATGGAAAATTTTATTATCACAACTTAATTATGAAAAAAAAAAAAACTGTTTGATCAGTAATGACAGTATGATAATGCAACAGCGAGGAGCAATAATATGATAGTATAATTGGTCAAGATTCTGTTTGTTCTTCACCATGGGCTAATTAGTCTATGTGCAATTAAAAAGTTGTCATATTTAAGCACGTAAAATGGGGTCTAAGTTCGTTGTTACGATCTGTTTTGTAGTTTGAATTTTTGTAATCACATTTGGCAATTAAATGATTCCGTGTGTGCCCTATACTATATTTCTTTGATGTCCAAAGCTAAGAGACCCCAGCCTTCATGAGTTGAATGGCCTATATTATTAGATCAACTTCATTGCATTAAAGATTCCAAAAGCTACAAGAAAAGTAGTCCATGATGTCACTAAGATCCAAATTTTCAGCTTCAAATGCTGGCATGATGTGTTGACAACAAAAATATTCAAAGTTTGTTCCCTTTCTGTTTCAGATTCTTGGAGCATGAAACTCATGTGCAGTAATATTTATTTGAGTTTCCAGCGGTGATGAGACATTGGATGTGCAACATATTCTTTCTGTTTCCTTTTATTACTCTCTCTATAAATAGATGGTGCCGAAGGTATTGTCTTAAACATCTTTTCTCAAGACTCAAATTTTACAAAGGTCTTAAAAATCATTCATTTCACCAAAGAAAGATGGCTTTCCATCTCAGATCAAACAGTTTACCATCTAAATCTCATCCAGAAATTGCTAATGTTGAAGACCATATCTGCAGACTGAAGTCCTCAGAAGAAGCATCCGTTTCAGCTTCTTCCATATGCGCACAATTGGCAAGCCTCAGAGATTTACATGAAGATATTAATAATTTGATTCAGCTTCCATCTGTCCAGCAAGCCCTCATCGATCAGGCCTGTGAGTTGCTAGATGGATCTCTCGAGCTTGTCGACATATGTGGAATTGCTCGAGATGTTATATTGTTGACAATGGAATCTGTTGAAGAACTCGAATCATCTTTGAGAAGAAATAGAGGCATTGATACATATATGAATTCAAGAAAAAAGATAGAGAAAATGGTTAAAAAGTGCTTAAAAAATCTGAAGAGTTTCGACAAATGTTCTACATTGTTCTTAAACAAAGACAGCAATCTTAAAGCTGTTGCAAGCATGCTAAAAGAAGGACAGGCCATTAGCTTCTCTGTCCTCAAGTCTGCATTAACAATTTTTACATCAAAGCAGAAAACTTGGTCACTGGTTTCCAAGTTCAGTCGATCAAGCCATGTACATTCACGAACAGGAGAAGAACTGTATGTCTTGAACCTCAACAAGTTGCGAAAAGACATAGACACATTATCTGTGGAAGATGTCACGAAGCAGTTAAAAGAATCAGAAATGATCTTCCGGGAACTTGAAGAGAATTTGGAAGCCTTCTTTAGGAGTTCAGTTAAAACTAGAGTTTCTCTTCTTAATGTCATCAATCATTAGCCTTTTGTGATCTCTCTCATATACTTTTGTAAATCATTGTCAATATAGATACAATACAATCAATATTTGAACCTTCAGCTCATATATGTTTATGAATCTCTCTATTTTTCTCTACATACTGATCTGTTTTCTTTCTCAAGATTTTTATCTCAGCGAAGCATACAATAATTTACTTTTAGGGATTGAACTTTCACCTTTTCCTTCAAAGTTTTTTGCTGGACCAGGACACACGATATTAGATCAAGAACAGAAAGTAAAAGTTTGTTTACTGAAAATAAAGTGCAAAAATTTAAAGAACACAATCGATATGTTTTTGGCCTAAGCCCCGGAGGTTCGGTGACCACATCCGACACCTACATCCCCATTGAGCATCCAAGTTATGGATTATGCTCGGTTCCACTATAAATCCCAAATCGGCAACCAAGGTTACAAGAATGTTCAGAACAATCACAAAGAAAGTACAAAAACACTTATCTCTCAGTCATACAGCAGTAGATTCACTCGAATCACAAATAATCAAACACTAAATCACAGGAACAACTACACAGCCTCACGAATACTTTACACAGATATTTACTCAGAATATCCCCACAAAGGAACCAAAATATTACACAATATAATCAAATCAGAGATTTGATTTACAGAAGAAAAGTATTCAAAGAGACGCAGCCAGAGAGAGAGAGAGAATGGATGAAGTTGAAATCCTAGAAGAATAACGCTCCTTTTTGATATGCCAACTGAAAGGGCATAAAGCATTAGAACCATCCAGAAGCAGATCTGACGGCCATCATCAGTCCAGGTGTCACACATCCAGCAATAGGCTGGATTAAAAGAGTTGTCATTTACCAAAGCACAACTTAACCAAATTTTGGAAGCAACCAAATTGAACGCGGTTCAATTCCAACATTTTTGTTCTTATTTAATATTCTGTGCAGTAGTTCTGCTCTGGTTTTATCCAATTGTTGGGTTTTGAGACCAATAAATCCCCGAAGATATGTTACTTGTTGGAAATTCTCAATCAACTTTGACCAAATGATTGAATAATTATCGACACCTCTATGAAATGGCTCTGTTTGAAAATCACTTGGGACCATTTGAGGTGGCCAATTTAATTGGAAACACTCATGGTTTGTTCACTTGTTGGAGGCTTATATTAGTTGGCCCATAATCCATCTTTTTGGCCCACTTATATGATTAACCTAAGCCTATACATATGCAGCCTCCTTTCCTCATTAACGTGTGTTATTTTCCCTTTGATTAAGAGCAAAAAGAGGCTGTTTTATCCTAGCTTTGTGCCCTACCATTTTGCTCCTCTTCTTGCCTTTGTGGCTGTCTTCTGTGGGTGCCTTTACAAGGCTGAAATAACACCCTCTTTTGTGTCCTTCGTGGGTGCAATTGGTAGCAACCGAAGTGAACAAGTGGTGTGGTTTTGGGTAGTTGATTGGAGGTGTTAGTAAGGTCGAGATTGATACACTGAGCCCAAAAAAAACCTTGTTGTAGTCATCTTCCGCAACATCCCATCTCTAAACAAAACAAGCACTTAAAATAAATTGAATCACATGGATGACAATGTTATTATCACAACTTAATTATGAAAAAACACGTGTTCGATCGGTAATGACAATATGATAATGCAACAGCCATGAGCAATAATATGATAGTGTAGTTGTCAAGATTCTGTTTGACCTTCATCATGGGCTAATTGGTCGATGAGAAATAAAAAAAATTAAGCCATACTTAAACACGTAAAATGGGGGTTAAGTGATTTTTTATTTTTTTTAATAGCTGTTTGTATGTGGTATTTTTTATTGACAATTAAATGATTCTGCTTGTTGTTGGACAAGATTACATGTACTCGTGTGCACCCTATACTATATTTTTTTTGTTGTCCAAATATAAGCAAGACCCGTGTTTTCATGAGTTGAATGTCATATATTAGTAGATCAACTTCATTTCTGTCAAGATTCCAAATACTTCAAGAAAGGTAGTCCTTCATGACATTGAGATCTTCATGATCCAATTTTTCAGCTTCAAATCCTCGCATTTACAAAATAGTCAAAGCTTGTTCCCTTTCTGTTTCAGATTCTTGGAGCACGAAACTCATGTGCAGTAATATTTATTTGAATTTCCAGCGGTGATGAGACATTGGATGTGCAACATATTCTTTCTGTTTCCTTTTATTACTCTCTCTATAAATAGATGGTGCCGAAGGTATTGTCTTAAACATCTTTTCTCAAGACTCAAATTTTACAAAGGTCTTAAAAATCATTCATTTCACCAAAGAAGATGGCTTTTCATGTTAGATCAAACAGTTATATGAATTTAATTCCACTTACAATTGAACAAATCAAACAAATTAGTTTATGGAATTAAACAATAAATGGAAATCAATTCAAGAACACGAAGTTGAAGAACAGTAGAACAATATAATTCCCCTTTAGACTCAGAAAATCTGATCCACCACCACAAAGGTAACACCAAGTTTTGGAGAATGACACGGGCATACAAAGACAGGAAGAAGGACCAGAGAAGTTTTACAAGTTTGAATGAAGGAAGAGATAAACCCTTATCATTTTATCTCCAATAGTTGGGTATTGAGCATCTAGCCCAATGAGCTGATTTCCTCTAAATACCCAACAAGATTTGGGCTACGACATTTGTTGTGTGGATTTTAATTATTCTTTAATCCCGGGCTTATAGCCTATGAAGTTAAACCGATCACTGTTTTTCATCATCGTCGAGGGATTATTTGGGCAACACAAAAAATACCCAACAATCTCTACATTGATGCCAAATCAACCTGCAAGTTAGATAAGATAACAAATAGTTTAAGGAAAGAAACTTACAAGTTTGTACCGATGTTTAGAAAATCAAGACAACTTCTAAACTTAACCAATGGGAGTACCTTAGTTCCCATGTCAGCAGGATTATATTCTGAAAGGACTTTCTCAAGTTTTACCAATTCTTGAAAACCATATCTCTAATGAAATGCAATCTAACATCTATATGTTTAGTACGTTCATGAAAGATAGGATTTTTGCATAAGTGAATAGCAGATTGACTGTCAGAATATATTGTGACATTGTTATTAAAAACACCAAGTTCATTTAATGCACCTTTAAACCACAAAAATTCTTTAAAGACTTCAGTAGCAGCAATATATTCAGCTTCAGTGGTGGATAATGCAACAACATGTTGAAGTTGTGATTTCTAGCTAACAAAATGAATTACACAAAGTAAACACATAGGAAGATGTAAATTTCATATTATCTCTATCACCAGCATAATTAGCATCAATAAAGCCTTTCAATTTTACTCCTTCAGAACTAAACTTATATATTAAACCAGCATTGCATGTTCCTTTCAAATATCTAAACAACTATTTTAAAGCTTCCCAATGTTTGGGACCAGGGTTGGACATATACATGCTAAGTGTACTAATGGCATAGGCTAAATCAGGTTTAGTACACACCATTAAATACATAACAGAACCAATTGCATTAGAATATGGAATCTTTTTCATATATTCCCCTTCCTCTTCATTAGCAGGTGATTGTTCTTTAGATAATACAAAATGATTAGCTAAAGACAATGTAACAGGTTTACATTCATTCTTGTCAAATTTTTTCAAGATTTTCATGATATATGGAGTCTGATGCAAGAACAAAAATGAATTAGATCTATCTCTTTGAATTTACATGCCTAAGATTCTTTTAGCATTTTTTAGATCTTTCATATCAAATTCATTATTCAAAGTATCTTAATATCATTTAATAGTTTCAAGTTGGGACCAATCAAAAGCATATCATCCACGTATAGCAACAAAAACACAGTTATTGTTATTAGCATCACCTTGATAGTATGAGCAATGATCAAATTCACTCATTTTAAAACTAATTGTTTGAACAAACGAATCAAAACGTGTGTACCATTGTCTAGAAGATTGTTTTAGACCATACAAAGAACGTTTAAGAAAACACACATGATCAGGTTTTTGTTTATTCTCAAAACCCTTAGGCTGATCCATAAAAATCGTTTCATCAAGTTCACCATGCAGAAAAGCAGTTTTAACATCAAGTTGTTCAAGTTCCCAATTAAAATGTGTAACTAATGCAAGCATAGTCCTAATAGTGGTATACTTAACAACTGGAGAAAAGATTTCAGTATAATCTATTCCTTCCTTTTGTGTGTAACCTTTGACCACAATTCCAACCTTAAACTTTAAAGCCTCTCCTTTCGTGATTCCCTCCTTAATTTTAAAAACTCATTTACACCCAACAATAGACTTGTCTTTTGGTCTTGGGACGAACTCCCATGTTTGATTTTTATCGAGGGAATTTATTTCTTCTTTCATCGCTTTCACCCAATTCTCAGATTGTTCACTCCTCAAGGCTTCTTTATACGTGTTTGGTTCCCTATCAACTAGTTCTTCATAACTAGCATAAACAAGTTCAAAATCAGACTCTAACCTTTGAGGCACCCTATATGTTCTCCTAACTCTGTCTCTAGCTGACTGGTAATCAGACAAAAGATTTTGCTCTTCTTGATATTCCTCTATAACATCATCTCTCTCAATATTTTCACTCTGATTGTCTCTTAATTCAGGATTTTGATGCTCCACCTCAATTGAGGTGGTGAGGGTTTGAACACTCAAATGCCTTACATCCACTTGGATTCGTCACTAGTGTTTTCTTGCTATTTTTTTCTCTCAAAGTGTCATTCTCTGATTTTAGACAAGGCATATCAGACTCATTAAATGTAACATCACGATTTATGATGATCTTAACTCCAGTTTGACTTCTATCCCAAAGCCTATACCCTTTAACTCCCTCGGGGTATCCTAAGAAAATACATTTCCTAGATCTAGGTTCTAATTTTCCCTCATTTTGATGAGAGAAAGCAGCATAACCAAAAGTTTTTAACACAGTATCGTCGGCACATTTACCATACCATTTCTCATGAGGAGTATCACCATTTAAAGTAGTAGAAGGTGTCAAATTAATCAGATAACATGCAGTCATAATAGATTCACCCCAAAAGTATTTAGGAATACCAGAACTCAATATCATACATCTAACTTTATCAAGTAAAGTAAGATTCATACGTTCAGTCACCCCGTTTTGTTGAGGTGTATAAGGAACAATTTCATGTCTAGTAATTCTACATTTTTCACAAATATCATCAAAATCATTATTACAAAATTCAGGGTCATTATCAGTTCTTAGATATTTTATCTTTTTGTCAGTTTGAGTTTCAACTTGCAATTTTCATGTTTTGAAATTTTTGAAAGTCTCAATTTTATCTTTTAACAAATAAATACATACCTTACAAGAATAATCATCAATTATGGACAAAAAATATCTATTACCACCCATTGTAGGGTTAATAGCAAGCTCCCACAAATTAGTATGAATATAATCCAAAACTTTAGTACTTTTGTGTACACCAGATGAGAAAAATAACTTATGATGTTTACCAAACACACAGTGATCACAGAAAGGCATATCAGGTACACAATCTTTTCCAAATACACCTTTATCATTTAGCAATTTAAGTCATTTAATACTTATGTGAGCTAATCTATTGTGCCACTTGTGTGTGTCATCCGTGTTGGTCAAATTTATAGAGGAAAATGATTTTTTAATAACTTCATCGGTAGTCACATAAATACCGTTTCTTTTAGTACTCTTACATGTGACAAGAGCACTCCTAATCATTTTTAACATGTTGTTTCCAATTTTACCAGTAAAACCATCGATTTTTAAAGCTCCTACTAAAATAAGATTCCTAGCCATTTCAGGAATATATTTGACTCCATGTAATTTAAGCACATAACTAATGTCAAATTTTAACGTGATATCACCAATTCCAGCAATTTTATATGCATGATTATTGCACAAAATAGCATGACCACTTTTAGATTCTTGTAAATTTTCAAACCAAACTTTATTTGATGAAACGTGAAATGATGCACCAGAATCAAGTATCCATTCATGCAAATGTGATTTCACAGTCAAATTTATTTCAGTATGTTCAGAGTTCAATAACACATAAACTTCACAACATTCATCAGAAGAAGTAATAACATTTGCCTCATCGTAAACTTTTTCTTTTTGTTTGTTTTTCTCAACATTACAGTTTTTAATGAAATGTCTAGTTTTACCGTACCCCTAGCATTTTCTACCTTTAACTTTACTTTTTGACCTAGATAGACTTCTAGTTTTCTTTTTACTACCTGATGCGTATCCACTTTGGTTATCACAATTCTAAATTGAGACCTACCCCTCATCATATGAACCTCACCACTTTTTCTCTCGACTCTTTCAGCTCGCATTTCCATATCTTTGCTTCTTAATGAATCTATGACAATTTCAGGTGTTAAAGTATCTCTCCCATATTTAATAGCATTTTTAACTTCTCTATAAGAGTCAGGAATAACATTTAACAGAATGATAGCCTTATATTTTTCAGATACTTTTTCACCACAATTAGTGATATCGTGCAAGAGTTTATTGAAAACATCCAAATTGTCATCCATATCTTTTGAAGAATCGATTTTGAAGCTAAAGAAACTTTCAAGTAGAAAAAGTTTGTTTGGAGTGGATTTTGACACATAAAGTTCCTCCAATTTTTCCCAAAGTTCTTGAGCTAATTTTAATTTACCAACTTTTCTTAACACGACATCAGACAAATGTAAAATGATAGAAGTACAAGTCAATTCATCCAAATTCTCTTTTTCGTCAGTAGTCAAGTTTGTAGGAAAAGAGCCATTAATAGCTTTAGAGACTTTTTGTAGAACAAGAATACCTTTCATTTTTTGTTGCCAAATTGAAAAATCTTATTTACCATTAAAGACACCCAACTCAAAATGTTGTGTCGACATCTTATAAAAAAATGCACACAAACGATATGTAAAAGTCACAGGTCACACTGATTACACTGAGTAACAAGATTCCTATGATTCCACAATAATACGATATTCTAGAACCCCAGGATTCCATGAGAATCGTGTTCTCGGGTCAAGGGAAGGAACTAGAATATGAGTCCGGGTACAAGTCTAAAATAATATAAGATTCAATAATAACGTTCAACAAATAAATTTAAAGACAATAAATAAATAATTTCACTTAGAAATTAAACAGGGAATGGCAACTAATCCTAGGTTCTACGAACAAGCAATGGTTACCAAGCAATGGCAACCCCAATCCTAATTATCACCCCACACGATGATCTACTAGTGTGATAATGTAAAGGTTTCAGCCAATTTACCAGAGCGAACCTTTCTGAGTTCGTAATTTACGAGAGATACGAATTTACTGCTGTAGGCCGCAATTTATGGCCAAAAGTAATTCAGTAAATGTATATGGCAATTTTGACCGACAACCAATCAGGGGCAAAATCGTCCAACTTTTACAGCAGTTCCTGAAATGAAAAACTAGCAACACACGTAGGTTAGAAATATCAAAATAAAAATTCTGCCTGAAGAAACCTTCGCCGGATTCCTCCTCACGCGCCGCCACGCGCCTTCTCCGGATTGCCCACGCACCATCGTTCGCGCCGCCATCGAAGATCATGCGCACCACCACTAGGTGCGCCTCAGCCTGCAAAGTATGGGTCTGGTCTTGATTTTTCTGTCCGATCACTGATTTGGTCGGAATCGACGAAAGAAGGTCCAATTTTTCAAAAAAACTTCCCTGTTCGTCTTCCAGTTTCTGCTTCTGCGTTTTTTCTTCAGATTTGATTCTCCACCAAGCTCTGATACCAATTTGTGAATTTAGTTCCACCTACAATTGAACAAATCAAACAAATTAGTTTATGAAATTAAACAATAAATGGAAATCAATTCAAGAACACAAAGTTGAAGAACAGTAGAATAATAGAATTCCCCTTTAGGCTCAGAAAATCTGATCCACCACCACAAAGGTAACACCAAGTTTTGGAGAATGACTTGGGCACACAAAGACGGGAAGAAGGACTGGAGAAATTGCACAAAGCAAGGAAGGATTTTGCACAAAGCAAGGAGCTGATTTTCTGTTTCTTCAAGAGGCATAAAGCAAAGTGATTTTAGTGTATTGAATTGAGGACGAGAGGTTCCAATTTACAGGCAAGGAGTTGAATCAATTTTCCCAAAATTTTCTCTCCAAGGATAGACATTATCAAAATCGAAGATTGTTTAGACAGAAGATAGAGTTCTACAAGTTTGAATTAAGGAAGAGATAAACCCCCATCATTTTATCTCCAATAGTTGGGTATTGAGCATCTAGCCCAATGGGCTGATTTCCTCTAAATACCCAACAAGATTTGGGCTACGACATTTGTGGTGTGGACTTTAATTATTCTTCAATCCCGAGCTTATAACCTATGAAATTAAACGGGCCACTGCTTTTCATCATCGCCTTGGGATTATTTGGGCATCACAAAAAATACCCAACAAGTTTGCCATCTAAATCTCACCCAGAAATTTCTAATGTTGAAGATCATTTATGCAAGCTAAAGTCCTCAGAAGAAGCATCTGTTTCAGCTTCCTCCATCTGCGCGCAATCGGCCAACCTCAGAGATTTGCACGAAGGTATTAATAATTTGATTCAGCTTCCATCAGTCCAGCAAGCCCTCATCGATCAGGACAGTGAGTTCCTCGATGGATCTCTCGAGCTAGTCGATTTATGTGAAATTGCTCGAGATGTCATATTGTTGACAAATGAATTTGTTGAAGACCTCTAATCATCTTTGAGAAGAAATAGAGGCATTGATACATATATGAATTCAAGAAAAAAGATAGAGAAAACAGTTAAAAAGTGCATAAAAAATTTGAAGAGTTCCAATAAATGTTCTGCATTGCTCTTAAATAAAGAAAACAATCTACCAAAGATCTGCAATGTGCTTAGATAGAAATTGTGATGAAGATAATACCTTTGATGAATTCTGTAAACTCTTTTGCTGATTCTCGAACTCCAATAATCACGATCTGCAATTCAAGCTGTCCAATTGTCCAACCTCCAATGGTGATCCACACAGAGAACAATAATGACGGCTAGGGTTTACTTGTACTAGCAAGAATAATAAAAATCTCTACAATTTACAAATCTTAGTAGCCTATTAATATAAACTCAAGTGGGCTTGGCCCATCCCTAAACTTTACCCAGTCCAATATTTAATTAATCAAATGAATTAAATTCGGTCAATGAATTAATTAATCCAATTAATTAATTCAGGCCTATTAATAAGCAATCCAATTAATTTATTATTCAACACTTGTCCATTAATTAATTGATAGATCTCATTCTTCTGGTTCTCTTTTTTGTGTGACCCATTAGGTTCCCGATCACGATGCCTAACGACGTGAATTATTGTTTTGATCTAATCAAAATCGACAAATTAAAACACCCCTTTTAATTTATCACTAATTCACATTTGTCGTCCCAGATTGACATCTGACAATGTGTCAAGGCAATAAATGTGATGAGAAACGTCACGTGATGTGACAAACCAAACTTATTCGTTTACCGTGAAATTATAATCCTTTAGTCAATATGATCCAATCAATAATGAGATATAGATATGTGTCAATCTCAATTATCGATCATATCTTTTATCCCAGTGTTAAGTCAATGTAAGTAGAAAACTCTTTTTCGACCTATGAGTTCACCTTGGCCAAGGATTTCATTATTAACTTAACCGGATAAAATGTGGATCATAATCTCTTACTTTCTAAGAGTGATGAATCACATATTGATCATTCACAACATTTATATGATTCTTGACATACCCGAACGATGCTGTATTAGAGACTCTTGGCAGAGCAACATCCAATACCATCAAAGTATGACTGTCCTCATATAAGGTACTATGATGACCTCAAGTCAAAGGTTCAATTCCACTACCGAACGTTAGAGATTAACCACTAACACTCAAATGTTATCCATATGGAATCTCTCAGCGGGTCTCCAATGTTTTGTTCTATAACAAAACATTCGCGTGTTCATTCAAGTATCACCACACTTTAGATTGTGAGATCAGCTACTTACTTCACAAGTAATAATGCCACATGCAATGATCTATCCGTAATAACGATATATGTATCTCGTTATTATTTCGACCACGGGCGATTTAAGATTCGATCATGTGTAATTTCTATCTCACAATCACAACTCCTTATAATTAACAAATCACAAATACTTGAATCTACGGATTCTATTATTTAATTTATTAGAATATTAATTCAATTAAATAATAGATATTGCCATACATATGTATCAATTATATATATATTTAAAATGTTTATGTCCAAGTTGATTGGACTTAGGGCATAACACTTACACTCTGTCTTCAAGTCTGCATTAACAATTTTTGCATCAAAGCAAAAAGCTTGGTCATTGGTTTCCAAGTTCAGTCGATCAAGCCATGTACATTACCAAACAGGAGAAGAATTGTATGCTTTGAGCATCGACGAGTTGCGAAAAGATAAAGGCACATTATCTGTGCAAAATGTCACGAAGCAGTTAAAAGAATCAGAAATGATCTTCCAGGAACTTGAAGAGAATTTGGAAGCCTTCTCTAGGAGTTCAGTTAAAACTAGAATGTCCTTAACCATTAGCCTTTTGTGATCGCTCTCATATACTTCTGTAAATCATATAGGTACAATACACTCAATATTTGAACCTTCAGCTCATATTTGTTTATGAATCTCTCTATTTGTCTCAATATATACTGATCTGTTTTCTTTTCCAAGAGTTTTATCTCAACCAAGCATACCATAATTTCCATTTAGGGATTGAACTTTCACCTTTTCCATCAAAGTTTTTGTTTTCATTTAATATTCTGTGCAGTAGTTCTATTCTGGTTCTATCTCATCTCTAAACAAAACAAGCACTTACAATAAATTGAATCACATGGATGACTAGAACTGTGAAATAGAAAAATTTATCACAACTTAATTATGAATAAAACCATGTGTTTAATCAGTGACGACAATATGATAATGCAACAGCCAGGAGCAATAATATGATAGTGTAAGTTGTCAAGATTCTGTTTGATCTGCACCATGGGCTAATTAGTTGATGAGAAATAAAAAGCTGAGCCATCATCAAGCATGAAAAACGGGGGGCTAAGTTTGTTTTTTATTATCTGTTTGCAGGTGGGATTTTTTTTTTTTTTTTGGCACTTTTGACAATTAAATGATTCCGTTTGTTGTTGGGCAAGTTTACATGTACTCGTGTGTTCCCTATACTATACTTCCTTTGTTGTCCAAAGATAAGCAAGACCCGAGTCCCCAGCCTTCATGAGTTGAATGACCGATATTATGACATCTTCATTGCTGCAAGATTGCAAATGCTTCAAGAAAGTAGTCCTTCATGTTACTGAGATCTGCATGATCCAATTTTTCAGCTTCAAATCCTGGCATTATGTGTTAACAACAAAATATTCAAAGCTTGTCCCATTTTTGTTTCAGATTCTTGGAGCATGATGCAATAATATTTATTTGAATTTCCAGCAGTGATGAGACATTGGATGTGCAACATATTCTTTCTGTTTCCTTCTATTCATCTTTCTATATATAGATGGTGCCGAAGGGATTGTCTTGAACATCTTTCCTCAAGACTCAAATTCTACAAAAGTTTTAAAAATCATTCTTTTCACTAAAGAATGACTGGCTTTCCATGTTAGATCAAACAGCTTGCCATCTAAATCTCATCCAGAAATTGCTAATGTTGAAGATCATTTATGCAGGCTAAAGTCCACCAGACTTCAGTATCATCTTCTTCCATATGCACTCAGCTGGCCAGCCTCACAGATTTGCACGAAGGAATTAATAATTTGATTCAGCTTCGATCTGTCCAACAAGCCCTCACCGGTGAAAATTGGGCAAGTGAGTTGCTCGATAGATCTCTCAAGCTTGTTGACATTTGTGGAATTGTCTGTGATGTTATATATTTGACAAAGGAATCAGTTCAAGAACTCCAATCATCTTTGAGGAGAAATAGAGACATGAATGAATATATCAATTCAAGAAAAAAGATCAACAAAATGGTTAAAAAGTGCATAAAAATTTTGAAGAGTTCGTACCTATGTTCTACAGAGCTGTTAAACAAAGACAACAATCTTAAGGCCATTGTGAGCATGGTAAAAGAAGCACAGGTCATTGGCTTTTCGGTCCTCAAGTCTGCACTGACCATTTTTGCTTCAAAGGCAAAAAACATGTACCCTGATTTCCAATTTCCAATCAAGCTGGGTACATGCTCAGACACATGAAGAAAAGAATGCTGAGGAATGGTATGCCTTGAATATTCACAAACTGCAAAAAGACATGGACACAGTATCTGTGCAAAATATCTTGAAGCAGTTGAATGCATCAGAAATGACCATCCAGGAACTTGAAGAGAACTTAGAATCCTTCTTTAGGAGAATAGTTAAAACTAGAGTTTCTCTTCTTAATGTCCTCAACAATCTATCCTTTACTGATAAGGCTCATATAAAAGAATCTGACAACATTATAGACGATTTCAGACTTTTCAGCTATAAAGTACCCTACCAAACAAGTCATAATAGTTTGTGCATCTATTTATGCGATTTTAACCTATTTCTAGAACACGAGAAGCACATACAATTACTAAACGTAATCAGTTTCAAAAAAAAAATCTGAATTAAATTATTAAAGAAAACATGTGCATATATCCAGTCATGGCAATATGATATTTAGTGCTAGGCTTTCATGATTCTGCTTGTTCATCATCATAGAATAACTATTAGATTAAAAATAACCATTTACATCGAATAATCGTTACATCGAAAATACCCTTCAGAAAGCCAGTAAAGGGAATTATGCTGTAAAAATGCAAATTGTTTTGCAGAAGGCATAAGAACCTGGATTTCAAGCTAGATTACAACATATTTTAGACTTCATGGATCTTGATCCCACGTTACATATGAACTTACACTAATACATACTAAATGGCATACTTAACATCATATAAAACTTCATTTCACCACACTATATTTGATTTTACTCATTCATTCTTCCCCCTAGTCAAAAAGAAGAGTTGTAGTCATTTGTTCTGAATCTTCTAAAATATATTGGTCGACTCTCGACTGTGGGAGCGCACACCTCAACTACTACGAGATTTATGCCTTGAGGCATGCGACTCAATAAGAAAAAAGTCTTGAAAGATCACTGATAATGTAAGATTCAAAATTCTTAACGACAGCCTAATATGTAAAGTGCCTCAAAGAATAGCCGAAATCCTTCTCAAAACAATGATAATGGTCATTTTCAATGTTCTATGTGAAAACTGTAGTGCATAAGATACAAATAACGTAAACTCATTGTCTGGTTCTATCGTAGTGGAGATTGCTGTGGGGAGATCTAATTCATAATTAAGTTCTTGTAAAGCAGGTTACTGAATCACTCTATTAGCTGGTTTTAGGTTTAGTTGTAATTAATTTACTCAGTCACAGGCTTATATAACAAACATTAGACATGATATGCTTTATGATTTTGAACCTTGGTACAATAAAAAAAATGCATAAATATAAGGACCATTTTACATGAACAGGGGTATGATCACAGTCGCCCCGCCTATAAGGGGACGCCACATCACCCCCTATTTGAAAAGGGTCACTTAGGCCTTGTTCAAACATCTTTATCCTAAATATAAATGAAAAAGTTGTCATGGAAGTATAATTATATTTAAATAAATAAATAAATAAATAATATATATATATATATATATATATATATATATATATATATATATATATATCCTCTACAATATTAAAAGACAGAACTTGTTTGTCACTGTTCAAATTACATCATTGTTCACGTAAGGCTGATGTCATCGTCCACTCCACTTTTTATCCCCTTTTTTGGCTTCCAAACTCACCCACGCTCACTCATGACCGGTTTCACACGCCACGGTCCATTTCCTTTGTACGCTTCTCTCTCTCTCTCTCCTTCGGTCTCTGGATGCTTTTTTCCCCTCCACAGTTCCACTCTCTCTCTCTCACGTTTTCGTGTCCCCTTTTGAAACCCTAACGAATTTCACAAATGTGATCATATGTTGTAAAATCAATAAAATATCGCAAAATTTCGCTCGGTTCTTCTTCTCTACGATTGATTTGCTGCATTTCATCTTGTTATATTTTAGCCCTTTCAGATCCCCTTTTCGATTTCGCTCGGTTCTTCTCTACGATTGATTTGCTGTATTTCAGAGAGGTTTTCATTTTCAGGGAGAGTACGGTACATTAATATGTTTGCGTCGTGGTTAAAACTTGGTTTATCAAGATTTTTTTTTTTTTTTTTTTTTTTTTTGACATTGAAGTTTTAAGATGTTTATATAATTATTATTCTGTTCAATCTTGTTTGTCTGTACTGATGCAACAAAATATTGCAGATATTCCTTCGGTTTTTATTCTCTACAATTGATATGTTGTATTTCATCGATTCTCATTTTTGCTCTTTTAGATCCCCGTTTCGATCTGTTGTAAAATAATAGAGGTTTTGTTCTTCTGTAGTGTTGTTACCTCTTTCTTTATCTCCATATCGTCTCTTATTTCTGAAATTTCAGAGTGGTATTCATTTTCAGGGAGGATACGTTAATATGTTTGGATTGTGGTTGAAACTTAGTTTATTCAAAAACATTTTTTTTCTTGACATTGATGGTTGATGAAATGGTTTTAAGATGCTTATTTAGTTATTCTATTCAATCTTATTTGTGTGTACTCCTAGATGTGCTTTTCAATTGAAGTTCGATTCCTATGTACGATTTTGAGTTTTTGAATCTAGGTTTCTTTAATTTTTAGGTAGACCTCAATGCTGATCATTTTTAAGATTATGGATCCAATATCTACTTGTATTTTTAATATATTTGCATATATTCTGGAAAAGGCTTATGTGCGCAATATTATTTGAAGCTGTTATCTTCCTCTGTTTTTTGTGTGTTGCAGTAAAATTATTTGGATTGAAACTGTGGGTAGTTTCTTTTAGCTCTCACATTAAAATACTTTTGTTGTTTTTTTGGTTGGATTGAAGGTACATAATTTTTATTTTCGAATTCGCGTTGGTTGTAGTTAGTCTGTGTCCACAAAGGGGTGCCCTGAGGTATAGTAATTTACCAATTTAATTTATGCTTTCTGTGATAAAAATTTTCTGATTTTGTTATTGTTATTTTTTACCGAAATTCAGATGCATTGTTGAGTTCACAATACTAGATTTTTTTTGTTCTTTCTTGATAATTTGATTTTATTTTTTGTTGCTTCTCTTTCATATGAATATTCACGAGGCTTATATGTTAGTTTTATAACAAGGAAATTTTGATTTTTTTGTGATTTACATTGAATCTTTGTTTCTCTTATAATTTAGTGATGGCCGAGTAAAAACTTTCTCATTTGTTCATCATCATTTTCTTGGTACCTTTTCATCATGCGTTGTTAAGTGAACAATAACCATTTGCTTGTATAGAGTATTTATGTTTTTCAATGGATACACCTCTTGAATGTTGATGTAGGGATCTCCTGTGCTAGACACTAAGATCACTTGGGGCTCCAGCTGTTATTCTTTCTTTGGCCATGGAAGAAGTCTTTCGAGGTTTCAACGACACTAAAACTCCACTTTTTGTCACTGTTAAGTCAATTACTCTATACGTTGTTCTCTCTTTTTTCATTTGTTTACACATTCATTCTTTATTCTTTTCATTCAGAATAAGAAATCTTTCCACATTAAGCAATAGATACAACCATTTGAATCTTTTTTTAGCAAACAATTTGAATCCCTTGATTGTGATCTTGTCATTTCTTAGAAGAAATTCCAGAAGAACCCTTAATACTATAATCTTTCAATTAATTAGGCTCGGACAAGTGAAAAATGAAAGACCCCTATTGCTAATTTCCCTCTTACAGATACGTAGTAAATCAACTTTTAAGTTATTGTTTATACATATATATAGAACAAAATTTAAATTTATCTACAGAAATTCAGATACCTTATCTTGTTGTAGTTTTTCTTTGTGATAATAGTTGCACGAGATTTGGAAAACATAACTTTGGATCCAATTCTTATATGTGTGTGCTATATGGGTGTAAATGGTGCTGCCATTTCATATGTCATTTCTCAGTAAGTTTTCTATCCATACTATATCCATTAAACTCTTGATAGGTTTAATATGATATGACTAAATAATAAAAACAAGTAGAAACTGGATTTGTAGTAGTTGATCTCTGTGTTTCTCTTATTCCATTGTCATGTGTAGTATTATTTATCATTTCAGAGATTCCTTTGATACCATATTGTTGTTTATTCACAGCACCTTTAATCTAAAATTTTCCTTATGTGGAAACTATTTTTGTAGGCAATTGATCTCTGTGACTCTCTCATGCAAATTAATAAAACAAGTAAATATATTACTTCCAAGTCTTTGGGATTTGCAGTTCAGTAGATTCCTCAAAAATGGTTAGTCAGTTAATAATGTTTTTCATTGTTTCAGTTGAATATATTCATTGACATTTTGTTAAGTGATTGGACACAGGTTTTCTGTTACTAGCAAGAGTTATAGCTATGACCATCTGTGTGACTTTGGCTGCATCGATGGCTGCAAAGCTACGTCCAACGCCTATGGCTGCTTTTCAGATTTGTTTGCAGGTGTGGATGACATTATCACTTCCAAAAAGTACCAACACGACACGATGCACGAATTAAATAATATATTTTTTATATTGTGAAGTGATTTTTTAGAAAAAATTCTGACAATGTATCAATAATGTGTTAAATTTACAAATCAAGAAATATCTGTGTGTACACAGGGAGACACGGTGTGCGCACACAATTATTTTGTTCTTTTTTTTTCAGTGGATGCTTGGATTGTTAAAATGTTAATTTACTTTGAAGAAGATTCCTGTTTTTGAGTGGTTAACAAAATGTAGCGGAGTGATAATCTTCTATATCCATTGGTGATGCTTCTTCCAAAGGCTATACCACCTTTCTGGCATGCTATATTCATTATCATGGTGAATAATGTGTTTATGTGATACTTTTTCTTCTTTTGCATACAATCATTTTGCCTGCAGTTTCATCTAATTTCCCAATGCTCACTCCTGCTCCTACGCATGAACTTAGTGTGTTAATCATGAGTTCTTTGTCAAGCTCTATCATCGTGTTCACTTCTTTTTTCCCAACCATGCTTTCAAAGATTTATAGTACACTCTTGGGCTTGTAATCCATGATGATTGAACCACTCCTTACCTGATACTCCTGCATAGTAGGAGTGGACTGGAAACATGGATCATTGACATGTTTTATAATGTTTGACTTACAGAATGTTGGAGCAAGAGGAACCATGTATTTAAGATGACATTGTATATCTATTTGGTTGAACTTTTGAATTTCGACCTTTTCCTTGACAATGGTGCATTGACAAGACAGTTAAATAACTTAAATTGAACCATGTAAAGTCATCATCATAATTGCTAATGCTTAATTTCCGGCATCAAGAAGAATTATTTTGCTTTGTCGATCCTGGTTAGTGATTGCCAAGTTATCTGGTTCTGATAGACACACTTGTGTCATGTATCTCTGCTTCTATCTGATTTTTTAAAATTTGCAGTAGGTTTAAACTGATATGAAGTAAGATTTTGTAGTGGTAGTAGGAAAACGTTTGTTTGTGAAGATTGTGCAGATTCCTGTCCTTCTTTGCAATTCAGTTTTTGCTATAAACTATGATTGGTTAACTGTTTATTGCATCTAAAATTGCTCCCCAATATCAAGTATGATGCATCACTTTTTGACCAGTTCAAATTCACAAATAGAGGCTTCTTGATCAAGTAGAGCCATGAAATGGTTTTACTTTTTGTAAAGATAGATTATAGTTTTGTAAGCCTAGGAATGGATAAAAATATAAATTCTGTTTCAAGGAGGAAATATACCTGGAATTATGTTTAAATTATTTCCAGAAATTCTTGGTTTAACAATTAGCTAAATTAAATGCAGGCAATGTATTGAATAAATAATTTAAGTGACAATAGTTATTTCAATGTGCTCGATGTTATTTTAGTTTTATTTGTTGTTCACGTTCTCTTTTATTTGATATCATGGTGCTTGGACTCGGTGCTTATATTGTTGGACTATGTAGTTTTAGAAGTGTTTTTTGTTGAATATTTCAATTGAACTTTTTTGCCCACTTTGATGTTGGGCAGTTAGAAAAGTATTGAGGTGGCTTGGGATGTTATTTGATATGGCCTTCATGTTGTTCCTCGTAGGTAATATAATATTCACATCAAGATGTTTTCTGTTAACTATTTCATTATTTGAGTTGATATTGCTATTTTTTCTATTAAAATAAACTTCTGTTTGACCTATGAAATTTTCCTTTGCAGCTGTCCTCTTCTAAATTTGGAGAGATCGACAGCCAATATGTTTCCAAGGAGAAGCCATGTGAACCCTCAACATACTGATGATTATGACTGTACTGTTTGTTTGAAGTTGTTGTGTGAACCTGTCACAACTCCTTGTGGACATTATTTAGGCTGTCTGGTGCGGATTGTTTTAGGAAAAAAATCAATTTTTTTACCGGTGTTTTCAACTTTTGGGCCCAGTTGTGAGTGAATGAGTCAAAATGTGCGGCTCATTTTTGAAATTAACAGATAGAATTTCAATTTTCAGCACAAACAGACAGGCCCTTATACCAATCATGCCTGTTCCAGACTATGGACAGGTGAATTTTCTGTCCATTTGACCTCTCTTTCATTTTCTAAATTTCTCACAAAACCACCATCTTGATAATCCCTTTCTTCGATTTCTTGAATAAAATATTCTAGGTAATAGATGTCCACTTTGCCGAACAGTTCTATTTATTAGCCCTTGTAAGTGCTCAATCAGGTTAGTTGTTTACAGTTTAACACGTAATTTAAACAAGTTTTTAGCTTTATTAAGCATTATATGTTCCACCAAAGCAGTCATATAAATGTGCTCTTGCCAAGCTTTTTATCGCCTTTTTTCCTTTCCCCATTTTACAGTAAAATTCTTTTGTCGGTGTTCAAGTTTCTAGCTTTATTAAACATTATATGTTCCACCAAATTAGTCATATAAATGTGCTCTTGCCATGCTTTTTATCGCCTGATTTTCCTTTCCCCATTTTACAGTAAAATTCTTTTGTTGGTGTTCTCGTTTGGCTTGAACGTTGTCTAAAGGTGGGTTCTCGTGCATAATTTCCATTTTCGAATTCTTTTAGCGTTGGTTGCATTTGGTTTATTATCTGTTTTTTGGTTTTTCGTATTGTAATGAAGAAATTTGGTTCTGCAAGTGACGATGTCCAAGATCACGTGTATAATATGTTATATAAATAGTTTTAGCCTTTCAGTTACTTATGTTCTGCTGTCTTTTAGTTTGGATTTTTATAGTTAGTATGTTGTGTTGTAAATTGTTGAATTTTACATAGTCAATTGATTTAGTCTCTTCTACTTTCGTTTTATAGGCTTCATGGGGCCTTAGGAAACGTAGCCGGAGACTCCTCTAAATGTCGAGATCTTGTGCTTGGGCATGGAGCCTTGGCTCCTTTGCTAGCTCAGTTCAATGAAATAATTAGTTAGTTGATGATTAAGTAAACTTAGTTAGTTGAGGTAATTCGATGGTTTATTTTTAAATTTCATTTCCACTTTCCTTGGTCCTTGATTTTGTATCATTCTATTGATTATATACAAAGGTTTAATATTTATGTTCAGCTCTACTACCATATGAGTTTGGGTATTTAACAGCATTTTTATGTCTACCATTGTGTAGCATAGATAGGTATTCGCAAGTTGTGAAATGTTAAAGTAAAACTAGGAGAAAGAAAGAACAGTATAAAATCTACTAAATAATTCGTTAGCAGAAATTGTATTCTAGATGACACATCCGAAATTTTATTATTCTAGAAAATAAAGGAAATGAATTAGGAGTTCACAATTTTCCTTCCCTTCCATTTTAGAATTTGTGCTCACAAGATTTTCTTGATTCTTGAAATTGTAGTCAATTAAAATTTTACTTGTGGTTGAAATTATCTGTTGCATCTTAACTTCAATCAACTTCTTTTGTTTCCATCACAAACTTTGATACGATCTTCTCTGGTTTCAACTGATGATTCCAGAGGATCAAGGATTAACTTCACAAAAATTTGAAATTCACATTCTACTGTAAGTAATATTCATAAGACGATGCCATATTTTAATATCTAAAAGTCGTTGGTATCTGTCAAATTGTAGGAAATTATGAACCTTTACTAAACACATAAATAAATGAGCAATTTGAGAAACAAGTTTCTTTATGTTCAGTTTTTTGTCAAGGAGTTGCTTATTTATCTCTTTATAAAAGTTGCAGTGAAAATGTATGAATTTGACCCCATCATTTTCTATCTCTAGCTTCGAGAAGAGTTGTGCTTTGCTGTTGGGGCCCAGCATATCCCATTAGTTCATCCCTCACAGGTGTGATTTGTTTGACGATGGCTATATTTTGTCTATAACTGATATTAGATTCATCCATATTACTTTAAGCAAGTTTTAAATGTTAACATTGTAGTATGTTTTGACATATAATTTGTAAGCAAGCTCATTTTCTTCACTTTTTTTTGTTATTGGCATTTTAAATATTGGCAGTTTAAATAGTGTAATTTAAAGGTTATTGTTCGATTCGAATTCTAACGGTTATCGTGCAACGCACGATGCACACTAGTATATATTAAAAGAGAAAATATGAAATGAAACCGTCCCAAGAGGCTGGCAGAGCAATTTTGCCAACTATCTCTCTTTTCTTTGAAAAGCATAAACTGCATCTGAGTCCCCAAACTTTTCAAATTTAAAATCTTTCATTTTTGGCATTGCAATAACAAACGTTTGCAAAAACTAGGCAACATAAGGACGTTTGGGCATATTCAATCCAAAAGTCCCTTACTTGAACAAAAAATAGGAAGGGACCTTCATTAATTAATTAAAATTTTAAAAAGAAAATTGCTCTTATTCTCCACCTACCCCATTCACCCCTACCCCGATCGCCATCCACCCCTACCTCGATCATCACCACTACCACTTCCTCTTGTTTCATATTCTGTTGATGATTTTTGGACGACGAAACTGAAATTAAAATATCACCGTTAACTTATTTGTATTGTGTATGTATTTTTTTAAATATGATTTTAGATTAGAAATATAAAATAAAATAATAAATAATAATGGAGGAAGGTTGGGATAGGGCATTGAGAGGCGGGCGAGGGTGAAACACTTTTCCACCCCTAAATAGTTATACTATGGCTCTGTTTGGGAGGGATTAAATTTTTCTACAGTAAATCAATTCTCATTTTCAACCACACATTTTTCAATAAAATAAAATTTTACGTCACATCAATAATTTTTCTTCTTTTTCAACCACACATTTCCCATCATATCACTATTCAAAATCAATTCTTCCCCCAAAAATCTCTCCCAAACAAGCTCTATATTAAGTTTCAGAGCTGATCTCCTATCTACATGGACAGTACAATAATTGTCCACCGTTGACGTGACAATATCAATTCGTATTTTTTATTTTTTACTTTTCAAAAGAAAAATAGATTTGACTTGCTGACACGACAACGCCACATCAGTTTGTGGATATTATAACTCATGTCCATCGTGGATAAGAGATCATTTCTATAATATGTTTAAAATGCTATATTATAATACAAAAAATACAATTAAGAATGACGATAAGTAAAAATCAAAGTTATAATATTTTTCTTTTCCTATTTCTAGTTAAAATATTGGATTGATATCATTTATTTCAAAGAAAAATTAGATAAAAATGTGATAAATTGAAAAAAGATAAATAAGAAAAAAATATAGTTTTATATTTAGACAAAATGAGAAATTTATGATAATATGGGAGGTTTATGTAATTTTAAAAATCGGAATATCTGAAATTATCAAATTTATCATCTCTCTCTTTTTTTTTTAATGGGCAAGAAATAAAGAATACACGTGGGAAATTAAGATCTGTCTTCTAGATCGCATCAATATTCTGACTGCCTTCCAATCACATCTTGACCGTTTATTCGCTTCAAAATTCTTAATCCACGGCTAAGCTTGTTTCACTGGTAAGTAAAGACGTGAAACCTCGTTCAAACAAAGGTCAGCTTGTCGTGGACTCGTGTTCATAATCAAATGTTTCCATGTTGCCACTAGTGGAAACTTCTTTTTGAGAGCAGAACTGGAAAAGCACCCCCACTGATCAGAGATATTTTATTTTTCGGTACGAAGCGTTTGTTCTTGAATCTTATCTACAAAAAAGCTTCTTGTTTCTTCATCCATGGCGGAACTCAACCTGCTGCCTTCTTCTTCCATTGATCCAAGAAGCGGTTTCTGCAAAGCTAATTCCATCTTCTACAGCAAGCGCAAACCAATCCCTTTACCCTCAAACGACTCCCTTGATGTCACAACCTTCATATCTTCACGATCGCACCGGGGTAAGATCGCGTTCATTGACGCATCCACCGGCCGTCAGCTCAGCTTTTCAGACGTCTGGAGGGCCGTCGACGCCGTCGCTACCTGCCTCTCCGTCCACATGAACATCTGCAAAAACGACGTTGTCCTCCTCCTCAGCCCCAATTCCATCTACTTCCCCATTGTTTGCCTCGCCGTCATGTCTCTGGGCGCCATCATCACCACCACAAATCCCCTCAACACTTCCCGGGAAATCGCCAAGCAAATCGCCGATTCAAAGCCTGTCCTTGTCTTCACTATATCTCAGCTCCTCCCTAAACTCGCCGATTCCAAACTCCCTATCGTTCTCCTCGACTCTGAGAACTCGTACCCCAGCAAGTTAAAAATTGTAAATACCGTAGTTGCAATGATGAAAAGAGAACCGAGTCAAAGCCTAGTAAAGGAACGAGTGAGTCAAGATGACACAGCCAGTCTATTATATTCTTCCGGCACCACCGGAGTAAGCAAAGGGGTTGTTTTATCGCACAGAAATTTGATAGCAATGGTTCAAACAGTCGTGAGTCGATTCAAATTAGATGAAGAAACTCAAACTTTCATCTGCACAGTACCCATGTTTCATATCTACGGTTTAGCAGCTTTTGCCACGGGTATATTAGCCGCCGGCTCTACAATAGTAATCCTATCAAAATTCGAGATGGATGAAATGTTAATGGCTATACAGAAATACTCTGCCACTTATTTACCATTAGTGCCGCCAATTCTGGTGGCGCTGGTGAATAGCGCGGCAGCGATCAAGAGGAAATACGATTTAAGAAGCTTGCATTCTGTCTTGTGTGGTGGAGCGCCTTTAAGCAGGGAGGTGACAGAGGGTTTCCTGGATAAGTATCCGAATGTAACAATATTGCAGGGATATGGGTTGACGGAATCAACAGCTATCGGTGCCTCGACGGACTCTTTGGAGGAGAGCAGCCGGTACGGCACTGCGGGGCTGCTGTCACCGTGCATGGAGGCAAAGATTGTGGATCCAGAGAGTGGCAAGGCGCTGCCGGTGAATCGCACCGGCGAGCTTTGGCTGAGGGGGCCCTCCATTATGAAAGGTACAAATATTTTGTGTGGGCACATTTTTTGAGAAATTTTTAGCGTGGTCAAATCGTGTGTCAAAGTATAAATAATATGAATTAAATGTAATAAAGTAGATTTTACCTAATTAATTGTCAATTCTTCTCTCAAAAATTCCTATCAAACAAGTTCTAAATTTACAGAAAAATGGTTCACAGGGCTATCACGTACCCCTCACTGTTGGGGGCCCCACATGTATTTAAAAAAAATAGTGCTGTGCGGGTCCATCTTTGTGTTATGTTTAGCTGTCCCCTGTGAACCTGTTGCATGTACGTGAAGCATCATTCTTACTTCTTTATACATGTTTGGGAAAAATTATAATCTCCTAAAGTTTGAAGTCAAATTCACGTATTAATTTTAACCCCCGTTTGTTTCTTATTTTTCATCCATAAAAATGAAAAATATGATCGTTATCCATCACATCAAGCCATCAATTTTGAATTTCTATCTCTTGTGTGTGGTCCAATAACGGTTATATTTTTCATTCTCATTTTACAATAATGAGATTCAAATGAGCTCTTAATTGCATATTGAGACTGAGACCTATTATTCCTCATCATTATAATCCCGTTATAATTTCTCCCAAACAACCAACGAGACCGTTTTCATGGTTGCATTTAGTTTAATTTTTTGCCATATTTATATTTATAATAATGTGTCCATTTCTTAAATTTTCTTTTCTAGTGGTGGTCCATTGCTAATACTAAAAGTTTTTTGAGTGGTGCAATTTCTTAAACAATAGTGACTTTGTTTGTGGGTTGTGGGAGACGAGGATAAAAATTGATTATCACAAAGGAATTAGGCAATATTCTAAAAAGCTCGCTTAAGCGGCACTTAGGCTCGAAGTTCAGGCAGAACGTCTAGCTTCGCGCTTAGATTTTTTTTTTTTTAATTCCTAAATAGTTGAATTTTTTCCTTCATCTTTTTCGTCTTCCCTATGCGCTTTATTAGTTTTTTATTTAAAAAAAACTTTTCATTTGACTTTAATTTCATGTTTCTAAAAAATGTTATATGTACAAAAGTTAAAAATGATTTTATCTAAATAGTTAAATAAGATTTCAACTATAATGTTATCTACATTACGTAATTATGACCTTGAAACTCATTATTTTGTTACAAACTCCAAAAAATGTATGAAGTTCCTATGAATATATTAAGTAAGACTTGTCTAATTGAAAATTGAAATTATGAAAAATATTCTAATTTTTACATTTCGAAATCTTGAAAATTGTATAATTAACTAATGATAAGAATTAGGAAAAATTGCAGCTATGGTATCAAACCTTTCAACTTTTTACAGACTTTGTCCAAACCTTTGTTTTGTGTCACCCACGGTACCAAACATTTAAACATTTCGCACTCGAAGTCCAAATGGACGGTTTCCGTCCAGTTAACTACGAAAATCGTTAGTTGACCTTAGAAATAAAAAAAAATTTATAATTTAATAATTTCCACAAAATAGACAAGGGCAGTTTCGAAATTACACACAATTTCCACCAAATAAATTCAACCACCATCCCGCCACCACTGGCCCATTTCCCAAATCCATTGCAAGCATCAGCCCAAACAACAACCAAATCAAACAAAAAACTGACTTCAACACGCAAGCAACACACGACTTCCATCCAGATTCATACCACTCCGGCGACACCCACGATCGCAAACCACCATCAACCGAATCTCTTCACCAAGGCGACCAATTTCATAGCCTTGATTCATCAAAACCAATCCTGCACATCGATGTCCATAATAATTTTTCTACTCACGAACGGTTTCTGCGAGAATATGCAATCAGTCAATTGATGGACTAAATGCATTTCAAATTATGGATTCTACCCAACAACATTCAATTGAGGCCCATAATACCGTGGGTAATCCATCAATTGAACCAATTGACCATCCGTGTTACAGTGATGAGGCTCATCGACACCTCCGTTGCCAGCAGCCTTTTCCTGGTATAGGTGGTTTAGTTTGTCTTCACCGGCTCAAGTATAGGTGGTTCGGTTTGGACGTTGAAATCAACTGGTTGAATTTTCATCGGAAAAGGCCTTCTGGTGATTGAAAGGGAGGGATGGAAGAAGATGAACAGTAAACGGTTTTTTTTATTTAATTCTTTTCTTTTAATCTTTTCATAGGAAAAATGTAAAGTTACATATTTACCATTTAAAAATTGGCCAAAAATTGGTCTGACTTTAATTATTGGTCAACTGGACGGAAACCGTCCATTTGGACTACGGGTGCGAAATGTTTAAAGGTTTGGTATCGTGGATGGCACAAAACAAAGGTTTGGGCAAAGTATGCAAAAAGTTGAAAAGTTTGGTACCGTGGCTGCAATTTTCCCTAAGAAATATTAAATAAATATAATATTTTATAATTTTAGATGTTTGATTTATATTATTTTAATTATTAAATGATTAAAAATTTAAAAGAATATTAAAAATAAGAAAACGTTTTTTTACGCTTAAGTCTCGCCTAACTCGCTTAGGCTCTTAAAGTTTGGAGTTTCGCTTCCACACCTAGTCACGTTTTACACTTTTTAGAACGCTGAAATTAGGAACCAATAAAATAACTATGGACTAAGAAGTTGCAAATGAATTGTCTTGACATCGGAATTCCAAAACATCCTCGATAGAGTCGTTTGCTTCAAGTTCTCATGAATTTATAAAACAGCAGATTGATAAATAGTTTGGCCACCAAAAAATGTGGATTTGGTGGCCAATTCAACCATGGAAAGTCAATTAGATTAAATCCCGTAGGATTTCAATAATTATATAGTAGTTTGCATGCATGGAGTGA
This sequence comes from Fraxinus americana, assembly GCA_035079005.1. Lineage (NCBI taxonomy): Eukaryota > Viridiplantae > Streptophyta > Magnoliopsida > Lamiales > Oleaceae > Fraxinus > Fraxinus americana. The sequence goes on along the minus strand of CM068718.1, from coordinate 30,782,188 downwards.
ATCTTTCTGAAAATTCAGATGGTTGCTCATTTGAGAGAACAAATTTTAAAAAAATGTGTGTTCATTTGAGTCTTAGTAGTTCTGGATTAGATTGCTCGTTTGAGTTTGATGAATTCTGATATCATAGATTTAAAGTTTAACTTTGTCAAGGAGAGTAACTAAAATCCTTACATATTAATTAATTTTTATATTTATTTCATGTGTGATTTATCTCTTAGCACACGGTTGGCTCTAGACTAAGAGCGTGTTTAAGGTGACTTATCTTAAACATAAGCGACATATTTGGAGCTTATATTTAAGATAAGCCACCTCAAAAATGCTCTAACTCCAAGTTTTCTTGGGTTTTAATTGGTTGGTTGTACCTTGACATATTTTTTAGATTTTTCGGAGTAAGAATGCATTTTTACTATTGATGTGATGGGAAATATGTGGTTGAAAAAGAAAGAAAAGATATTGATGTGATGAAAAATATTATTTTATTGAAAAATGTGTAGTTGAAAATGAGTAGAAGAATAAGAATGAGAAAAATAATGTGGCTCAAACATGGGCTTATGATCTTGCCTTGCGTGCGTTGTTCATGCTTCCTTTAGGTTTACTCTCCAAGATCAAGATTGGGAGTAGGATCAATCTTTTACATATTGACATTTCTGATTTTGCTTCAAGTCAACTCAGTACTTATTGAACACCCGTAACCAAATTCGAGCTAATTATATCGACAACTAAAAAAAGCATTTATAAAAAAAATACATACCATCAATCAAATCATTCGAAAAACGATACCCATAGTTCATTTTCGAATGACACGACCGATTACATCAAGTTGAGAAGCAATATGACAAGGGCATTGGCGGATCTAGGGGGGATTGGGCTGTGCTACAGCCTGTTCCCCAGCCCAAATTCCCAATTCACCTTTAAAAAAAAAAAACAACATTTTTTTACGTGTAATTTTATTTTTTTTAATGCGTATTAGATCGTCTTAAATTTTTGTTCGAAGTTGGATTTTGGGATCTTCATCCCATCCGTGAACAACTGTCAAAGTGGAATATCATCTAAGTACTGTTGGTTGAGGATGTACTAGAAATAATCCTGACCATCAGTTTCCTAACATTAGTAAATTAAGTAAGATCCATATTATTCTTGTTCATTGTTTCTTTGTCACCTCTATTACAATCTTGTTGTAACGATCGCAATTAATGTTCTCACATGGGATCTCATTAAGACTGTTTTTGATTATGAAACTTATTGATATCTCATTCCTTTTGGTACTAATTCACCTTTGTGCATTTCGTGGTTGGATTGGATCACTGCATTCGTTTTAATCTATCCATTAAATGATATGATGTTGTAGGTTATTTTAGCAATGAAGAGGCTACGGCATCAACCCTAGATTCAGACGGATGGTTAAGAACTGGAGATCTGTGCTATGTCGATGAGGATGGATTCGTTTTTGTGGTTGATCGGTTGAAGGAGCTGATCAAGTACAAGGGCTACCAGGTGAACATGACATTGATTTACTTGATCTTTTCTTGAACTCAAAAATTACTGTAAATCTAGGATCGACTACATGAATCTTTCTCGTGGGAGATCTTCAGTCTTCTCTTAAATGGCACTTAATTCGCACTTAGTTCTTTGATGATAATTCGGATATGGGATTGGACACTAACCGAATAATGTTCCTGAAATTCCTTTTCAAGAATCCCATGTGGACAGAAATAAAAATTCCAACTAATAAATTATATACTCAACATCTTAGGTTCCTCCAGCAGAATTAGATGCTTTGTTACTCACTCACCCGGATATTACTGATGCAGCTGTTATACCGTAAGTAACTTTTAAGTTCTGGTTTCATCGAATTTTACATTTGTTTGATGAAAAAGTATTAACTTTTGAGCCTTATGAGATAATCTGAATGAAATTGACCTTGTGAATGCTATAATTTAGGTTCCCGGATGAGAAGGTTGGACAATTTCCCATGGCATATGTGGTGAGGAAAACAGGCAGTTATATATCGGAGAGTGCAGTCATGGATTTTATCGCTAAACAGGTAGCACCATACAAGAAGATTCGACGAGTGGCATTCACAGCGTCCATTCCAAAAAATCCCTCAGGCAAGATTCTTAGGAAGGATCTGATAAAGCTTGCTGAATCAAAACTATGAAGTATGCCAAAAACCATGAAAGTCTATTGGTGTGCAAGTATAATTTGATGCATGTATAACTATGTGCCTCTTTGTTGAGAGGACGATATTTAAATAATATACATGTGGTCCTATCTAATAAATTTTACACATATTAGGCTTTGATGTGAAAAATTAAATCTCGCCACATGTCAGAAGACGTGTTGAAGATAATATTTAAATGATATACATGTGGCTATTTCTAACATTTTAAGCTTTTAAATCAAATTTGACAATACTAAACATAATTGGACAGTACTCTAAACAAGATTTTAGTTTTATTTTCTTCTTTAAAACTGTCTAATGCGATCAAATTCATCCTACCAAATACACCAAGAAAGTACTCCACTAATTCTTTCTCACAAGGAACTCTTATTGGCCGGTGAATCAGCAATCGAAACTCCTCTTCGCCATCTCCAGCAGCACTCTGAGAATAGGGTGATTCAGATAACACAGACGAACAGAAAACCTATTATTATCTTTTGAGTAGACAACAAACTGATCATTTTTCCTTTTCCTCCATTTTTTGTATGATCTGCTTAGCTTCTTAGAACTCCCCCTCATGTGATTAAGTGTCTGCCACTATTTGAATTTCTGCAGCAAAATTTTTCAGAAAATGTGTTATTTGCTAGGCTTGATGGCTTAATATCTGTTGACCCCAAAAAACGAGCTCAACAGATACCGGGCCCACTCTCGCCGTGTCAAGTACGATTCCAGCACGTTTCTACCGGAATGCGATCGGTAGCTCAACTGTTCATGAACGTGGGAGGTACTTTCTGGCCAGAGACAGTGATGTTTTGGGTTCCGGCAATAATATATGAGGGAAATCACACTATCAATAATTTCCGGATTTTCTTCACGTTTTATTTCCAAATTCCTCTCCTACCAGGGAATATGTGGAAGGATAGATAAGGTGTAAGTTCAAGTGTTTGGCAGGATTTTTCTGATAACATTCATACTTTTCTCCTCTTTTCTTTTCAAATTGCCTCCCCCTTTTTCTCGTCATAGAAATGCATTATTTATACAATTCGGCAAATGTGACGATCGTTAGATCAGATCCACGTGGAGACATCTCCCAGTGAAGCTTCACGTCGCCGTCTCGATCATCGCATTTAATGTTTGATCGAAGGTCGACCACTCTAGTGACTGGCGGACATTAAATATGACTGTCCACTTTATTGTAGACGTCCTATCAATCAATCAAAAAGATCTTCGAATCTTCTCAGAGCAACGTCGAGTTCATGACCCTCAAAGGACATCGGGAAGACCTCGGATCACGCATGTTGTCGTTCTTGAGGAAGCGTCTCATGCCGAGGCTATATAGAAAATGTTTATTTATTTATTGATGAAGGGCCTCGGCCCGTCTCCTTCACGGGCTCCCGACCCACTCGCTGTCCTCTCTGCTCTTTCTGACTGCCTTACACGTGGCTTGCCACGTGGCCGGCCTTCTGCCATCCTCGAAACGAGGGGGGGTAACAATAGTCCCCCAAGTCTAGGCATGATTATTTATGTAATGCATGGACTTGAGAGTAAAACTGAGATAGAGTTCCAGATAATAAGATATCCTCTTAGAGCTACTATGCTCTCTTAGAGCTTCGAGAAACAAGGCTCTCTTAGAGCTGGTGTGCTCTCTTAGAGCTTCTGATAACAAGATGCTCTCTTAGAGCTTGTGAAAATAAGATGCTCTCTTAGAGCTAATGTGCTCTCTTAGAGCTTCGAAAAATAAGGCTCTCTTAGAGCTTCGGAAAATAAGATGCTCTCATAGAGCTAACTGACTTTGAGGCTCTTAGCCTTTGTAAAATTTACATAAATCGAGGCTCTTAGCCAAACGATTTTAAGGCTCTTAGCCTTTGTAAAATTTAAAATAAGTCGAGGCTCTTAGCCTAACGACTTTGAGGCTCTTAGCCTCTATAAGTAAGCAGCAGAGGCTATGCTCTGAATGTATATACATCGATAATGTAGAGGCATGACGAGCTCTCTGAAGATAAATGCAGTTGTAATGCAACATCTCATATGGTGAGGCATCTCGCGGGGTGATGGACGAACATCGAGCTAGCGGCTCATCTTGAACTTTCAGAGCTTTATAAACAACTTCGGAATGATGAGGACTTACAACGAAGCTCCGTAACAATATGAGACGAGGAATACCATCTCGCGAGACTATGGATAAACTTCTGACGAGGCGGTTTGCCTCTCCCTCTTTCAAGGAATGAGGACTTACAAATGATGTTCCTTTTCTTATTTACAAGAAGAGTTCCTTTTTGTTGGCATGGTACGTTCTCAAAATGTTTATTTATTGATGAGGGGCCTCGGTCGTTCCTTCACGGGGTCCCGACCTGCTTGGTTGTCATTTCTGCTCCTTTCTGGCTGCCCTACACGTGGCTTGCCACATGTCCATCCCTCTGCAACCCTCGAAACGTCTCGAGCTTCAGGCAAGAAGTGGTTCAACTAGAGCTTTGGAAGCAAGACTCCATTAGTTTCAGAAAATGCGATGCTCATAGAGCCTCGGAATTCAGTTGATAAGAGGCCCTTTTCCTTTAAGGTGCGTCCACAGATTTGGACTATAATGAGGAGTGACACTATGAATAGCTTCGAATCAAAGGTCATCATGATTCATTATTTCTCTCAACAAATGCGATACTTACGAGGCGTTTTAATCATGGAGCCTCAATGATTTGATGTCGTGATACCTTCCCAAGAAGACAGCTTGGCTATTTCAACTTCCAATACACGCACGAGCCGCCGCATTGAATAAGTAATAACTGTCATTTCCCACGTCCTTTCCACAAGATTTCAGATGCGTGAGGGCGCGTGTGAGGCACGTTCAAATCTGGCCCCTTGAAGACAAAGCGTCAGATGTCGTGGATGGCCTAAATTATAAATCTGATGATCAACGGTTGGATGGCCCGGATCGAGATCCAATGGCTAGGGTTGCACGAACCTTACCTATAAAAGGGGCCATAACCTTTGAGAAAATTTTCTTCTACTCTTGGCACAAATTCTCGCACTCCTTCCTCTCAAGTTTCTTAATCTTCCTGCGCTCTCTGTTTCTCTTTTTTTCTCATCTGCATTTCTGTGATTTCCTTAACTCGTAAGTAACTTATTTTTCACGAATTTTCTTTGGCATTTTCCCATTACTCATGGCTCCTTCTGGGGATGACATAGACGTAACCAAAGTAGGCAGCGAGTTAGGATTCCATATAACCAGTACATCCGACCTTAGGAGATCCATGGAGGCAGGACGAGGCGCCTCCATATCCGGGAGCGTCACTCATTGTGATGATGGCATGGGCTGGGGGGCAGCCAAAATTCCTTCATGTGTTAGCCCGATCCAACTGGCCAACATCAGAGAGAAATATAGGATCCCCTTCGACATCGAACTCCTTTCCCCCACTTATGACGAGCGAGCCTGCTTCCCTAGGCAGGGGTGCGTCGCTATCAGCGAGTACCTCCTGAAGGCAGGGCTTCGTCTTCCCCTTCACCCTTTTTTCCGAGCCGTCCTTAGGTTATATGGGTTAGCCCCCACACAATTGGCCCCTAACGGTTGGGCCCAACTGGTGGGTTCATACTTTTTGTGGAAGCAAGTATCCTTAGGCGAGGACATGCCCCTCCACGTTTTCCAGACAATTTACCAGCCGAGGTCCTTAGGAAAGGGGGACTCCAAAGGGTGGTATTCCTTGTGCCCATGGGGGGGGCACTCGCCTTTCTTACTGGGTCTTCCTTCCTCAATTAAGGGGTGGAAGGAGACCTGGTTCTGGGTTCGGGGAAGGTGGCAGGAGTGTGAGGGCGACACTGTCCCCTACATTAAGGTTCCAACCTCTTACTCCGAACCCAGTGAGTTCTTCGCCATTATTTTCAACGCCACTTTTTCATTCCGAACTTACCTCTAACCCGCAATCACTTTTTGCAGGGTCGGTTGAGCGTTTCAATTTCGACAAGAGCGACTGGGATATCTTGTCCGAGATTTATCGTCGACCATTCTCAGAGCGTGACTTCAGCCGTTTGGTGGTTCCCCAACGATTCTACGAGGACCTCTGCTTGATGGCTCGACGCGGTAAGGTCCCTTGATCAGACTGTTGTTTTTTTTTTTTTTTTTTTTGTTCACCGACCTTTCTCCCCGACCACTTATGTTTTGTTGGACCGTAGGTGATTTTGAAAAAAGGAAAGCCCCTACCCCGGACATGGCCACAATCTTGGCCGCCACCTCCACCGCTGGTCGCAGAGGCATGAAGCCTTCATCTGCTGGGAGGAGGGCAGGTGAAGGACAAGATTGAGAGGGTCAGCAAGGAGGCTCCCCTCAAGAAGAAGAACGTCCTCCCTTGGGAGATAGGGGGAAGAAAGTGGTGGTCGAGGAGCCTAAGAAGAAGTTCAGGGTATCCACCACCGGGGTGGGTAGTTCCAATGACGTCCCCCCTCCTCGCTCCGAAGTCCCTCGCGGAATGAACCGTTGGCCGCGTCCATAGCCGCGGCCACGGGGGTCGAAGCGGGCAACCTCTTCCGAGCCCACAAATCAGGGGCCTGCCAAGAGGCCCAACACTTCCAGCGACTCCACTTCGGATCGCACTCAAGGCAAGCCTCCTTTGGCCAAGAGGACCGACGAATTGGAGCCCGAGGCTATATCCCTCCTGCCTCCAGAGATTCAGATGGCCACGACGACGTTCCACCAGTTCTGGACTCCGAAATGGCAGAACTTTGTTGAGACAAGTGATGCCGTGGACGTCGTCGCTACAATGGTGGCCCAGGCGTCGAGGTCCTTTGGCATGGCCATAGAAGTGGAGGCTCTTTTCAAAACCCTCCAAAAGAAGAATCGGGACTTCGTCGGCAAGGCTTCCCAGGCTGAGGAAGCTCTAAATAAAATTAAAGCCGAGGCCGACGCGATAAAAAAGAAAGAAGCTGAGGAATCAACGAAACTTGCTTCTGCGCTGGCAGAAATTGAATCTTTGAAGAAGGAGGTCCACTTATCTCAAAGTGAAGTGGCCTCTTTGACGAAGCGGGTGGAGACTTCCGATGCTCATCAGAGAATAACGGCTGAGGCCCTTGAGAAGGCTAATAAAGAAAAGGAGGGGCTAACGGGAGAGGTGAAAGAACTGACCTCCCAATTCTCCAAATTGAGGGAGGAGATAGAGGGGGTTCGGAGCGAGGCCGAACGATCCAAGGTCGAGGCGGAGGACCACTTCCTGGCGAACTTCCATCTCACCGAGAAATATCAACAGTTTGCCCTTTATTGGAGGCGATATGCATATACTGAGGTGGTGGAGTGGATCGAAGTGCATTCTACGCAGGACACCTCAGAACTCCGGGCTGAGTTTCTTGATGAAGAGCCGGAAGGATCTGAGCCTCCAACTCCTTCAGAGGAGCCTCAAGTCATTGAACTTGACGAGGACGTTGCTCCTGAAGTGGCTCCCGACGCCATAGTCCCTTTTGTCGATCCCAATCCCCCTCCCCAGTGAACACAAGTGTAATGGCCTCGGCCTCATCTTATGTACCTCTTGTAATGAAAATCCTTGTAATGAAATTTTTTGCATTTCTTCTTGCTTTTGTGGTCTTCCAAGTGATATTTTAAGCGATTCTAGGCTTTTAATCTTCGAAATAGTTGTTCAAACAACACGAGGCTGTTAATTATCAGAATAAGATTTTAAACGACTCGAGGCCCTTGGTCTTTCAGATAATGTTTATGATGTCTGAGGCTCTTTGCCTTTTAAGAACAACAATTTAATAACTTGTGGCGTTTGGCCTTTAAAACGATATTTAGACGAACTGGGGCTTTTTGCCTCAGAAATGATTTTTACAAGGTCCGAGGCTCTTTGCCTTCTAAGAACAATATTTTTATAAGTTGAGGCTTCTAGCCTTGAGAATATCATTTATAACGTTCTGAGGCTTTTAGCCTTTTGCATCATGTTGAAAATATCCTAAGGCTCTTAGCCTCTGAAACAATCTTTAAACAACTTCGACTTGATATTTAATTAACATTAGGCAAACAGTCACTGATTTATACAAAACAAACGATCCAGTTGAGGCTTTTAGCCTTTCATTCAAATACAACAATCAATCCACACAAAATAGACGGTCCTACTGATAGTACTTCCGCAAGTGTTCCACATTCCAAGGATGAGGCTGTACCCTTCCATCCATGTTTTTGATTTTGTATGTTCCTGGCCGAATTTCTTCGCATACGCGGTAAGGACCCTCCCAATTTGGACCCAGGGTTCCCGACCCATGCTCTTTAGAGGGTGGGAATACCCTGCGAAGAACCAAGTCGTCCAACCGGAATGCTTTCTTTTTTACTTTCGAGTTATAATATCTGGTCATCTTACGTTGGTACATGACCATCTTTTCCTGGGACTCGTCCCTCCTTTCTTCAAGGAGGTCCAATCCGAAGCATCTTGCCTCATCATTGACTGTTTCATTGTAATGCATTCGCCTGGGTGACGGGAGTCCCACTTCGACTGGACTCATAGCCTCAGCCCCGTAAGTCATTGAGAAAGGGGTTTCTCCCGTCGCAGTTCGACTTGTAGTCCTGATTGCCCAAAGCACTTGGGGTAATTCCTCCACCCATGCTCCCTTCGAAGCATCAAGTTTCCTTTTCAGGGTGTACTTGATTGTTTTGTTCACAGCCTCGACCTGCCCGTTAGCTTGGGGGTGATGTGGGGATGAGAAGTGTTTCTTAATTCCCAGCTCTTCGCACATTTCTCTGACCTTCTTGTTGTCGAACTGCTTACCATTGTCAGTGACGATTGAATGGGGAATCCCGAACCTGCAGATGATGTTTTTCCAGAGAAATTTGGAAGTATTCGCCTCAGTTATTTTTGCAAGAGGTTCGGCTTCTACCCACTTCGTGAAGTAGTCGATTGCAACAATTGCGAAGCTGGAATTCCCTTTCCCCCTGGGCAGGGGTCCGATCAGGTCGACTCCCCACTTAGCGAACGGCCAAGGGCTGGATACTACATTTAGTTCTTGCGAAGGTTGCCTTTGGACCGTGGCAAAACGCTGACATTTGTCACACTTTTTGACGAACTGCTGTGCATCCCTTTTCAAGGTGGGCCAGTAATATCCTTGCCTTAGCGTTTTTTGCGCCAAGGACCGACCTCGGCGTGGTTGCCACAAACACCTTCGTGGATTTCTCTAAGCACGTAGTCTGCTTGTTCCCCTCCGATGCACCTTAGCAGGGGCATTGAAAAGCCGCGTTTATACAAGACATCGTCTTGTAAGACGAAGTGGGCAGCTCTTCTTCGAAGTTTCTGAGCTTCTTCTTTTCCCAAGGCTATGGTGGTCTGGTCTTTTAGGTATGACATGATGGGCGTCATCCAGGGAGGGGTACCTTCTGTCCACATGACTGTTTCGCCGACCTCTATAGAAGGTCTCAGGAGGTGTTCAATTGGGACTACGTTGAGCAGTTCGGAATCTTTGCTACTTGCTAGCTTTGCCAGTGCATCAGCATGGGAGTTGTAAGACCTTGGTATCTGCATCAGTTCAAACCTTTCAAAAGAAGGGACGTAACTCATCACCAGTTTCAGAAAAATTTCCATGCACCTGACTGACAACAAGCTGGGAGTCGCTGTTGACTATCAGCCTCTTTACTTGCATTTCTTTTGCCAAACGCAGGCCTGCTAGCAGGGCCTCATATTCAGCTGCGTTATTAGTTGCCTTGAAGCCGAATCTTACTGCACAATTGAGCTTATGTCCTTCTGGACTGGTCAATACAACCCCTGCTCCTGAGCCAGTCTCGCCAGCCGACCCATCAACCGAGAGTCTCCAAATCTGAGGCTCTAAAGGCTCCATTTCTACTTCAAAACTGGGGACGGGCGTGAACTCAGCCACGAAGTCCGCTAATGCCTGTCCCTTTATGGCCAGCTTAGGTTTGTAATGAATGTCGAACTCACTGAGTTCCACCGCCCATTTGAGCGGTCTTAGGAAGCGTCCGTTTCACGAAGTACTTGTTTAAGGGGATAATTGGTCAATACATGGATGCTGTGTGCCTGGAAGTAGGGCCTCAGCTTTCTAGATGCCGTTATCAGGGAGAGAGCTAGTTTTTCCATGTCAGGGTACCGAGTTTCCGCCGCTATGAGCGCTTTGCTTACATAGTAGACTGGTAATTGATGCTCATCTTCTTCTCTTATCAGAACCGAACTTAAGGATTCAGGGGTTACTGACAGGTATAAGTATAATACTTCATGGTCTTTTGGTTTAGAGAGGAGATGCGGCTGTCCCAGGTGGTTCTTCAACTCTTGTAAGGCCGCTTCGCATTCATCGGTCCATTGGAATCTATTTCCCCCTTTGAGAATTTTGAAGAACGGCTGACACTTGTCCGTTGCTTTCGATATGAAGCGACTTAAGGCTGCAACCCGTCCAGTGAGGCTTTGTACCTCTTTCGGTTTTCTAGGCGATCTCATTTCAACCAAAGCTTTGACCTTTTCAGGGTTAGCTTCGATCCCCCTCTGATTGACAATGTAGCCTAAGAATTTTCCTGATGATACTCCAAACGCGCATTTCAGGGGATTGAGCTTCATCTGGTGTTTTCGTAAAATTTGAAACATTTCACGCAGGTGGGTAACGTGATCGTTCGTCCTTAAGCTTTTTACCAGCATGTCATCCACATAGACCTCCATGGTTCGGCCGATGAGATTGACAAACATCTTGTTTACCAACCTCTGGTAGGTCGCCCCGGCATTTTTCAAACCGAAGGGCATAGCCTTATAACAATATAGCCCTTTGTCCGTGACGAAGGAAGTGTGTTCCTCGTCAGGTGGGAACATGGGGATTTGGTTATAACCTGAGTAGGCGTCCATGAAGCTAAGTATTTCATGCCCTGCAGTCGCATCCACGAGCTGATCTATCCTGGGAAGTGGGAAGCTGTCCTTAGGGCATGCCTGATTTAGATTCGAGAAGTCTATGCAAACCCTCCACTTCCCATTGTGTTTTTTGACCAGCACCGGATTGGAAACCCACTTCGGATACATTGATTCTCTAACGAAACCGTTGTCGATTAATTTCTTCACTTCTTCCCTGAGGGCCTCATATCTTTCTGGATTGAGGGCTCTTCGTTTCTGCCGATGTGGCGTGGCCTTGGGATCGATGTTTAGGTGGTGGCAACTGTCCCTGGGATCAATGCCCACCATGTCGCCGTGTTTCCAGGCGAAAACATCAAGGTTCCTTACTAGAAAACTTTTTAGCTCCTCCTTCACCTTAGGTGGCAACTTGCTTCCCACCTGTAGACATTTGGATGGATCCATTGTATCAATAGGGAAGGTCTCCAGTTCTTCCATTGGGGCTGTCTGGGGCTCGCAATCGATAATGCGGGGGTCTAATTCTTCCAGATAAGTCATTTTTTCTACAGTTGTCCCTTTTTCAGGGGCCTCGGTCATGAGAACGTCTCTTGGCATCAACATAGCCCCTTGTTCAGGGAGTTCTTCCATGTCGACGTCGTTGAGGATGACGTTGGTGGTTCTTGGTTCAGCCTTTCTCAAGGAGTTGGAGTAGCATTCCCTAGAGCCTCGCTGGTCTCCTCGGACCGTAGCCACTCCGCCATCCGTCGGGAATTTCATGCACAGGTGGTGAACTGAGGTCACAGCGCATAATTCCTTTAGCGCGGGTCTTCCCAATACCCCATGGTAGGCGGACCTGCTATCAACTACAAGGAATTCCATGAAGTTTCTGGTGACCAGTGGTTCGGCTCCAATTTCCATTGCCAAGGTGATTTTTCCCTTGGAACGATGCTATCTCCCGTGAATCCGAACAAAGGGGAGTTAATTGGGGACAACTCGTGATCGACCTCCATTTTGTCGAACGTGGCACCAAAGATGATATTGACCGAGCTTCCATTGTCTACCAACATCCTTTTCAAGCCATTGCGAGCCACAACAGCTCTAACCACCAAAGCATCGCGATGGGGATAATGTACCCCAGTGTATCTTCTTGCGTGAAAGTGATCGGAGACAAGGCCCCACTCATAGATTGATTCACTATGTAACTTGTCATGGCTGGATCAGTTGCTTCCCTGGCATAGTTCTTTTGGGAATTCCTCGAATCTCCTCCCATGTGAGGACCACCGATGATGGTGTCAATCTCCCGAACAGGTTCGTTGCTCGGTTGAGGTCCTCTCCCTTGCCTTTGACTTTCCCTAGGTCCTTCGACGTTGTCTTCCCTTCGTTGGAGGTGGTCATTGTGGTTAATCCGACGTCGTTCGTGGTTTCCGGGGGTCGGTTAAGTTTGTAAGGAGCGTTCTGGAGGGATGCTTTCCCCTTGTTTGGTTTTGACTTCGCGTGTGTCTCGCGACGTCCCAAAGCTTCTCCGTGCGATGACCATGGGATTGGTGGTAGGAGCGATAGTTGGGGGCTTCATCCCTATCTCTAGGTTCGGCTCCTCGTCCCTTCCCTTGACCCTTTTGTGACGGTCGTTGGTAAGGTTGACGCCGATGCATTTCAAAGACCGTGAGTCACCTCCTCATAGGCTAAAGTGGGTACGGCATTGAGAGTGGGCTGCGAGCTCTTGTCCATGATTCAATGGGGCCTGATGGTCCATTAAGTGAGAAGTTGGGCCTTTTCCTCTTTGCATTTGTGGAGGCGGGAGGCCTCGACTTGCCCGGTTCCTGTGATCCTTTAATTCTTCATTCAGAATTTCTCGCCTTATCATTTCTAGAAGGGCGTCGTAAGTGGTCGGATCCTTGTTCTGTACGTCCCTCCAGAAGAGGGAGTTCATGTCTAATCCTCCTCTCAGGGCAGTTAACGCTTCCCTGTCCGTGACTTGTACACAATAAGTCATTTCGTCTGTGAAACGGGACAAGAAGGTTTTTAATGCCTCACCCCTTTGTTGTCTCATGTCCTGCAACCGCTGGATTGGTCTATCTCCCTCCTTGCTTGTCGCGAAGCGTTTTAGAAATGTCTTCTTCATGTCAGGCCAACTTCGGATGCTTCCTTCAGGTAGCCTGGTGTACCAGACTTCGGCACCTCCACTTAACGTCAGGTGAAAAGCCCTGCACTTTGTTGCCGGAGTGGCTCCTTTCAGATTCATATGTGTCTTGTAGTTATTTATGTGTTTAGCAGGGTCACCTCTCCCATCATACTTCGGGATCTTAGGGAGAGTGAAGTGGTTCAGCATGGGGGCATTTCTTATTGCTTCTGAGAAGGGGGACTGCTCATCGTCGTCGTCTAGATCGCAGGATCTTTGGGGCTCAGAGTCTTCGTCTTCAACCCTGAAAGGTTCGGGACGAGGCGGTTGGATTGCTGCCTCTTTCCTAGCCTGGCTCCTCCTTTCCCGCCTATTTCTAGGGGGCGGGGCCAGTGACTCGTTGCTGCATGCTGGCCGACCCTCATGAAAAAGAGGGTCCGGCCGCCACCCCCCATCTGGATGAGAATAGGTTGGCCTATTTCTAGGCGCGGGAGGGGAGAGGTCTTGCCTATTTCTAGGCGCCTCCGAACCTATTCTGTCAAAAACGCTTCCGGCCCTTCGATGTCGTCCTTTTGGCTCGTGACTATGGAGATGGTCAAACGGTGCTTCGTATGGCCTTTCTGGGGCGTAATCGACGGATGTCTCCATTTCTGTCTCCCTTTCTTGAGGGGCTTGCATTCCAAAGATACGAGGTCTTGGCCGCTTGGCTTTGAACTTCTTCCTCTTGATGATACCCTTGTGCCTCGGGAAGGATGTCATCCGGGGCCGTATATGGGGGGCATGATATCCCCGCCATTGTATGTTCGCCAAACATTTCTTGCATGGCGGTATTCCGGGTTATGTTCCTCATGTTGGCGGCCATGGTAGCCATTTCCTTGCGAGTCGGCCGCCATCCTCGCCTCCGCCTCTAGATCCTCCGCGCCTTCGTATCGGAGGTCGTGGGTGTGGAGTCGGAGAAGTGTGCGAGGGATCCCCTCTTTCGTGGTGCTCCCTTGTCCTCCTTGGGGCTTGTTCGTCGGTCGAACTCATGATCTATGAAGCTTCCCTCGTATTCACAGGTTCTGATCCTTCCTCTTCCCGAATCTTGCTCCAAAGTAGAGCTTCAAAGTTGTAACTTAGCTTTTTTTTCTTCGTGTGCTTTCGTGGTTAACCGTATCGTTTCCCACAGACGGCGCCAATCTGTTGACCCCAAAAAACGAGCTCGACAGATACCGGGCCCACTCTCGCCGTGTCAAGTACGATTCCAAAGACGTTTCTACCGGAATGCGATCGGTAGCTCAACTGTTCATGAACGTGGGAGGTACTTTCTGGCCAGAGACAGTGATGTTTTGGGTTCCGGCAATAATATATGAGGGAAATCACACTATCAATAATTTCCGGATTTTCTTCACGTTTTATTTCCAAATTCCTCTCCTACCAGGGAATATGTGGAAGGATAGATAAGGTGTAAGTTCAAGTGTTTGGCAGGATTTTTCTGATAACATTCATACTTTTCTCTTCTTTTCTTTTCAGCCGTCTCCCCCCTTTTTCTCGTCATAGAAATGCATTATTTATACAATTCTGGCAAATGTGACGATCGTTAGATCAGATCCACGTGGAGACATCTCCCAAGCTGAAGCTTCACGTCGCCGTCTGATCATCGCATTTAATGTTTGACTGAAGGTCAGCCACTCTAGTGACTGGCGGACATTAAATATGACTGTCCACTTTATTGTAGACGTCCTATCAATCAATCAAAAAGATCTTCGAATCTTCTCAGAGCAACGTCGAGTTCATGACCCTCAAAGGACATCGGGAAGACCTCGGATCACGCATGTTGTCGTTCTTGAGGAAGCGCCTCATGCCGAGGCTATATAGAAAATGTTTATTTATTTATTGATGAAGGGCCTCGGCCCGTCTCCTTCACGGGGCTCCCGACCCACTCGTTGTCCTCTCTGCTCTTTCTGACTGCCTTACACGTGGCTTGCCACGTGGCCGGCCTTCTGCCATCCTCGAAACGAGGGGGGGTAACAATATCTTTATGTTTGATGAATGTTATGCTGGTGGGATAGTTAGAATTATACAAAAGGTAAGATGATAAAGCTGAAGATTAGTTGCCATAAATTGTGAAACTATAAAATGTAGAAACTAGAATTTATCGAATGATCGAGTCTCGTGATAGTACGATATCCTATAGTGAAATTGTTAGTCGTTAACTGCTGCAACTTTTGTGAACAATCACTCTAGGATACAATAATCAAACAAACCATTTGTGCAGTAATCACGAATGGTTTCAAAAGTCTCAAGTGTACTAAAAATATATATATATAAATATAAAACTCGAGTATGAAAAACTACAAAATATGAAAATGATAATTCATTTTTGATGTATTTTTTTCAAAGTAGATATGTGTTTATATAGTCAAAATAGATATAACTGCATCCACCATGATCCAGAAATATTTGCAATTTTTAATGGATTGTTGATAATTGTTTGTTTAAAAGGGGTCATACTATACTGGCTAGTTTGAAGACTATTTAATTATCGTGTGTGATGTCTACCCAACCCCGGCCTTCTACACAAATTCCACAAATTTCACCTATTGGACACTTCATCCAATTTAGTTATCCCTTTCACACAATATATTTATTGTATAAATATCTAGCAATAGACATGTAGAACAGTCCAAGAAGGTGAGACAAATCCTTATTAAGAAAAATTGATAGGCTTAATAAGAAATAAAAGTAAGGAACGTTTGCCTATTTATATAACAGATCGCATTATAGAACACAAATTGGAAGAATTTGTACATACTCAAAATTTTCGAGGACATGCAAGAGACGATAATAGCTAGATCTCAGCATTAATCCGAGATACATTGAGCACGACTTCGAAAAATTTCTTTAGCAAAATACTATCACTTGGATCTATTTTTGCCAACTAGTATATTGTGCACAAGTCAATTTACTATAGGAATCATGGTGTGTTCATAGGACAATCCCAAAAATGTAATAGGAGATTTTACCCTTTTTCTATTACCGAGAAGTGATTGACATATAACTCCAAATGACTAAAAAAAATTTCAATGTTTTCAAGATTGTACTCGAAATCAAATATCTTTGGTATCACTTTCATTTCTGCACATTACAAGGTCGGCCACATGACACCACATAGGAAATGAGTGTTCAACCTTTTTTGTCACACTTACCAACCTCCGCTTTCTTAAGATTGCTAACTTAAACATTGCATAGTTACCATGATACATTTGTTTTGCCCAACGTAAAGATTAAAAGAAAGCGAAATGCTTAAAGAAAAAGACTTCAGGCATAATGATACTCTATTCTCGAGTTAATTTATAAATTTATCTTAAATTATAGAAATTAATAATAAACTTCCAACAACTTTCTTTCTTTTGTAAACCAATTAGAAACCTTTTTCCTTTGGTTCTCAACATTGTTATTTCTTTCTTCCCTTTGTTCTAAGCCTCGAATAGTGATGATCAAGTAATTTACCGATATTACAAAAAATAATAATAATAATAATAATAATAATGAAATAGCAGCAGTACAATGTCACACCGACCACTTGTCCAATGGGAGGGCCCCAATCTGAGAAACCGACAAGGATCCATGAATAGAGATCGGAGCCCACATGAAAGACGGTACGGTACAACTGTTCTTTACCTATATTCTCGGAAATCTCGAGAAACTTTGGCCTTGAGAATCTCGCCACGTGTCCCTTTCTTTGTAATTCGCTCACCGCCATCACTGATTGATTAAATCAAGGGCCGACAGTTTCTGGAAGCCATAAATAAATCTCTTCATCATCACCTTACGTGGCGGATTTTTATTGGTCTCATGTCTAGGCAAAGCATGACAGCGTGTGAGTATCTCCACTTTTCTACTTTCTTCTTTCATAATAATTGCTTTTTAGCAACGCGTTATTTGATCTATTTGAAATTTCGTTAGTAACATTAGAAATATTATTCGAATTATAATTATCATCGTAGCAAGTAGAATAAGTGTTTTGATGTAATAAATCTTTAAAATTAAAATCCCTTACCAATGAGAGTTTGATATGATCATCTACTTGGTCAACTAAAAAAATAAATAGACTTTTACGATGTTTTAAGACTCCAACGTCGGCAATGTTAAACTACATATGCGACGCTAGATGCAATCGCCATAGTGTCAGCATTACGAAAAACTCTTGTCATTTTCAAATGGAACTCGATAGGGATTTGATGGATAGAGGTATAAAATCACTGTCCAATTTCACTGCATGCATAAAAATGCTCTGAATTAAAATTAAGCAACTTGCTTCTTGTTACTCTACGACTAATGTATTCAACTTCAACTCCAACTTCAATTTCAATAATGGGTAGTATGTTTATTACTTTATCAAGATTGAGGGATTGTTTGATTACGTTCTTAATTTTAAAAAAAAAAATTAGTAGATTTTAATAAATATTGATGAATGTGTTGTTGATAAAAGTTATAGAAATCATAATATGTAATTAAAAATAATTTGTATTTCTTTTAACTTTTGTCCAACAATGTCATGTTAATTGACACAATCAGATATAAATTCATGAGGTGAGTCGGTTGGAGTAATTTGTATGTTTTCTTTCAAAATTCTTATTAATGATAAGTGACCACATGGATGTCGGTTACAAAATGGAGTATTTGATTTTTTAAAACTTTTGGACTATTTTTTTAATAATAAAATTTAAGTTAATTCGCGTCCGTTACGCGTAGCGATTGCTATAAAAACCCCACCACTTGCCACTCTCAAAGCATTACAGAGCCTATTCGTTTGAATAATTCGAGTTTTCCAGTTTCTTGATTCATCGGTTTCCTTTAATCTTTATTATATATTCGGTTATCATTTCTTGTTCAATTAATCAAATAATGGCTGAGGAAGTTCAGTACAATCATCACAACATTGAGAAGAAGAGCGATGAGCCATGCGATTACGACCTCGCCGCCCCTGTCAAGGTTGAGGAGCATGCGGCGCCACCGCCTGTGGAGGCTACCGACCGTGGGTTGTTTGATTTCATTGGGAAGAAAGGGGAAGAGAAGAAGTGTGAGGAGGAAGTGATCGCCACTCAGTTTGAAGAGAAAGTGCAGGTCTCTGAACCAGAGTGCAAGAAAGAGGAAAAGGAAGAAGAGAAAAAACATGAAGGCCTACTCCAAAAGCTCCACCGATCAAGCAGCTCTAGTAGCTCTGTAAGTTTCTCAAATTTTGTTCTTAATGCATATAAATTCATTGCTCTTATGTTTTATTGGGACGTTAAGATTTTTAATTCAATGATTTTGTGCAGTCGAGTGATGAGGAAGAAGTGGAAGAAGGAGGAGAGAAGAAGAAGAAAAAGAAGGGTTTGAAGGAGAAGATCAAGGGGAAGATATCTGGTGATAAAAAGGAAGAAGAGAAAATTGAGAACTACGAGAACACTTCTGTACCAGTAGAAAAATGTGATGAAATACCAGTTCATGAAGAATCTGAGGAGAAGAAGGGCTTCCTAGACAAGATCAAGGAGAAACTTCCCGGCGGCCAAAAGAAGGCGGAGGAGGTTGAGGTGCCTCCACCGCCACCTCCGGCCGCCGTTGAGTGCGCCAACCCCGACATAGAGGCCAAGGAGAAGAAGGGTTTCTTGGATAAGATCAAAGAGAAGCTCCCTGGGTACCACTCCAAGACTGAAGAAGAAAAGGAGAAAGAAAAAGAAAAGGAGTCAGCATGCCATTAAGGAATGATTACAAATGATGTGGGGATGTCTATTTGAGTGGTGTGACGTCGTTTTGGTTGATTTACTTTCTATATAATTCTATATATCGAAGTTTGTTTACTAGGGGTGGGTGGGTTTGTCTTATGGAAGTGATCATTGTGTCCATACTGAATCGTTTTGTGAGTTGCACAGTTTGTTAGTGGATTGATTACTTCCTTCAGTTTGTAATTTAATCGTCTTTGTGAGGTCTTTATGCAAAAATTATTGGAATTTCCTTAATACCTTTATTTTTCTATCCATAATGCTAGTAAGTGACGGAGTCAAAGACAGATATAATTCTTCAAACACGATTAGTTGAGAATCTGCGACGAACGAACAAGTAACGCATAAGTACCTGTTCTTGACGTTCACTGGCCTCCGCCAGTGATGCTAGTCCACTTCCATTACCCATCAACACCACTGAAACAAAATAATGAAGCAACATCTCTTTAGTATTAAATAAATCATTTTAGCTGCCTTTTCATAAAGAAAATAACGTCCTGAATCTGATATTCTTTATTTTCTTGTGAAAATAAAGAATTATTTTAATTTAATTTTAATAAGCATGTTTAGGATAATGAAAAACTACACTTGTAACTACTTCTTTTTAGTCTTGTAGACATGTAAGTTTTAGTGGCTACGAATATATGGACACATTTATGGGGCAGATATCAATTGAATTGGATTGATTTTTAAATTTTAATTGCAATGGGGCATAAAGTGGACTCTCTTTTTAAGTGATTCGAGAGTAAGGTCTTGAATTTCATTGCTACAAATATTTAAGGGAAAATTGCAGAGCTGTCATTAACCTTTTCAATTTTTTCAAATTTTATTTTAACCTTTAATTTGTGTCAGTGGAGGTACCTAACCTTTTTGGAATGGGCATTAGAGTTTAAATGAATGTCTATCTATTTGACCGTTAGTTGACCCGAGAAGTTGATTTTGACTAAATTGTAAAAGAGCAAATTAGTAACCTAACAATAAAATATCCTTTTGTATCTATTTCTACCCACCCCATCCACCCCCACCTACCCAAAAATGGGGAAAACCAATCCTATCTCAATTGCCACTTACCATCTCCTTCGTCCCTACCCTGACCTGACTCCACAAATGCGTCCAATGCTAGCTTGAAAGGTAGCGGAGGGTGTCGAGGTCGAAGCCTACGGAGAAGTGGATGAATCTAGTGGGTCGTTTGTGGTGGATGTAGAGAGAGGAAGGAGTGTTGTTTGTGATCAAGAGGAGTTCTTGATGTTAAGCTTTGCAAAGCATGGGGTGATCGGTGTATCGACTCGAGCCAAACTCGTTGATTTGATGGCGAAAGGAAGT
The DNA here is from genome assembly GCA_035079005.1 of Fraxinus americana. NCBI lineage: Eukaryota > Viridiplantae > Streptophyta > Magnoliopsida > Lamiales > Oleaceae > Fraxinus > Fraxinus americana. The sequence goes on along the minus strand of CM068718.1, from coordinate 30,762,058 downwards.
TTAAAGATTAATATAGCTAGACGTTGATTTGGGGGTTTAGCTTTGTGTTGTGATTGTGATTGTGATCTATGTGATTTGAGAATTTTGCTTTGTGTAGGCGGTAATAGTAGTGGCCGTAGGCGATAGTGGCGATGAGGGCGGCTGTAGACGATGATGGGTAGTAGGGGTTTGGTTTTAGGATTTGCTTTGTGTTGTAATTTTTGGGATTTTGCTTTGTGTTGGTTGTGATGATGATGGCCGTGGGCGATGGTGGTAACACCAACGGGTGGTTGTTGACAACGGCGTGTAACATGTGGGTTTGGCTTTGGGGTGGCAGATGTGGGTTTGGATGGGGATGGCATGGGGGTGAGGGTGAGGGTGATGATTTTTTATTTAATCATTTTAATTATTTTTATATAGAAAGAGATAAGATTATCATTTTATCTTTATAGAAATATTTAATAGTCTGGTCAAAATCATTTTTTTGGTCAACTAACGAAAAAGTGAATGGATTTCATCCATTTGGACTCTAGATACATATTTTAGAACGTTTAGGGATCGTCGCTGACACAAATTGAAAGTTAGAGTAAAATCTGTAAAAATTGAAAGAGTTAAGAACTGTTGCTTCAATTTTTCCTATATTTAATGAAATATTGTCCGTTTAAATTTCATTTTAAACATAAAAGAATGTGTTAAAAAATATTTAAATCATACACCTTGGCGTACCCTTTACGGTAATTAGATAGATACGGTCACGATTGGAATTCTAGCAACCAGCTAGCACGCCGGGGGGTCCTCACCATATAGTCAAGCAGACGGGCTACATTAGGCATTAATTTCTAGTTGAATAAATGGGAGTTATGGATAATTATATTCCATTGACCAAGTGGTTGGTCCCGTTTACGTGTCCATATGGAGCAATCATGTCCATTACCAATGACTCGTGCAGGCATGCGATGTCTCAATCAAGAGGTGAACTAGATAAGAGTTCCTTAATAGAGGGGTTACTCGCAAAGATACATAATGCGTGAGATTAGAGGGACAAGGAGAATTAGGCCCAAGGTTGGCCAAGTTGAGAGGGTTCAAAACCAATTAAGGGCACGTTTGATATAGTTTTTGCTTTTGATTTTGCTTTTTAGAAGTATTTTTAAATAAAGTCACATTGGACTAAACCATATTTCAGAAGTATTTTTAGATAAATTCACATTGGACTAACATTTTTCTAAAAACTCTTCTAAATGGAAGAAACATTTTCATAAAATTAGCAAAACGTATCTAAAAACTGCTTTTAGGTCTTAAAAGCTCCTTTTATTTTTTCAAAAATAATGTCAAATGAGTCCTAATACTCGAAGCCCTTTAGCCTCCATAATTTCACATTATAACGAGAGAAATAATAAATTTTTGAAGAATGTGGGATTGAAAAAGGAAGGAAAAATTTTGGGGTTTACGTGCAATATTATTTTATTGGAGAATGTGTGGTTAATAAGAAGATAGAAAAAAATGAGTTATAATTTAATGAAGAATAATGTGGTCAAACAAGTGATCAATGTGGTTGGTTTACGGACAATCAAACGATATGACGCGTGTGAGCTAAATCGAAAAAACAAAGCTATCATGGGTCAAGAATTAGCTTGACAAAATAGGTCTAACTCATTTTATTAGCCTATAGTAAGGTACTAACTTGATGCGAAGAATAAATCAGTCGGAAAAAAAATTGTGAATTGTTAGAAACACCGTTTAAGAGTGTGTTTGGTAGGGATTTTTGGGGGAAGAATTGATTTTTGAATAGTGATATGATGGGAAATGTGTGGTTGAAAAATAAGAAAAAAGTATTGATGTGATGGAAAATATTATTTTATTGAAGAATGTGTGGTTGAAAATGAGAATTGATTTACTGTAGAAAATGAAAATCTGTACCAAACAGGCCCTAAGTAATATTTGGATACTCATTTTAGGAAACGTAAATAGAGTTTTGTCTATTATTGTCGGCATTAGACAGCTTCGACGGTTGAGTTATTTTGTCTTGCCAACCGAAGCTGTTAATTATATCAATTTATTTTTTTAAGAAATGGATTTTACTTCCACCTTTGATTTGTTAATATTTGGACATAAGCGATGGAGTTTTATGCTATTTGCTTGGCCTGGGAAACGGGTCGGGCTGGGTCCATTTTGGCCCGAACCCGACCCGACCCGATTGATTTTGGCCTATTGCATAGCCCTGACCGACCCGTTTTGGTTACTGAACCCGAATCACACAAGTCGGGCTTGGCCGGGTTTTATGCTATTTGCGAATGTTTTATTTTACAAAAAATTGAAGTCCTATGAGATTGCAACTTCTAATTGTCATACAAATGAAGTGATGTTTCTATATTAGATGTTGTGGTCCGATATTGTCAAATAGTGAATTGGTATTGACGATCAACTTTATGAAAATAATATATATTCTTATTGTAGATTGTCTAATATATTATTTTTTCTTTTTTATAATTAATAAGTTATAAATGACAAAACCAAGCTTTCAGTTACTCGCGCCTTCGGAGCAGCCTAAGCATAAATGCTCTTATGTCGATTACTACATAATTAACTAGGAAAAACGTTAATATTAAAAATCTACAAGAAATTCCAATTTGATCCATTACAGACTCTCTCCCTCTCTATATTTATAACATTGCCGTGAATGTAAATTGTAAGAATATATACTTAGCAAGAGAAGAGAAATGTATTGGCGCTGGAAACTTGGTTTAACTTTCCTGTGTTCTGTGATAAGCTCGCTAGTATTTGTTGCTAATGGAGAATACTTAATTGGTTTGGGAAGCTATGACATGACTGGTCCAGCTGCTGATGTGAATATGATGGGGTATGCTAATTTCCAGCAGGTGACAGCAGGTATACATTTTAGACTGAGAGCTAGGACGTTCATTGTGGCTGAAAGTGAAGAAGGTGGTACAAGATTTGCTTTTGTTAATCTGGATGCTGGGATGGCTTCTCAACTTGTCACCATTAAACTTCTTGAGAGACTAAAATTAAGGTTTATATTAATTTTTTCTGCTAATCATTTTTGTGGGTCTATAAGATTTGGCCACAATGTGTTTTTTATTTTTTCAGGTATGGGGATTTGTACAAGGAAGATAATGTTGCTATTAGTGGTACCCATACCCATGCTGGTCCAGGGGGTTATTTGCAGTATGTAACTTATTCAGTAACTTCTCTAGGCTTCGTTCCACAATCATTTGAGGCCCTTGTGACTGCAATTGAGCTTAGCATAGTACAGGCTCATGATAATCTTAAGCCTGGTTCCATTTTCATTAATACAGGTAAAAGAGACTAAAAGCATCTATATTGCGTTTAGATATCCTATATTCTTTTCCATATTTTATTCATGAAGCATAGACAATGACATAGACGTTTCACGAACAAGTTCAAGAGGCGTGGTGGTAAAGTGTTTGTCACACGTGGAATTTTCAAAAATATATATAGTGGAGTGTTCAATGAGTATTGATCATTCAATACAAGTTAGACGTGGATATGCCACCCTAACAAGGAGATTAATGTGTGCTTTGTAGCTGATTATCATAACAATACTAAGTGATCTAATCTTGCTGAATGATTTTGCTGGTTTCATTTCCAGGAGATGTGGAGAATGCTGGAATAAACAGGAGTCCGAGTGCGTACCTTTTTAATCCTCCAGAGGAAAGGGCTCAATATCCGCGGAATGTGGACACTCTAATGACCCTTTTGAAATTTGTGGACAAAAACAGTGGAAACAGTGTGGGTGCATTCAACTGGTACGCTACCCATGGAACCTCCATGAGCCGAGACAACAAGCTCATAAGTGGTGACAACAAGGGGGCAGCTGCTAGATTTTTTGAAGACTGGTTTGGTGGCCTTAATACAAATTCATCCACAACTATCGAAAGAGGACCTAATTCTTTGTGTAAGCTAATGATTCATCACCTTGTTTAGGCACAAGTGATCCTTTCTTTTCTCTTAGAAGTTGCATTTTGATGACGAGCAGCAAAAATGTTAAAGAAAGCATCAATAATCAAGGCCACAGGAGGACAAGAATGCACCAAAAATGCTAGCCAAAGCTCTAAAGTGAGAAAATATAATGGATCAAGATTCATAGGAGCATTTTGTCAATCAAATGTTGGAGATGTAAGCCCCAATGTGTTAGGAGCATTCTGTTTAGACAGTGGAAAGCCATGCGATTTCAATCACTCCTCTTGCCATGGCAATGACCAGCTCTGTGTCGGCCGTGGTCCAGGGTACGTATTGTTGAACCACTCATCCATAAGTTTAAATTCTTGAGATGAGACACTTTTATTCAACTCTCCCATCATGTGTACGTTATTTCATTTCTTATCAAAGACTGAACACATGTCCACAATGTTCATAAATGGGTAATAGTCTGACTTTTATTTTTAGCTTTTCCTATACTTGAATGAGTTTAACGTTAATAATGTCTCATTAATACACGTTTGTAATAACTGTGTACAGATATCCAGATGAAATCTTGAGCACAAAGATCATTGGGGAGAGACAATTTCAAAAGGCTGTGGATTTGTTTACATCTGCTAAAGAGGAAATAACTGGAAAAATTGATTATCGTTTAGTATACTTGAATTTCACAAATATTGAAGTTGTTTTAGAGGGAAACCAGGTCGTGAAAACGTGCCCAGCAGCTCTTGGCCCGGGTTTTGCTGCTGGAACCACCGATGGACCTGGTGTTTTTGGTTTTCAACAAGGAGATCCTGAGGTTAACAATATGTTTTTTTTAACAACCTTTTATTACATCTTCTTTTGTTTTTACATTCGCTGGTAAATTCAGTTGCTTTTGTCTTGATATTTGGATCAATTATGTATGCAGATTAATGAGTTCTGGAAAACAGTGAGGGATGCAATAAAAGAACCAAGCCAGTACCAAGTGGATTGCCAAAAACCCAAGACTGTTTTGCTTGACACAGGAGAAATGGATTGGCCTTATCCGTGGGCGGTAAAAAGAAGTTAAAACTACATTAATATTCCTGTTGAGTTCTATTTAGTACTGCGACTTCAACACACCAGAGGAATACTCAATACTGGATGACTAGGGAAAACAAAAATCTGAATTGAAAAATGACCTTGAATTAGCATTTGACGAGTTTTTTTCCTAATCTATGCAGCCATCAATTCTTCCAATTCAAATTCTCAGGTTGGGGAAACTAGTCATACTATCTGTACCAGGAGGTCTGTGATTTCTTCCATCGCGATTTCTTAGCTTAATACTAATGTTCTTGATGAAAATGGCTTAAATAATAATTCGCCACAGGGAAAAAGTAATCCGAAAGACATCTAATCTGCCAAGTAACTCGTATATAAAGATTACGGAATACTAATTTCTAGCATAAATGTTAATGATAGAAGACATATACTAAAGGATGCTGAAAATAATCCAAGTCCAGAGCCAGAGTCGCCTTACCTTAATATATTTGCAGAGTTCACAACGATGTCTGGCAGGAGACTAAGGGAGGCTGTTAAAGAAACACTGATAAGTAATGGAAACGGGGAATTTGGTAATGACACTCATATTGTCATAGCAGGTCTATCGAACACTTACTCGCAGTATATTGCCACTTTTGAAGAATACATACAGCAACGATACGAGGTAACGAGAAACATTTTAACATTCTTTTCTTGTCATATTGTCAAGAAGTTTGAACTAAATGTGAACCTACAACAGGCTGCGTCTACACTTTATGGTCCTCATACGTTATCTGCGTATATCCAAGAATTCAAGAAGCTAGCACAAGCAATTGCAAGTGGAAACAGAACAGTTGCAAAAGGTCCATCACCACCTGATCTTTCCTCTGTTCAACTTACCTTTTTACAAGATCCTTCGGGGGATTCTCCTCCACCACGGGTAAAATTTGGCGATATAAAACAAGACGTAAAAACTGGTTCATTCAAAAAAGGAGACAGGATAACTGCCACATTTTGGAGTGCAAACCCGAGGTATGATCTACAGACAGAAGGCACATTTGCTGTGGTAGAGATGCTACAGGGGGGGAAGTGGGTGCCTGCATATGATGACGACGATTTCTGCCTCTACTTCAAGTGGGACCCCAAGTTTGATTTTTCTGGTAATTATGGATTTGCAACTATGGAATGGGAAGTGCCAGAGGAGGCCAGTCCTGGGGTTTATCGCTTTAGACACTATGGATCATTTAAGAAAACTAAAGATTCCCCCATTAATTATTTCACCGGGGCATCTAGTGGATTCACTGTATCTTAATTAGGAGATAATTCTGCTGTTTGATTATACTTTTCAATAATCAGAAACAGAAATAAGCACTCAAATGTCAAACAAAGTGATTTAAAAACCAAATACTTCTTATTCAAATGAACGGTTTTAAACAGCATCAGAGCAAGCAGTTCAAAGTTTTTATAATGACACGCGTTCACGGTAGAAACCTCGACTTGTATATTCTAAATACAATACATATGTGAAGCATGAGATGAGCTTAATCATTTATCCAATCAAATAGTGCATTGAAGGCAATTCCCTTCCATAAGTAAATTGAAAGCTCTGTTAATGTCTTCAAATTTCATCTCATGTATTATGAAATGATCCAGTTGTAGTTCTGTCAAGATTTACCCGCCAAAGAAGAGGGCCAGCTGGAAGAGAAGAATGCAAGTTGATATTCTGTTGAATTAGTTAGGTTTGTTATTTTCCCTTACAGCTGTATAGTTAGGATATTTACCATTATATATAGAGAGGTATGTAGAATACGGTGTAATTCAATTTTTCAGAATAAGAATTCACATATTTTCTCCAATTGTCTTCATTTCAATTTAACATGGTATCAGAGCCTTAGGTTCTTCATCAATCATTTTTTTTTTCATTATTCTCATTCTTCATCAATGGCGGAATTAACAGGAGCATTTCGCAACCTCAACGAGGACTCATCATCACCTTACTATCTTCATCATTCTGAAAATCATGGATCTGTTGCTGTTACTCCTGAATTAACAGCAACAAATTATGCGACATGGAGAAGGTCGTTCCTACTGGCGGTATCCATCAGAAATAAACAAGGTTTTCTGGATAATTCTATTATCAAACCTGATTCAACAGATCCAGCTTATCTGTCATGGACCAGATGCAACAACCTCATTGTGACTTGGCTGCTAAGATCGATTTCACAACCAATCGCCTCAACTATTTTTTATCTCAATGACGCAAGCGAGATCTGGAATAAATTGCAACAGCGTTTTTCTCAACCTGATGATTCAAAGATCTGCAATCTCCAGTATCAGCTCAGTAATATTTCTCAAGGTACAAAATCTGTTGATGCATATTTCACTGAATTGACGGCCGTATGGGAAGAATTGAGGACATTTAGACCATTACCTTATTGCAAATGTGGGAAGTGCAATAATGAATGCTTTCAACAGTTCGTTGATTCTCATCAAAAGGATTTGGTGTTCAAGTTTTTAAATGGATTGAATGAAATGTATCAAGGTTTAAGGTCACAAATTATCCTGATGAAACCTTTTCCCAATCTAGACCAAGTTTACAACCTTGTTCTAAGGGAAGAATCACAGAGGTTATATCTCACTCAACAACAAAATTTCACTGATACGTCGTGACCATGGCGATAAAGAAAGGGACATCTGATATTATCTGCTCATATTGTGGAAAAAGAGGACATAAGAGGGATAAGTGCTTCAAACTCATTGGATTTCCACCGGATTTCAAATTCACCAAAGGTAGGAATGCATCGGTTCACTCTGTGATTGAAGAGCAGAAGGAGACACTATGTCATTCTTCAAGTCTATCTCAGGTCAATTTATCTCAGCAACAAGTGCAGAAATTGCTTGCTCTCTTGAATGATTCATCTGATGCAATTCATCCCAACACCAGCTCTTTGCCTAAAATCAATCAACCTGTTGCTAATCTCGCAGGTATATCCTTAGCCACATGTCTTGCAGCTACGTCTACTTCCATTAATTCCTGGATACTTGACACTGGTGCTACTGACCATATAGCATGTTCACTTAAGTTCTTCAATTCATACTCTGTCCTACCTAGCTCATACGTTCTTCTGCCCAATGGAAACAGAGTACAAGCTACTCATATTGGTTCTGTAATCATCAATTCAGATCTTACTTTGCATAATGTATTGCTAGTTCCTTCATTCAACTTCAATCTGATTTCAGTAAGTAAACTGACAGCTTCCAAAGATCTTGCCTTAATTTTTTCATCCGATTGTTGTATCATTCAGGCCCTTTCTTCATGGATGACGATTGGACTTGCTAAAGTCACCAATGGATTATTCTATCTTCAAGACACTCCAAAACACCCACACAAAGTAGCAGTAGCCACCAGCAGAAATACATGTGATCCAAACGTTTGGCATCATAGATTAGGGCATGTATCCCCTAATAAATTTCATTTTTTGTCTAAACTTCCTTCATGTGATGATTGTTTTACATGCCCCAAGGCTAGACAGAAACGGGCATTTTTTCCATTACATAAAACCACTTCTTCCTCTGTATTTGAGCTTGTTCATATGGATATTTGGGGACCATATTCCCAAGCTGATTTGTATGGTAATCATTACTTTCTTAGCATTGTGGATGATTTCTCTCGTTGTACTTGGGTGTACTTAATGCAACATAAGACTTTAGTTGCTCAATTGTTGCCTCAGTTCTATAACTATGTGCTAAATCAATTCAAAACAAAAATTCAAGTCATAAGGACAGACAATGGTAAAGAGTTTATGCAGCCTACTTTCTATGCTTCAACTGGCATTCTCCACCAATCTTCTTGTCCTTACACTCCCCAGCAGAACGGAGTGGTAGAAAGAAAGCATCAACATATTCTTAACACAGCTAGAGCTCTTCTTTTTCACGCCCAATTACCTATAAAATTCTGGGGGGATGCTGTCTTGACAGCCACTTTCCTCATCAACAGGACACCCTCCAAAACGATACACAATAGAACTCCCTATGAACTTTTGTTCAAACAACAGCCACTCTATTCTAACCTCAAATCTTTTGGCTGCCTTTGCTTTGCAGTAATACTAACCCACACAAAAGAAAGTTTGATTCCAGGGCTAAAGAATGCATATTTTTAGGTTATCCTTTAGGCTATAAGGGATACAAGCTGTTTGATATGAGTTCCAAGTCTGTCTTCATATCCCGAGATGTGATATTTCATGAAACGATATTTCCCTTCACTGCCAAATCTCCAGGTATTCCTACAAATATATCATCCCCATTGGTTCATATTCCAGTTCCAGATTACAGTTTACCAGATACATTACCATTGCCTCATCAGTCATCTTCACATTCTCAATCAAATTCCTCTTCAGATCACACTTCTTTACAGCCTACCCTACATTCACCTAATCCTGATCAGCTTGAATCTGATCCTATCTTACCAAATCATCTTTCCCTTAGACGTAGCACAAGATCCAAACAACTTCCTACCTATCTCACAGACTACCACACTTCACTTCCTCACGTTGTCCAAACTTGTACTTCTCATCCTTTATCCAACGTTCTAATGTACTCCCAATTATCTCCTACATTTCATCATTTTGTCATGAGTCTCTCCTCTCAACCACCTGACCCAACCACATTTCATCATGCTGCCCAGCATGAACATTGGAGGGTAGCAATGCAATCTGAGCTTGCAGCCTTATCTGAGAATCAGACCTGGGATATTGTTCCCCTTCCTCCAAATCAATCCACAGTGGGTTGTAAGTGGATATATAAGACAAAGTTCAATGCTCATGGGCAAGTGGAAAGGTATAAAGCTCGTTTAGTGGCTAAAGGGTACACTCAAAGGGAGGGTTTTGATTACCAGGAGACGTTTAGTCCTGTTGCAAAGCACACTACTGTCAGAATTTTTTTGGCCTTGGCTGCTATTCAGAATTGGTTTTTATCTCAACTCGATGTTAACAATGCTTTTCTCAATGGCGATTTACTTGAGGATGTTTATATGGATATTCCTTTGGGCTATCAGCTTCAGGGGGAGAGCAGAATTGAATCTGATCGTCCTCAGGGAAAGCTAGTATGCAAATTAAAGAAATCCCTATATGGACTAAAACAAGCTTCTAGGCAATGGAACATTAAATTTACACAATGTTTGCTCGGAGAAGGATTCACTAGGTCCAAGGCTGATTATTCTCTGTTTGTGAAAGGCAGTGGAAACGAATTTGTAGCAATTTTGCTTTATGTTGACGACATAATAATTGCTGGGGCACAACAATCTGTCATTAATAATCTGAAGCAGAGGCTGTACTCCTATTTTAAGATGAAGGATTTGGGAGATTTGAGATATTTTTTAGGACTTGAAATAGCAAGGTCTTCAGCTGGTATATCTTTGTGTCAGAGAAAATTTTCATTAGAATTATTGGAAGAATATGGTCAATTAGGTGCAAAGCCGTGCACAACACCAATAGAAATGAATCATAGACTGGTTAACTCAGATGATGAGCTGTTGAAAGATCCCACATTTTATAGACAATTAATTGGGAAGCTCTTGTACCTAAACATAACCAGGCCAGACATCAGCTATTCTGTGGGCATTCTGTCTCAGTTCATGGAAAAGCCAAACAGAACTCATTTACAGGCAGCTTATAGAGTACTGAAATACATCAAGGCAGCACCTGGACAAGGAATCATTTTGTCATCAAAATCACAGTTGGAATTAAAGGCATACACAGACAGTGATTGGGCTGGATGTCAAGAAACCAGAAAATCTATCACCGGATTCTGCATTTTTATTGGGAATTCGTTAATCAGTTGGAAGTCGAAGAAGCAGTCCACAATTTCTAGAAGTTCGGCAGAGGCAGAATATAGGGCAATGGCAGGTGCAGTCGCTGAGATTACATGGATTAGCTATCTGCTACATGACTTAAATGTGAAATTTTCCATGCCTGTTGAGCTATATTGTGATAGTTCATCAGCCATACATATCTCCAAGAATCCTGTGTTTCACGAGAGGACAAAGCATATAGAGGTAGATTGTCATTTTGTAAGGGACAAAGTCATGGAAGGAAAAATCAGATTGCATCACATTTCTACTAAAGAACAACCAGCAGATATCTTTACCAAGGCATTGGGAACAAACCAGTTTCATAAACTTCTTAGCAAGATGAACATAAATAATATTTATGTACATCTTGAGGGGGAGTGTCAAGATTTACCCGCCAAAGAAGAGGGCCAGCTGGAAGAGAAGAATGCAAGTTGATATTCTGTTGAATTAGTTAGGTTTGTTATTTTCCCTTACAGCTGTATAGTTAGGATATTTACCATTATATATAGAGAGGTATGTAGAATACGGTGTAATTCAATTTTTCAGAATAAGAATTCACATATTTTCTCCAATTGTCTTCATTTCAATTTAACAAGTTCCTAGATGTTTGTTTAAGAAGAAAGATTCAATAGTATTCCGAAGTATTCAATGCCTGAAAATAACAAAAGACAGAACATTTATATGAATTACCTTGTCCCTGTAAAACATCAGTTTTTGGTTTAAAACCCCCAAACAAGCCTCCCATGAGAGTTTTTCCATTCCAAACACAGTTGTCTTTCCCCACCCCAGGAAATAAGTAACACTCGGGAACTGTTATCTAAGTCATTTGTAAATAGTTATGTAAGATGGATTGTGTATTAAAGACACAAAAGAAGCTAAGATTTCATAAGTGTATTTTATACACTTATTTGGACATTTTAAATGTGATTAATTGTCGTTAATTTTGATGATTTATGACTTAATTTGTTGCTCAATTTTGTTTGTTAGGTAAAATTCGAGAAAAAAATTGTGAAATTGGAAGAAAGAAACGAAAAACAGGGAAAACAAAAAAAAAATCCAAAATGTGGAAGCCAAAGTGTAAACATTCAATAGTTAATTCAGACCATAAAATGATTATTAAAGAATATAATCAATTGGATGCAATTATAGGTCAAACGAGTGAAATATAGTTGAAGTATTTTCACAAGTCGATTTCCAGTCAAATAAGTTATACTCCAAATTTTTAGCCTATACCCATTTTCGATTAGCAAACATTTGAATTGGAATATTCTTAAAAGAATTATAGCCCTTTGAATTATATTTTCAATGCACTTTAACTTACCTTAATCGGATATAGAGATAGAGATAACTAAAATATCAAAAGGTACTTAGGGACGACACCACTCAAATTGGCGCGTGAGCGAGACATTGTTTATCCAACCCGAGAGCTAATTGGCTCAACGATGCATGTGCAATAGTTATGCCGATGCGCCACGAGCTATTTTTGCGGATGAATCAACAGTTTTCTTTAGCGATTCAAACTCTTTTGGGACTCAAATTGGACGCGATTTGACCTATTTTCTAGCTCTTATAAATAGAAAATAAGGGTTACATATGGACAAACTCTATTTTGCCTCTTCATACACAATAACATCGTCAAATTCATCAAAAAAAGGGGTTAATTGCTATATTTTGAGAGAGGACATCAAGCCCTAGCAAGGAATTGAAAATCAATTATATCAAGATTTTCAATAATTCAATTTTAGACTTGAAGATCGATATCTTTTGAATTATTTCATGATTCGAGTGATATTTTTCTATTATTTTTCTTATAATTTATTTAAAAACGTGTTGGGCTAGATTCTTTTTTGTATTGGTTGAAAATGAACCCTATTTGTTATTTATTTCTAATTCAACAATAGTAATTTAATTTATTTCTTGCTTTTTTGTATACTCCTTGCATTATTTAATATTTGGCCACCAATTAGATAATTAGTTACTTGTTTTAGTGTTGAGAGACTTGCAACAAGTTGAGAACATGGCAAAATTAATATGTGCGCAATAGATATTAAGAAAACACTTATCACATGTGCAATCATACAAATAATATAAATTTAATGCATTCTAAGGTTAGGATAAATTTAAACTGTCTTCGAAAAGAAAAGTGTATATCAAAACGCATAAACGGAACTAGATTATAAATCAAGAATTGAAATAGAGATACGTGGATTCCAAATCTAATACAATCATCCAAAAATTGATAAAATAAAAAATTTATTGCTTTCTTATATTAATTTAGTATAAAACCAAATAAACAACTATTTTGTGTTATATAGTTCGAATTCCATACGAAACTAGTAAATTTGAATTGAATTTATTCAATGTAGAATGATACTCTCAACTTATTAAATATATTACTTGTCAACGATACCGTACACTTTCGGGTTTCACACGAACTCCTTTGCAAATTCATTAACTCCATTTCTTATTCATCATTATCTTGAATTAAGCTAAATGAACATAATGTTTGACATAGGGTTGACCGACCTCCACATTGTATGTGGGTCCCGACCTGAATTAAATAATGCTGACCTCCACATGTGTGTGTAGTATCATCCCCTATATCAAGTATTACATTTGTGTAGCAAAACTCCATTATCTTAGAAGGGGGGGAGGAAGATCCTCAGTAAACACTCTTCTCAAAAACAACGTTGCTTCTTCTCCCCATCAGTCAGTTCCTTTGAAACCTTATCAAAACTCTCCCAAGAAAAACCCGTAAAAAACAATGTTTCAACCACAAATACAGCCACCCCACCTATCGTTTTTGACTCCCCAATGCTCTCAGATGCCAAAACCATATTTAATTCACTTATTACCACTAGCAAAAGCACCCCTACAGACCCCAGATTCTACAACTCAATTTTGGAGTCATTTTCATCGGTTACTTCTATGCAAGACTCAATTTTCCTCATGATCAAGAAACGCCCTCCATTCTCCTCAGACCAGTCTATTTATCATATTCTCCTTGTGCAGTCTTGCAGAGCTCCAAATGACCCTTCTCTTTTAAACGTCCAGCAGGCCCTCAACCTCATGACTACCAATGGTTTTCCACCCGATCAAATCTCAACTGATATTGCAGTGATAACCCTTTGTGCTTGTGGCCGCGAAGAACACGCCATTGAACTGATCAAGGAGTTGTCGACCAAGAATTGTCCGCCTGATACTTATACCTACAATTTTCTGGTTAGGCACCTTGTCAAGAACAGGTCTTTGGGTACAACGAATTGCTTTATAGAGGATGTGCGGGAGTTCAATATAAAGCCGGACCTAGTGACTTATACTAGTATGATTGGGATGTTTACGGAAAGAGATGCATTGGCAGCATTGGCTTTGTTGGAGAAGATGGAAATGAAGGGATGTGAGCCAAATTCATGCACATATAAATTGCTACATGGGTTGTGTAAATCAAGATTATTAGATAAGGCGGGGTGATGAAGAAAGGTGATGTGAAGCTGGAAACTGGGTTTTATGGAACTTTTTGGAGGGCGTTGTGTAGGAATGGCAGAGTTGCAGATGCTTATGAAGTGTTTCGTTATGCAGTTGAGAGCAAGAGCTTGACTGATGTTACTGCATACACGACATTAGAGAATACACTTAAGTGGTTGAGGAAAGCTAGGTAACAAGGACTTGTCGTTTCACTTGAATAGCCTGTACTTCTTTTTTCCCGAATGTTTTGAACTCCATAGCCTTGTTCATTCATTTATGGTTCATGTATGCTAGTAAATTTGTGTTTGGAATTATTTTTTTCATGCTCTCCTCGTTTTGGGAAATTGATTCAATATTAACTGGCCATGATCTCTGTAATATAATTGAGGACTAAATTGGTTGCACATGGTCAATGACATGGGATATTTCCAGGTATTGAAAAGACAGTTTTTTTTTTTAACTGTCGATGAAATCTTGCCGACTGTATATCTGTATAAAACATTGTCATTGACTATGTTCCTATAGCGTATATTTGATGTAAGCGCTCACAATTTCATATATAATTTGCAGAAACAAAATTCAAACAAATTGCGATTGGGGAATTATTTATGTGAAATTTTACCAGAATTAAGTATTCTCATGCATTTCCACCATTAATGTAGGGTACTATTATTACTTTGCTCAAAAGTTATAGCTATGGCACTAATGTAATCCATTATATATCATCCAAAATTAAGCTTGAGAATCCACCCCAAGCTCACTCCATTTAGACCATTTCAACCGTGCTCATGCATTATTCGTACACTCCATGGGAGTACTTTACCATTGACTTGAACACGTGACATCCAACTGTGGTAGCAATTGATGTAGGGTCATTTTCCAAAAGTGTTCATGGCACTATATCCGTTAGTATCAGAGTTGAAAATAAGTTTTGAAAAAAATGAATTTTTGAAAAAAAAAAAAAATGGAAACCAAACATAGACTTAATTTCATGTATTTGTTTATCAAAAACAGGGCTATATACTTTACCATTTTTATGTTTACTAGTTATAATCACACTCGATTGTGATTTAATTATTATTTTTTGATTTATTTTTTATTTTACTTGGAGTTTTGTAAGATCCTAGTGCTTGTACTTACTTGGTTTTGGTCGATCCTCCAACGCCACGTCGAGCAAAGAGTTAATACATAATCTACTTTGGAGGAGCAAGTGAGTTGAAAATGAAAGGCGAGCGGTTGTAAATGAAAGATGGAGGCTTGAAATCAAATGATATATGTGGGTGTGTGTAATCACGCGCAAGTAAGGGCTATTTTAGTTTCTTACTTGTATTACTTTGTTGTGGGCAGTGTGAGATTTTGGGCTCCAATATCCAATTTCCGGGTTCAGAAAACAACCAAACGAACACCACCCGACTCCGGCTCGACCCAAGACTCCCTTACCCGGTTGAACCCAGATTTACATCCACAAAGGATGATGGTGGTGGTATTTGCAGGTCCACATAGGAAGAGAAGGATGAGAGAACAATGGTTGATTATCACAAAGAACATCACCCACCAAAGAACCGGCTGCCTCACATTTCACATGGCTGCACCTCTCTTCACTCACCTCTCACATGCACAATACACACACACACAACTACACAGCTGGGAGGGGGATTAAATGGGTATCAAATTAGGTTACTTAATTTGGGCCAAAGACTCTCTCACAAATGGGCCAAACTCCACTAAAATGGGCTACCAAATAATCCCTACAACTAACCAACTAAATGGGCTAATACCTATTACCATCCAACCCAAACTTGGGCCATCCAAAAGTATAGGTCGTTTTCGAGTCAAGCCAAGTCTATGGTGTCGATAAATAATCCGACAACTGTTTTAAATCATCGCCGGGATTTATTGGGTATCAAAAAACCCAACAGGCAGGAAACTCATGTAGCCGTAAGTGCGAAACAATGAATTCAAACGAAAATTTTAAGAACACAATTTTTGAAATCTACCAAGTTATAAAAAAATAAACTCGTGAAATTTTATTAATGTAAGATGCCTAAAAACGAATAATTAACCATTTATTTATAATGGTTTATATGAAAAACTAGTTTAAACAAACTAAAATTGAAAAAAATTCAAAATAAACTAAATGACAAAAATAACACTAAAACTTTAAAAGTAATTTTCGAGTCCTAAATTAACTTAAATAGCTAAAATCTATCATAAGTCACATCAAGGCTCTGAGTTCAGTCGGCTCGTCGTTCTCTTTCTGAAAATGTATTGTGGTCCAAATCGGAGCTCGAACATCAAATCTGCAATTCACCCTTTTTCCATTTTCGATCCACGTGCTCATCAATTCATTCAGCCATCCGTTCTATATCACTTATTAACTCAAATATTAATGTTTTTAACCAAGTGAACATTATTATAACTATTGAAAACTTTAGAGACTATTATTGTAAGAAATAATAAAAACTTTGAAATTTACTCCAAATTGTATTTAAGAGTGCCACATGTGATTCAACGTTAAATTAAATTTTTTAACTGAATGATCATAAATGTAACCGTTAAAAACTTCAGTATCTATTACTATAAAAAAACTACTCCAATAATTATTTAGAAATTTACTCTTTAACTAATTCAGTGACCATCAGCATGATTAACTCTAGTGTTAAATGTCAACTTAGCGAAAAGTGGCATTTTTAACAACAGATGAAATTCCATTAGTACGGAGAGTATTGTTTAAAAGAAAAAAAAAAAAAAAAAAAAAAAAAAAAAAAAATATATATATATATATATATATATATATATTATTGTACATACTCACATTAAATAATAAAATTCTGATTCTTACTCACATGCTGATGTCTCCAATGTGCATGAACATTAAGAACAGAACTCCGCCTTCCATTCCACGTGTGATAATGTATTTTTCTCCATGTTCAAACAAGTTTCGACAATTAACATTGTCAGCACTATGATACATTCATGTTTTTTTCTGAATGTACTAAGCTTTTGTTGCATGAAATGAAAATGTACTATAGAATTCTCAAAATATTTCGATAAATTCGGTGTCAAATTTGGACGTGTTATTGTTAATGGTTATCAGTGTTGAGTTGTTAAACGATAAAATATAAATTTATAGAAGGAACGAAGAGGAAATCAAAATGATAAGTGCATATGCGATCATATTGAAATGGATAGTAAAGAGATGGCAATAAACGCTATGTAGAGGCGGTATATCGATTGAGGTTAAATAAAAGGAAAGATGAGTTACATATTTTGTATGGACTTAGAGAGACTTCATTAGATACAAGTCATAAGAGGGATGGATAACTAAAATTGACATGACCAACTTTTTTTCTTTTTAAATTCAAACCCCATTATGTAGGTTTTTAACTAATAAACAAAGAAAAGAGAAAGTTATAGCTAGAAGGGGGCATAAACCAAATCTCTAGCAAAAAAGGAGTAAATAATCTCATTCAAAGACGGGACATATAAAGAAACATGACGGTAAATCAAATAAATACATGATTATGTATCCTTGATCTAGTCGTCATAGATCTGGTATTTGGACATCTTGTGAGATAGATGTCTTGATCATAATAATCGACATACTAGGGATCACGAGTAGATGAGGAGGAGTCGCCTTTGGGAGAAGGAGCCCCACCAAATGAAAAGTGAAAACGCGGGGGCATCGTGTTGCATTCAGCTGAATTAGCAAGCACATTTGTACAAAAGCTTGTTTTGTCAACTTCAACAATGACGGTATAATTACCCAAATTCGTACCGTCGTCTAACACAACCTTTTAATTGCTAAAGATCTTGTCTTTTAATAGATTTAACAAATTTATAAATTGTCAGAAGGAGGACTTAGTGAATTGAACCCAAATTAATTTGTATACTACTTTTAAACTTGTATAATGTTGTTATGCATCACTTGTTGCAACATATCGCCGCCCACACCCATGACGAATCTTGAATTTGTTATGTTGTTTAGAAAAATTGCATCAATTTCCAAGGAATAAGAAGATTATAATTTATAAATGTAGCATATGCTATAGCTGTTTCCTTGTCTGCCCAAAATACAGCTCAGTCTGCCACCTCATTGTATTTTGGATTTAAAAAAAAAAAAAACTCGAATTTGAATCCATAAATCATTTTTGCTCTTCACCAACCCTACTTGCTCCTCACCAAAAAAATCTAGGCTAGGTACGTAAAGCTGGCAATATATTTACATTCTGGATAGTTTTTAATAAATGAGACTAGAGAACGTTCTACGTGTAACACCTAATATTGTTGTGTGTCAATATTAATCATGTATAATATGAACGAATTAGTCAAAGCCTGGAATTAAACATTTGCTCATATTTTCAATTATTAAGGACCAGCAAGCACTACATGTTTGGCACCTATTTATAACTTATTAATAATCGGTCAAATAACTTTTCATCTATACTGGAACACAATGGCGAATCCAATATTGAAGTTCAACTAGGGCGGAGATCGTTGATCGATGACCGTTGACAATCAACAATCGCAATAGCCGAAAATATAATTCAATACATATGTAAATGCACGAAAACGTAAAAAGTATATACATATAAAAATATAATTCAATACAACTCAAAATACTAAAAAAAAATAAAAAAAATACAACCCTACTCTATAACTGTAAACTTAGACAACTACATTCTACAGGGTCTCATATTTTGAAAACGAAACAATATTTCCTCATTCTCAAGTTTTATAAAAATATATTTTTCCACGTATCAAACTGTCATTCAACCAGTCATCTCCCATTTTATTACGCAAGTCACTCTTAATTAGATTCATGGCAGAAAATACCCTTTTAATACTTGCAGTTGCTACGGTAATATCAAAACAAAGGTGATCAGCCTATAAACCAACGAAAAATAATAGTAACTTCTAGTTTCAACCAACTTCTGAGCTACACAAGATATGCTATTGAGGTTAAAGAAAGTTTTGTCCATTCTCACAAGCATAAGAAATTTGTCAAGTTGAGGTTTAAGTAATAAAACTTCTTCACTATTGAAGTCCAACAGATAGAACTGAGTAGGACGTAGCAATTTAGCCTAATCAAAAGCTGCAAATCAATTTCTTGGACTTAAACACGAAATGCAAGTAAAGAGCTCGGTAATTGTTTCTAAAAAACAATCATTCAACTCTTGCAAGATTGAGTCTATCACATGACAATAAAAATTAACATAAAAGCGATGATAATAAGTCACCTGCTGAGCTGCAAGCCTAGATTGACCTTTCACTACTACAATATTCTCCAAATTGGGCACTAAAATATGTCCATCAACACAAAACTCAATCACCCTACTCAACAATGTATCCCAATCATGGTCTCTCAAGTTCTGCAATGCATCTTTACATAAATTCAATAACCTCATAGCATTTTGAATATCCTGATCTTTTTTCTGCAAGGCTTGTGAAAGATCGTCTGTAATTGCAAGAATTTCAAACAAAAAGTGGTGACTAAACACAAACTCAAAATCTTGCATAGTGTCAATCTGTCTTATGGCCATTGATTTTTTATCTGAAACACCATCTTCTGATATATTCTCAAGAACATCTATGATAGCATTAAACATATTGATAAAACGAGTAATTGTCAGTAGATGTGAGCCCCATCTAGTATCACATGGGCGGGCCAAACTCATTTCTTGAAATTGACCACTTCCACTAGAAAGTTCCCAAATATGAAGCTTCTCTGAAATATTAGAATGATAGCTTGATCGAAGAGCATCTACACGCTTACATGATACATCAACAAAATTCACAATAATAGCAAGTATGTTGAAAAAATCACCAAGCATACAATTCCTACGTGCCACAGAAACAATTGACAACTGAAGCTGGTGAGCAAAGCAATGAACAAACATAGCTTATGAGTTCTCTCTTAGAATTAAAACTTTCAAGCCATTGAACTCACCGACATATTGCTTCCTCCATCATAACCATGATCTCGCAGGCTAGATGTGCTCAATCCATGTGTAGAAAATATTGCATCAATGACATCCTTCGGTAATTGGGTACAAGTATCAGTGACATGGAAAATGCCCAAAAAAAGCTCATTCACTTGCCCACTTTTGTCAACAAACCTCTAAACAACTGTCATTTGTTCTTTTATAGAATTATCACGAAACTCATCTATCAAAATTGAAAACAAAGAATCACATATCTCATTGATAATAGCCCTTGTTGTCTCTACTGCACAACGATTAACCAAATTCTTTTGAATGTTTGGTAAAATCATTTGGTCATTGCCAGGAGCATTACTAAATAGTACTTCTTTAACTTTCTGACAACAAGCTCCATACCAGTTTAGTAGCTCAATTAGATTTCTTCCATCAAGAGACTCTTTCGAATCATCATGACCACAAAATGGCAATCCTTGCATCAAGAGAAATCTAGTACAATCTAGTACCGCAGTCAATCTCATCCTATAACTTTTTGTTTGACTACTACTTTAGCTAGAAATAAAATAGGAGATACTCTGTTTTTGATTCATCGAGTTTATATACTTTGCAAAAGCTTGATTATGAGCATTATCAAAGAGACCGACATGATCTTTCAATGTCTTTTTGTGCTTCCAATCCCTAAAGTCGATTTTAGTGAATATATGTCCACCCCCTTAACCCCATTTATCGGGTTTGAACAAGTACCAATACAAATAATACGCTGCATCATTTTCTATACTGTACTACAACCAATGAAATTCGGAGAACCACTCTTTCCGAAAACATGTATTATCATTCCCTATCCGTCTTCTTGAAAAGTCATGTCCATATGGTTGACAATGACATTTCTTCAAGTATGTTATCCTAACATCATCTCTGATATTAGGATCGTATGATTCGATAGTGGGTCGTTTCTCTGGATCAAATTCAAGATCATCCACATTGAATTGATATCGGGACTTCTTTGTGTTATTTAATAACTTTTGTGCTTGACTAGAATCAGTGGCGGGACTAAATGCACAACTAGAGAAAGAAGAATTGGGTATGGACTTTTGTTTCGATTGAAAAAATCACTCCATAATTTGCAAAATATCTTAATCTATTTTTCAATTAAAATTGATTAAAAAACGGTGTACACATGATTTAATTGAGCCCAACATCTTTTTCATTAATTTTTTTCACTTATCCCTAATTTCCTAAAAACCTAAATTCTCAAATCACAATTCACAAATCAAAATTATAACTCATAGTCTCAGAAAATAATAAATTCTCATTTCTTATAATTCATAAATCACAAATTCACAAAAACTTAAAAAAAATAAAATAAAAGAAGAAGAAGAAGAAAAACAGAGAATGAAACCTGAAACCGAACGAAAACCGTTCACCGACAAAACTAAAGGGCAAAGGCGAACACTATTCACCGAGTCAGGTGTCCACCACCGTCCATTGGTCTCGTCGATCGGTGGCATCACAGACAGCAGGTCCACAGCGTATTCTTTTCTGATTGTCACTTTAGTCTTTTTCTTCCTCTGTCGGTTTTCAATTTTGGAATTGGTTTTGTAGCTAATGGGTTGCAATTGCAAGCAAAACCCATATATCCATCATCCATGGACTGATGGACGGTGGACCAATAACCATGGTCAAGTGACTTCTCCAGTCCAGCCACCATGGATTGGGCCCATTCATTGGGCCTTATTTTTTTAAAAAAGGCCCAAACAATAAGAAAGGAAAAAAATTCCAAGCCCACTGGCCCAGCCACCCAATCTTGGCAACGGGCGTCTTCTTCATTTCTTCCCAGTGGACGGCGACTAACTTGAAGTTCCCGACAGATACAGCACGGGCGATTGTGGGGGCTGGCCGGCCAGGTACTATGTTCGCCCCTGCTGAAACACACATATACTATTCATTTATTCGTCGATCGTTTCTATCTATTTATATATGTGATTCTTCTCTAAGCTTATGCTTTTTAACGAGATAATTGACATGGTATCATAGTCGGCTCACAAAAGACTTCAGTCCAAATTTTGATGAATTCCATTTTTGAAAATTGTACACGTAATTTGGATAAAAAGAAAAAAATTGAATCCATTCAGCAAGGAATATTGTATAAAAAAGAGACTTACATAAATACATGCCTTTCTAATTGCTCAAGTTTTTAATGAGATATTTACTGCACACTAATATTCGGCCCATGATTGATGTAGATTAAAAATTGATAAAAATTTCAAGTCAAAGTCAGCAATTAATTATCTTAACCACGCATATAGGCTCCACAACTTTTGAAAACACATTTTATCAACTTTTTTAAAAATCTACGAAAAGTCTAATTTTAATCTATACCAAATATGGGCTCAATTTTGATTTCCGAATTCATTGTTTTATTCTTGCATGAAAGAATCATGAGCAATTTTCAGTACAAATTGTGCATTTTCAAGTCTAAACTATTCGATGGATGGACCTAAAATTGGTTGAAGGAATCCACTAATGATTGGGGAGGCAAAGAAACATACAAAACCCTAGCTAGTACTCTATGCTCATTAATGCTCAACTTTCTTTATTTTTTTCCGTGCACATTAGTTTAATAATCATGGCTAGGCGTTGTCCCTCTTATCGCCATTAGGTCAAAATGAAAAAAAAAACTCAAGATGCCGGTTTGATGGTGAACAAACGCAACAAAAACAATTATAAAATCATTGGTACCCACATTGTAATCACATGCAAAATCAATTCCATCGAGAAATTGTGTCACTATAAATAGATTTACCATATTTCCCACAAACATAAACCAACTTTTGGCCTTAGCAAAAACAAGCAAGAAAAATGGCAATTTCATCTGCACAAAATCATTTTAGATCTATTAGTTTGCCTTCAAGATTACATCCCAATGCCACAAAATTTGAAGCTGAGCAGCAGAAACTCAAAACCCGGGAAATTTCGAAAAAAACTGACTGTATAACCTCAGAAGATATTCAATCTGGGCTTCTAGGGCTTACAGAATTACACAACTGTGTTGAAGAGTTGATGCAGTCTCCAAGCACTCAACAATCACTTTTTCAACATGATCAAGATGGAAAAATGGTGGAAGAATCGCTCGAAAACTCAGTTGAGTTGCTGGATTCCTGTGGCACCATAAGAGAATTGGTTGTCACGATCAAGGAACAAGTTCAAGATCTTCAATCTGCATTAAGGCGCAAGGGTCAAGATTCCAGCATCCAAAATGATATGAACAAGTACTTTTCCTTCAGAAAGAAAATGAACAAATCCATAGCCAAAAGTCTCAAAAAACTCAAGCACATGGAGAGCAAAAATGGAGCAACACGTACAGATAATCACAGTCTATCAATGGCCATTCGGATGTTAAGAGAAGCAACAAATCACGCGATATCCATTTTTCGAAGTCTTCTGGTATTCTTGTCTTCGCCTGCAGCTTCAATGGGAGGATGGTATTTTGTTTTTAAGCTAAAATCTGTGGCTTCTCACAGAAATGATGAAATTCTAAGCGAGGTGGGAAGTGTAGATTTTGCTCTTAATTCCCTTAATGCTCGAATTAGAAACAATGATTCCAAGGCTGTCGATGTGCAGATGGCATGCAAAAAATTACAAAAACTTGATGCCAGTATTGAAGGTTTTGAGGCTGAATTAGAGAGATTGTTCAGGCAATTGTTGCAAAGTAGAGTCACACTTCTAAACATCCTTACTGACCATTGAGAAAGAAAATCTTTGTAGAAATTGGTTTTTGAACCAAATTTTTGCCATGTATATGTATAGATTAATTAAATACATATATTCAAAAATTTATTTTCCATTTTTGCATTTATATACTTTTTAAATCATTCTCAATTTCCCCACCCCTTGAGGTACTAGAAAATGTAATAGAACTCTCATCATGAATATAACAATTAAAAACTATAAACTTGTCAAATGCAGAAATTATCTTGCAAATTAATCAATTAATTAATCATAATTTAGTGGCGATTGTGGAACTTTTTTTTTCGAGCAAATTCAGTAATTAATTAATTTATCATAAAAAGAAAGAAATATCAGTTCCTCTGAATAGTGATAAAATTTTATGATGGATTCTTCCCATCGCAAATTTTGTCAGAATAAAAAAAAAATATGTCTGTATTTTTCACATACAATCCGTTAGTTTTACTCGATTTTCTACGTAAATGTATGGATAATAAATGGTAAATTATAAAAACTCCATTGATTATTTAATGTAATGCAAGTTAGCCCTCGTTTAGGCTCCATTTTAATAAAGTTTCGAAAAAAATGTATTTTGGAATAATAATTTTTTCAAAGAATGTGTGATTGGAAAAAAAAAAGAATAAAAAAAATATTAAATTAAAATGGAGCCCAAAAAGAGACAAGTTGAGCTACATGTACATGGGGGTTCTCATAGAACTCCCACAGAACACTCACACATGAGAGGTAGTGATTTTTTTTATTGAGAGGGACCCACCTTGTGTGAGAGGTTTGTAAGGGTCCTGTGAACCCCTACTTCCATACAAAGGGAAAAACCCGGGGGCTTAGGATGAATGTATAACAACAATGCAACGTCTAAATTTTTTTTAATTTTTTTATAGAAAGTGTTTAATCAATAATTTGCAGGTTTCAATCTGAATAATTTTTTCGTACAATAATTGAAGGAAATCTGCTGGGTGTACAGAAAAAAATATACAGACGGCCTACAGAACATACACAATAGGTGGGGCCCTTTTTTTAATATTTAATTCAAATGGGCCCAACCCCATAAGGCCATATGGGAATCTGTTAATTTTTCTGTACAAACAGAATTTTCCTAATTGAAGACTTGAAATCTTGAATTGGGAAGAACATTGTCATGTACGACCACGTGGCTCTGACGATAAGAGAGCTAATGTTTTGTTCTTCACATACATATTACTGTGACTAAATTTTTCTATTTGAGTTCAATGATGTTCATTGGATTTTTTTATCATCTAAAAGAGCCAGTTTGTGAAGGTACTGTTCATGCCAGATGTCGAAAATTTGAATCGTCAACCAACACGACGTTGTTCCTCCCCGCGTTTTTTTCGTCATTTCCCACCCTCTAAACCGCATACTCCTGACCTATTCTCTGCACAATCCATCAATTCCATTCACAAATTCACATTGCGTTCAAACCTTGTCGCTGCTTGAATTCCACCCCTAAACCGCGCAGTAACACAACCCACAACCTTATTTTCTCTGTCGCTGCTTGAATACCACCCCTAAACTGCGCAGTAACACAACCCACAACCCTATTTTCTCTGCAAAATCAATTCACAGAGTTGACAGTACATCCATCCATCCTCGACATCGCCGCTGCCTGAAAGGTAACTTGTTCATTTTTTCATTTTTCCGGCAACAAGGCACCACCTCCACGTCTCACAGAGACATGGTCAGTGTCTCGCAGGCACCGCGCGGTGCCTCTGTGTCTCACAGACACGGTCGATGTCTCTGACACACAGACACAACGCGACGCTTCCTGTGTCGACCGAGGCCGACTGTATACAATTGCCTTTTATTTCTTTAGATTAGATGTTTTGATTTAAAGCATACCAGAAAATATCAATATCAATAATCATCCTGAATCTTTTCCTCTAAGGTGATTTTTTTTTTTTTTTTTTTTTTTTGTGGATTTGTTGAATTGTTATTCCTACTTGTGGAATTTGAATCAAGTAGAATTTGAATGAATTTGGTAGCATGTGAACATGACGTTTGAGTGTAGATTGGCAAGCAAATTATCGTGATTGTAATTTTTTTGTCCGTTTGTTATTTTCAGTCGTCTTCCATGGCTTTTTCTCATACTCCAATCTGGTGTTGTATTGGTTTTTTTTGTTTTCAATCATTTTTTGTTGGGAATTAATGGTGAGACTTTCTTGCGAAATTGATTTTGTTCCATTATCAGTCGAAATATCTTTGACATCACACCCGACTCTAAGGACAAATAATTGAAGAGATGAACTTTGATGAGATACAAATTTGAGTGCTGGAGCTCTCTACCTAATTCTTGTTTACTTGGGTTAATTTTATTCAGTTGATCTAGGTCAATCTTCAATCTTGGTTAATTTTACGACCGCTCCATTTACCGAGGTGAGTAATGGATTGTGCGTTTAATTGCCCTACATTCTGAAGTGGATGGCACACTTAGATTTGTTGTACATATCCTATGTTATTATATTGAGTTGTTTTCTTACATTTGTTGTACAGATGTGATTTTTAAGTATGATATGATTTGGATATGTTTCTTATTAATTTCTCCTTTATATTTGTTCTTCACTTGGAACAGATGAGACATGTCCATTTTACATTGTCAAGCTTGTGTAATGATTGATTTGTTATGAGTATGTTAAAATTGAGTTTCCAAGGAACGAACAAATTTGTAATTAATTGCATAAAATTTCATGAAAAGTCGTGCTATCATTAGGCTATTCTATTTTAATTTTACACTTGTGTTAGAATCACATGAATAATTGTATATTTTTGTACTGAAACTTTATGAAATTGTAGTTAGATATATTTTCCATCACAATGCTTGTGCACTTTCACATCAGGATGAAAAAGACTGCATCAAGTGGTGAAAATAGTCTTTTTCTGCAATCATTAGCTTTCCCTCCAAAAGTGATATTAATATTAATGAGTGAGATAATTGCAGTTAGCTTAAATTCTGATGTCTCGTAATAGACGTTTCTATTGCTAATCAAATACACCTAGAGGTTTAGGAAATAAAGTAAACAAGAGTTCAGTTAAATTTCTATTTCAATAATTTTTTTAAACTATCAGAATCTGTATGTAAAATTCATTGGCTACCTAACTATAATACATTGTAAGTGCATTTGAGATTGGGTTTTACCGATTCTCCCAACTGGATGATTACAAAATTTATATTTTATTAGCTTTTTCAAATATCCGTTTTTGTATGTATAAAAGTTGATGCATAACTAATCATGAAAATAATTTTTGTGCATTGGCGACTAAGTTTCTTGTCCATTGGATAATTACAGTATTGGATGATGGGAATGAAACAAAGGACAATAGCTTCATTTATGCAAGTTTTTTAAGCACGGTTTATTTTACTATTAGAGATAAGTAATCTTCTTTAAATAATGTGAATTTTACCTTTTACCAAATGAATTTCATTTCAACTACTTATTTCCCCTTTCCTTCAGTTTCACCATTTCACTTGCAATTTGCAATGTTTGCTTCCTGAATTCAATAGCCTAAATTTTCAGGGGTTGCAGATTACTTTCATGGTCATTGCAAAGAGAAAACGTTCTATGGGTTTAGGGTAGCTCAATTAGATCATCAAATGAAAATATATATTTTTTATTCCAGAGTACGTTTATCCTTACACAATTCAAGTAAATTCTAATTTAGTTAACTCTTAGGTGTATGATGTTATTATTTTATTGATCCATTTTTCCTATGTTTTTAGG
Organism: Fraxinus americana; assembly: GCA_035079005.1. Lineage (NCBI taxonomy): Eukaryota > Viridiplantae > Streptophyta > Magnoliopsida > Lamiales > Oleaceae > Fraxinus > Fraxinus americana. The sequence goes on along the minus strand of CM068718.1, from coordinate 30,734,390 downwards.
AATTAGTTTTTCTGATTCGGTTAGTTCTCTGAACTTTTTGCAGCTGAAGTTTTTGAGGACTCTTAATCTTCTTGCAGAACTTTAGTCTTATAATATCCTAAATAAGAAGGCTATGTAATAGGTATATATATATATATATTTTTTTTTTTTTTTTTCCCCCTGAACTTTGTCTTCGTTTGTAGAAAAGCACTTTTTCTCCAAGCTTTTCTTACCAACTTGATCCAACAAAAAATGTGTCCACTTCATATTGTGAGGTATTCACCTGAAAGTATGATAGCTACTTTTCTCTGACCCAGCAACATTAGCTGGGCCTCCTGCACAGATCAAATCAATTCATTAAACTTGGAAATTAGATTTCGTGGAATAGAAGGTTAAAGAAATCATTGTTTTCACTACCTTGAGAATAAATCAACTCTTTTGCCGCCGTATAAATATCTGCAGGTTTCCAAATTTACTTCCATCTTGAATCTTTTTGTTGGCAGAAGCAAGCAGGTTTCTCTGTTGATGATGAAGTTAAAGACCGTGTCTTCAATAATGCAAATAATTCCATTCGTCATCGAAGAATCTCTGCTTGCTATCGAACGAAGGAGCATCATACTTACCTATAGTGACATCGATCTCTAACTCCGATGAAGAAATGCCATTCATTTTTCTCAGTTTTATAGTTATTTCAGATAAACAAATATGTTTATGCTGGTACAGGTTGGATATACACCTGACTATCTGTTCTTGCTGCAAAATATTCCCCGATCAGATCCTCGGGTATGCTTGGAATACAACTTACCTTCTGGTGTTTTTAGTAATTCTCCTTTATTCAAATGTCACATAACATTGTATCCTTTGCCTATTTCCATCACTTCTCTGTTGAGTACTTGGTTCAAGTTTTCATTTTCCTACTTCTCTTTTATGTGGGTAAGGGAGGTAGGGAGGATGTGTGGCAGGTTCAGAAAATCGGGATGATCTCTCCTTAATGTTGAGTGAGTGGTAAAGGTTATTTATGCTTCGTTATTACTAATTATGAATGAAAATTTTCAATCATGACTAATAGATGAAATGGTGATTTAAGTTTTGGTTTCATTTGTATTATGGAGCAGTTGAATGAGGTTTTGCTAGAGGGGTTGCCTATGGGGATGGTGAAGCAATTTGAGGAGTCTAACAAGAGTTCATTGTTGATACATCAGAGTTTTCTTGATGTTCATGACAATTTCAAGTGAGCTGTGGATCCTTCATTGTTGGTCATATTGCATGTTTTCTGCGATAATATTTATTTTGACTAAGGAATTTGAAGGGTCTAGCAAGAGTGCATTGTTGATACGTCAGAGTTTTCTTGATATCCATGACAATTTTAGGCGGGTTGTGGATCCTTAATTGTTGGTCATATTGCATGTTTTCTGCGATAATATTTATTTTGACTAAGAATTTAAAAACATGTGGATTATGTAGTGAATGATTTATATTGCAGCGTGGAGTGCGTGTCTTGCTGGCGGATGAAATGGGAGTTGGAAAGACACTTCAGGTATTGAATCCTTCATTTTAGTAACTGGACTTGAATTCAATAAACATGTAATGTTATTATTTTCTGAACCATTACTACTTTCCAATAAGTCCACGCAAAACATTTTTATTATTTAGCCGAAGATATTTCACAGTTATAGATGAGATATGAATGATCAATGTGTACTCATATGCACGTGTAAACAACACTAATGTCAACATGCTCGATAGCTTCCTTGTCTAAAAACTTTCTTTCATTTACTATCCAAACATTCTAGCGGGTTTGTAACCTTCAAATATGATGTTGTGCTCTTTCAGGGGCGGTGGTTTCATATCTCTAGAAAATTTGTTATTCTTTGCCAGACTTTTCTCAATATGTCCATCCTCTGTGTGTGTGTGTGTGTGTGTGTTTGTGTTATCTTTATAATGTTTGCATTTCTCTCTAATGTGTTTGATGCTTGCTTATTATAAATTTTGGTGTGCCAATTATCAAGAATGGCACATCACTGATTATGAACACGTCTTTTTTCTCTGTATCATATGTTTCTGTATGTCAAGAAGAATAACTGACTACTCTGTTTCATAGTAAGTGTATGCAAAATTGTTGCTTCTGTATTATACAATAGCTGCCACAAAATTCATGGTATTACTATCCACTGCCCACCTGCATTGGTTTGAATATAATTTGTGGTTGTGTCATTTAGATCTTTCTTTACTTGAGAATTGGATCCTAGGCTGCATTTTCATACCTTCTTGCTCTAGACTTTCCTCTTTCTGCATTCGTTATAGTATACATTACACATGCTATTTAGTACCCAACTAAACTCGAACATGTGCATTGCACGTGCCTCCACTAGTGATGTATGCATTCACAAGTGATGTATCCCATCCCTTTAGATTTGAATTAGGATTATGATTATGATTATGATTACAAACACAAGAAGTTAGAGATTTTAAAACTAGTGTCAATTTAATATTTCATCAAAGGAAATAAAACGGAAGGAGATTGGTCATTATGCCCCCGTCTGTCATCCTTTAAAATTTTGAATTGTTTGTTATAGAGCATGTTTGTTGCAGATTATTCAGGGGAAAAATAGATTTTTTGACCGTTATAGCCCACAATTTTTGACCCTTTCTCTCAGGCGTGGGACCCACATTTCTCTCCAACGACCATAATGTTGATTTTAATGCAGCAAAATAGAGATACCAGATAGGGCCATAGTATCATTCACCACCACACATTTACAAAATAAAATATTCTACATACATACCTATAAGGTTTTCTTACTTTTTAACCCCACATTTCCCATCAATCTACTATTCTATAATACATTACAAGAAATTAATAGCTCTCAAACAGGGCATATATTTATGTCACAGATTTTGTTTATTGTATCATATTTTAATTAATGTTAAAGTCTCATTGCAACACTGATATTCCTAACTTTTTTATCTCGTTCTTATCTTTAACATTTCATTAATTATATCGTCATTGATGATGGTTTGTCAAAATATTATTTTCATGTGCTTTGAAATTTATCGTGCTTTTGCATTTATTTTTTTCATACATGATGAGCAAATTAGTTGTTTGATGCCCTCCCAACTAATTTTCTGGACGAAAACCGTTATCATAAACCATATGCTAATTAATTGAAGGTTGATTATAAGAATGCATCGAGAAAAAGTTAAGGTCATAAATGTTGCGTTGAATAAAGATTGAATAATGCAATCAAGATTTAATTTAACTAATACAAATTATGATCAAAGTCGACAAAGGTCTGAGCAAGTCACTTTGTCACCCATTTAAATGAATTATTAAAAAATGAATTTACCTATGTGTGAAGGGGCATGTTGAAAACAACATTTAAATGATGTACTTGTGGTTATATCTAACAATTTTAACTTATGCTAAGCATGGATAACACAATTGATGAATTAATTAATTGTATGTTCCAGAAATTAAATGATTTCCCATGTCATTGATGCTTATTTAGCTTGAGTTTATCACATAAATCTAAGAGATCATAATATTTTATATATATAAAAGAAAAAAAAATGAACAAAAATTTTGTTCATTCGCAGCGTGTGATAATTTCCTTTAATTTTTAACTATATATTATGCAATGATAATTTTGTTCATTCGCAGCGTGTGTTGGCACCGCTAAAATTTTGATTTAATTTAAATTAAAATCAACATTAATTTTAATTACACATATCATATGATCCACAATTTTTTAACCTCATAATTTATCAATTTTTATCAAAATTTACTAAAAATTGACGTTAATCACTATCAAACGGCTTAATATATAAATGCACAAGTCAATTGACTTACTATGGACGAAATTCATCGATTGTACGAAAGTCGCTTATTTTCAAAAGGTATGGACCCTCTCATCCAGGAAAAAAGATTGGAGATAAAAGTGAAACTGAATCCAAAGATTGGGATGTTTTGTGTAATTTACCACTATACATAATATATAATAGAAGTAATATATATGTAAAATCGTGCTTATAATATTCGCAGGAGTTTATGACCCCAGTCACACGTAAACTCATATTCTACTTTTTCCAAGTAAAGGCGCTGTACAAATATGCGACTTTAGTTCAAAAGACACGTATGCAAGCAAGACCGGACCCCAAGTGGGGGAGTGTGGTTTTGATCCTTCTGGAATCATGTTTCGTAAACTTATAAAGGCGCTCCCAATTACACTTTAGCGCTCTTCGGATTATATAACTTTGCCTGCAAACTTGTGAAATTCGGAATTAGTTTCGCTCTCACGACAATTTCTCCAAGATCATTTCCTACATCTACAAGGTTCGATTTCGAGATCCCATTTGGTGTTCAATTCTGTTGTTTTTTTGGACTTGTGATTTCTTTCTATCATTACAAACCCCAGGCGGAGTTCTCCGCTCTTATGGATCAGAATATATAAGAACTTTTTTGACTGAAATTATTTATTGTATTTGTACTGATTTTTTTGTTTTGCCCATGGAAAATAGCATCCCTGTTGTTAAATCTGAAATCTGCAACAACTACTTTTGATCTTCCCCAAATTTTTTTCCTTGTTAGTTTATTTCTAATGTTTTCCGTTGCTTCGATTTCCCCTATTTCTGAAGGACTTTAGTTTTTTTTTTTTTTGTTTCTTTTCTTCTTTTTGCGTCAGAATATCTGCGATGAAGTCTTGTTCCTTTTATGATGATATGGGTACGAGGTTAAGTTTAGGATTTGGTTGTTTTAGTAACGCATTTCAATTTGAGGACATTTGTGGAAATGGTAATTGAAGTTCGACTATAGTCTTTATATTTAGGCTAGTACATATTATTTTTTTCATTCTCATTCTTCTACTCATTTTCAACCACATATTCTTCAATAAAATAATATTTTTCATCACATCAATAACTTTTCTTTCATTTTTAACCACACATTCTCCATCAATCTACTATTCAATAATACATTTTTTTAAAAAAATGTGTCCCAAACATACTCTTAATTATGCATTTTAAATTTTTCATAAGCAATCATGGCTTAACATTTTCCCTCCCCCTTTTATGTAACTTCCCCTGTTTTTTTATTTTATCATTTATTTTTATTACGACAATGAGTACATGGAAAAATGTGAAATTATTAATCGAGGTGCTAGAAGTATTATAGATGGTGGACTAGGCTCTTTACGTTTGTAAAATCAAATCCGCTCTTTATTTTATATTTTACATGTAGAAAGTTTTTTGGATTCCTAGATAAAGTGATTCACTCTCTAAAATAAAGATCATGGGGCTAATAAAAATGTTATTGGAGGTGCTCTTACGAAGTATCAACTCTACGCTCTACTCTTTTTTCATGTGTATATTGAATAACTCCCTTTTTCCCAAATTGGATATCTTAATTTTAGTTTTAAACATTCTATCACTAGGACTTATATTTTCCTAAACGTGCTAAAATAATACAAATTATATTTGTTAAAATAACATTATATTGGAGTGATGTAGGAAGCTCATAAAGGAATATTCACAAATCTCGAGAGAAAGAGGGGAGAATGAGCGAAGAAATGGGAGAGAATAAGATAATTTAGGGGAGGAAGAATTTGTCTATTAATATTCAAGTCTAACTATTACAATGCATAGATCTTCTTTATAGTTTAAACAAATTTGGCCCATGTTTGAACCCTATTTTTTGACAATAAATTTTGTAAAAAGTGAATTTTGGAGAATGCATTAGAAAATAAAGAAAAAATTTGAGTTTTAAGTGTAAAATTATTTTATTGTAAGAATGTTTGTTTGAAAATGAGTTTGGAAAAAAAATAGTTTTAAAGAATGGACTCAAACATGGGCTTAATTTAAGTAGGAAACTAAGGAAATAAAACCTAATTTAAGCCAAATTAGAAAACTATAATAAACTAAAATAAGTTAATATAAATCAAACTATGCCCCATGTTGGTGGGATTAAAATCAGATTTTCAGTAAATTTTGACTAAAATGTAGATTCTAATTCCTACAAAACAAGGGCTATATTTATTCTTGATCTACTAAGAACTCCTATGCTAATCTGCACAAAACAAGGGCTATATTTATTCTTGATCTACTAAGAACTCCTATGCTAATCTGCATTCCCAATGACAGAGTTAGATCTTAAACTAAGAAATTAAGGTCTCACATTGCTTCTAAATCACGGGTTTGAAATGTAGCTAAATTTATACAATCTACCATCTTATTGACAAGTATAACGGAACCTGGAATTCCATGTATTACTTCTCTTTTACTTATTGTTCATAATGTTCACTACTTTTTATTTCTTTTATTGATCGTGTTTATTTTTCTCTAGTTGATTGCTTGAAGTCACATGGCAGATCAGCAACCACTTGAAGGTCCAAGTTCAAGTGATGACTCTGGTGGAAGTTCTCAATCAGCTGTGGAGCTCAATATCAGGACCCTCGATTCCCGGATTTTTAGCTTTCAAGCGGATAAGAGTGTAAGTTCTTATTTTTGATGTCTAGGGATGTGTGTGAAATATTAGGGGAAGCATGGGGGCTGTGGTCTGCCTGGAATCTTTATCTCCCAAGTGACTCACTAGAGAAGTTCCCTAGGAAACAGATGCTGCTCTCTGGGGAATTTTCAATGCCCCCCCACCCCAACACACATAACCCAAAAAAGAGAAAGGAAGATAGAAAGGAGGAATGCTTTTATATTACATACTGACTGCATCAGCACTCTCTAACATGTTGTAGATATACATGATTTCAGATGGCAGTATCAGCATTCAAGGAAAAAATAGCTAGTCAAATCGGTGTCCCCATTGGGCAACAACGTCTCATTTTTAGGGGGAAAGTCTTGAAGGATGATCGCGCTCTTTCTGAATATAGTATCCTATCAATTGTGACTCCACTGATCTATTTTTCTTTTTGATCTTGTCAAAATGAGTAAAATATCAACCAGTGGCTGTTAAAGAGAAACCATTTGACTTCATTTGGTTCCATTGTTCTTTTCCCTTTAGGATTTTTAACAAACTTTCGATTTGTCTGTCTAGCACTGGTTTTAAGATAGATTTAGGTGCCTTCATTTTTCACTAAGGGACTATGACCTTCAAAGATGTATTTTTATTCCGTTTTGTTCTTTTCTCTGATCTCACTATTTTTTAGTGCCGGAATAGTAATTAATGCTTTTGGTTCATGTATCATATATGGTCCTTCTTTTCTTTTCTTCTTCTTCTTTTTTTTTTTTTTTCCTTTTTGGCCTACACATGAATATACAAGTAGTGATAAATAAAAATGAATTCTAGACATGGCTTTATATTAAAAGTAAAGCACGACTTCATGAACCTATTACATAATGCAAACCAATCCTGAGAAATATCTACATATATACTTGCAGGCAGCACTCAATCTGATTTAGGATGATTATGTATGGTCTCGTCTTTTTTAATTAATTAATTATTTATTTATTTTTGGGAAACAAATATCTCAGGAATTGCATGTTAAGCAGGAAACAGTTGGTGACCATGATTTTGAGGATCACTGAAATGTAGTCTTCAATAATCATTCACATGTAATATTATTTTTGATGTACAATCATTTTATTGAGCTTGTTATTAACTGCAAAGTTCTTTTCTCTCCGTAATTAATTTGTTGAAGTGAAAAATGTATATTAATAAAAATTACCTGTATGAGAATTTCTTTCTTTGGTTTTCGTGTGTGAGAAAAATATCCTGTTTATCTTGTACACGTTTACGGAAACCTGCCTATGTTCTGTTGCCTTCATGGCTTCATTATACTTAACTACGTAACAGATGTGGAAAATGGGGATACATTACATTTAGTTGAAAGGCAGCCGCAGCCCTCTCCTGGCAGTGGTACTGGAGAGACAGTGACAGATAACAGAGGTGGTAATTTATTCTATTGTTTATGTATATTTATGTTGTAAGATGTGTTTCTGGGTTATCATTAAATGTTGTTCAAGAGTTTTATTTTTTATCATTTTGTTTTGGTTTCAGGCCAAGAACATCCTCCTGGCGGCCCACGCAACCGCATTGGACGTACCTTAAATGTTGGAGAATCTGGGCCTGGGGAAGCCGTTGTGCTAGATCTGAGTCGGGTATGTTGTGTGGTTTTGTTGACTATCTTGCATATGCATGATAAACAGAATTATGTTCACTAGTATTTTGTGCACATTTTAGGTCATTGGAGCTGTGTTGAACTCTATTGGAATTGGCAACCTGGCAGGTGGTATACAACCGGGTTTGCAGGTGAGATTGCTTTTCAACCTTAGCCACCCTTTAAATAAGTCTAATGTGTTTACATATATTTTTTTCTTGTATAAAAGTGGGTTTTGCAGATTCCATGATTATTTATGCTTAATATTTTTTGACTAGTAGGATAGTAGATACTGTTTTAACTGGAGATTCCACGTTAAATATGTATTGCTGCATGGAAGTGTCTGTAGTATGAATAGCTATTTTTGTGGGCTTGACTTTCTATGGTCTCGAGAAACAGAATTTTGACTCCATGCGTTTCTCATGTTAAATGCAAAGTTTGGTAAGTGTATATACTGTTTGAATTATAAATATATAAGGAAATGAGTGGTGGTAAGTAGTTAAGACCAGGGACAGATCCAGCCTCTCGAGTGAGCTAGGGCGGAGCGTCAAGCGACCATCGAGCGATCGTCCAATATAGCGAGATTGTTTATTAATATTTATATTAATAGAATCTTCAATCAATTTATAAATGCACTAAAATATAAAAATCATATACATATAAAAATAGAATCCAATACAACCCAAAATGATAAGGAATAAAAATACATTTTTTGAATCATATACGTATGACCGAGTTTCAAATTTTTATGTACTTACGCTAGATAACATGAAGTTTATACATAAAGCATGATTAAACGATAAAGATAGGCTTCGCTCAAGCTTAGGCGAAGCCTATGCAAAATTTTTAAGACGGTGAATTTTAGAGCTATTTTTACCCCCCAAAAAGAAAAGCGTTTTTCGAACTCTTAAAAGAATAAAAATCGGTACTTAGATTGTCTAAATTTGAATTTTACAAAATAAATTGATACAATCTAACAATAAAATATATATTATGAAGTAATAATTTGAGTCTACAAATTTCTTAAAGAAATTAATTTAGGAACAAAAACTAATAATATAGAATTGTGTAGCTATTATTTATTGTGTTAAAATTAAAAGTCGAGGTGAGGGGAATCGAACCCCATGCCTCTCACATACAAAGCAAGCAATTTACCATATGAGTCACAACACTTCTGTTGATGAAAATGAAAACTATATAATATAGAGTTGTTTGATAATTATTTATTATGTTAAAAAAATTTAAAAGAAGTGGAGGTGAGAGGAATCGAACCGGGTGCCTCTCACATGCAAAACAAGCGCTCTACCATTTGAGCTACAACCACTTTTGTTTTAAGCTAGTACAGTTAAACATATTTAACTTCAGAACTTCACCAATATGTAAATTTTTTTCCGACAGAGCTAGCACTGTGGCAGCGCCGGCTCTCTGGGTGCCGGTGGATTCCAGGAAATGTGCGGATATAAAGTGGTTTGACCGATTATAAATAGTTTACAAACATTATCCAACCATGGGCTGTCGTTATCTCTCATTTAATATCTTTTGGTTAATTAATGCGCTTACTAAAAGTCTTATTTTTGTCTTCAGGCATCACGTGGAAATGAAACAGAAGGTTCACAGGTTAATGCTGGTAGTCAGAGTCAGGCTGGAAATCAATCTGTACCCATGCAGGCTGTACCTGGTCAATCTGCACCTCGTGCAATGCAAATTCCCCTAGGAACAGCAATTACTATTCCTTCACTCAATATGGTAGAATTTTCTCCATTTTCCATCTTTGTTTTTGAACTTTTGACTCATTTGGTTATATCCTAATTTATTATTTTTCTCCTTGTGATCAGCCAATTCCTGATTCGTTGAACACACTTACCGAGTTTATGAACCGAATGGAACAGGCATTCACCCAAAACGGTAACATTTTTGACTTCTTTTGCATTTGCTTTTGTTGTGAAGCATCTCTAAACTTGCCTACTCTGTCTGTTAATCTAGGGTATCAGCCAAATCAGTCACCTAATGTTAGCAGTGATCCACCAACGGTTGAATTGCCTTCAAATTCTCATGGTCTACCGACACCTGCAGCCCCTTCAAATTCTCATGGTCTACTGACACCTGCAGCCCTGAGCATTGTCCTGCAACATGCCCAACGTCTTCTTAGTGGCCCTACTGTTTTGGCATTATCTGTAAGCACCTTATTCAGATTATCCTGGTTCTTTTTGCTTCCATTGTCCTATCTTTCACCTGGTATGTGCTTGTACTGGTCATTTTGTCCCTGAATGACTTAAATCCTTACAATTTTCTGTATGCACACATTTGTAGCACATTGCAGGTCGTTTAGACCAAGAGGGAGGTTCAACTGATACAACAGTAAGGGGACAGATTCAGTCAGAATCAGTGCAATTAGGTATTGCAATGCAGCATTTGGGTGCACTTCTTTTGGAGCTGGGGAGGACAATTTTGACTCTTCACATGGGACAGTCTCCTGTACGTTCATTTCATCTCCCTCAGTATGTTCCCATTTCTGAATCAAGTTATTAACAATCTCAGGATGGTCATGCAGGCTGAATATTTTCTGAACGCTGGTCCTGCTGTTTATATATCTCCATCAGGGCCTAATCCTATAATGGTTCAGGTTTGTAATAAATTCAAGTACTTGTTGTTTGTAACAGCGTCGAAAGTGTTTTACTATAGTTCGAATCTTGTGCTGTTCTGAATGTGCATCAACGCTTAACTGTTGGCGTTGGGGACGCTAAAGAAATAAGATTTGTCTGAGGTCCGGAATTTTTTTATAATACTTCAAAATATGATTACGCATGTCAGTTGAAATAGTTTTAAATTATCTTAAACTGAGGAACGGGAGATTAGATCTCATAGAGTTCAATTCCCATTCTCAATCCATAACCAATATCAGCTCGAAGCTTCCTTCTTGACTCCTGGAACTTCTTCATAGTAGCTCCCTTCCATGTCTCATTTCAGAGGGAACCTCAAAGTGGCCTCATTTCAATATATTCCGTAGCTGACTTTACCCTTTTTTATTTATTTTGATTTTTGGTGATGGGGTCAACTTATGGGGCGTGTTGTTTTTGGATTGAAATTCCTTACTTTGGCTGTGTGGATTTTAGTCCATGGGTTTTGTATGCTCCACAGTTCCCTTGATCATACCATGACGTGACTTGTTTATTCTTCCTATATTTTACTAGTCGTGAGGGTATTTTTGAGTACCTTGACCATTTTTAAGTGCAATTAATCTTTTTTTTTTTCCATCAAAATCTACTTTGTTTTAAGAAATGTACTTGAAAATGAGAGATGCATTTTAAGATATATATAAAAGTTATCGAGTTATTACATGAGATTTAACACACTGAGTATATTGAGAGGCTGGGAATACTACTTTGTACCGGCTAAGATGGTTAATGTTCTAAGCATAATTTGGCTTTTCTTGTGCTCATTTGCAGCCTTTTCCTCTCCAAACCAGCTCCCTTTTTGGTGTTCCAGCTGGCTTTCCATCTAATCCTGTGGCTCCGGCTCCAGTTGGGATTGGCAATATACCGAGGAATGTAAATATACATGTTCATACTGGTATGTGGAATATAAGGAAGCATAGGTTATTTTTGGTTCAGATATAGGTTGCATCATTCTTATTTGTTTTGTTGGAATACCTCTGTAACCAGGGCCATCACTGGCACCTATTGTTTCTAACCTGCGTAGCATGGCACCTAATGGAGAAGGAATGCAGGGAGAACATGTTAACAGAATGACTTCTGGTGATTCTGGTCAATCACAGGTTTTGTCAGGGAGAAATTTCATTGCAACCTCACGACCCTCTGTCGTTTCAGTTTCTGGTGCTGTTGGTGGTGGTGTTTCACAGGCTCTGGATTCTGGTTCATTTACCAATGTAATATCTGAAATCAATTCTGAGCTTAGACGTTTTATTGCTAACGCAGACAATGAAAATCGTGCCCCATCAGGTTTGCTACGTTGGGTAATAATTTAGCCCCTGTTTGGGATCCATTATAATGAGTTTTTAGGGATAATGTATTTTGGAATAGTGATTTTTTTTAAGAATGTGTGGTTAAAAAGAAGGGAAAGTTTTGGGTTACGTGCACTATTATTTTATTGGAGAATGTGTGGTTAAAATGAGGAGAGAGAGAAATGTATTAAATTATAATGGAGACCAAACAGTGGCTTAATGATTTGCAATAGTTTATGTGCTTTACTGAAGTACTTCTATATCTTGTGAAGGCCAATCAGAAAATTCTACTGGTCGAGAACAATCGGCCGGTTCTGGCTCTAGAAATGATGATACAGGCAGACAAGAAGTGAACTCGTCCAGCAACGGAGATGGGGAGACCAGTCAGACTTTATCTGGTCCTTCCATGATAGGCAATCAGAAGGTCCATTTTGTGCATAATTGAAGTGGTTTGGTTTTTGTTATTGCCAACTAACTAACTTCTAACTGCCAGACACAACCTAAATGCCGCCAACCATGTAACACTGAGGAGATGGGAGGTGTGATGAACTTGAAGAGTGAACCTTCCACTAGTTTTGCTGGAGGCTCTCATAACTGGTCAAGTAAATCAGACCTTGCTGTCGAGGGATCTACAAGATCTAATCAGGGTAAAGATATTTCTGATGATTCTTCATCAGGTGTGCCTGTTGGACTGGGACTGGGAGGCCTGCATCCTAAGGTAGGATGCTGCTTTTGTTGTTCACGTCAATATGTCTTCGGTTAATGTTTGGGCTCAGATCAAATATAGGTGTATGCCACTTTGAAGTCTGTATTTAATAAATAATGCATATATTAGTTATTTAATTACTGCCAAGGGATTCCTGTAAAATTAACTTTCTTTTCATTACAAGGCATTAATATGTCAAATAATGTTTCCCATTCCTATATGCTTCCTGAAAAATTATTGTAGTCTACCTATTTGCTTGGATTTTACACCAACTTTGGTTCTGAATCAGTTCGATGGTTACAGTTTCTCCCCCAAACATTACGTTTATCCATCTTCTATAAGATCATTTTGGTTTCAAATTTGTATGTTACTTGGCTTTCTTGTGCTTTCTTTTTGTTTAGTCATTATGTTTGTGTAAAAATGTGATAGAGACGAAGTAGGCTACAAAGAGCACAAAGCAAGAACAGTGATGGTGCAACTGATAGTAATCAGAGTGAACAATCTAGAACAGTCGGACAGCAGGTTTTGCAATCTCTTGCATCGTTCTCAACAAGGGGAAATGCAAATACTCCTCCCTCAGGGCAATCACAACCTCCTCCCAGGGGAGTAATGTCGGGTGTGTTGACAGCAGGACAAAATGTTGAGGGCCAGGATGATGTAGCAAGCTCTGTGTCTCGTATCCTCCGAAGTCCTGCTTTAGATGGTCTACTGGCTGGAGTTTCACAACAAACTGGGGTTGGTTCCCCTGATATGTTGAGAAATATGTTGCAACAATTTACTCAGAATCCAGCAATGAGGAGTACAGTCAATCAACTTGCTCAACAGATTGACAGCAACGATCTTGGAAGCATGTTTTCAGGTTTGAATAGAGGCCAAGGTGGTGGCATTGATCTGTCAACAATGATGCAACAAATGATGCCAATTGTTTCTCAGGCTCTCGGTGGTGGTTCCTCTGTTCCCCAACCAAATCCTCCTTTGGAACCAGGGATGTTCCGTAGTAGGTCCAGGAGCGATATGGCACCAACTGAAGAGGACTCTCAGGTTTGTGCCTTAGAACAGATGGAGTATATTTTGGAAAGATAGATGTACTTGCGCGATTGGAGCATGTTTGCTAGCTCGGGGGGGGGGGGAGTTAATCTTATCATTTTGTTTATAAAAATGTCTGGATATATTACATTTATTTCTTTTACTTTTAAACTTACTGTTTATCTTACTTTTTCCTTGTTTCCAAAATAAATCACTACTTACCGTTTCCAACCTTGACCGATAAAAATGTTATTTTTAAGTTACCTAATATTTAAAAGTATTGTAACTGAACTTTTTATGCTCAGCCAAACATGCTTTCAGAATTCGATGAAGTGCAAAATACTGATTATAACCATCTGTTGTGCCTTCCAATGTAACTGACATTTTAAAGCTAATCTAGACTCTGTCTTAACATGTCAGTCTTTTAGCATCATTAATTGTGTACTATTACTTTACGTTGCCTTGTTTCTTTTACAGAAAATGTTGGTCAGGTAACTGTTTTCAATATAAAATAGTGATTGTTCTAAAAGAAGAAACTGGAATTTGCTTAATTAGGTTTTCTAATGTGTGAAGTAATTTATGCAATTCTATATTGCAACTTGAGCAATCCAGTTATATTTAGGATTTCACAAAATTTTGGTTGTCTAAATTGTTGCCGTACCTGCCTAGTTCAAGTTCGCAACTGCTGTTGTCCTAACATTCGTTATCCCTCCCCTTCCAATATTTATTAATTAAAGCTTTTTAAAATTATTTTTATATTGTCTTATTGATCATGCTTTACCAAGATTACCTTTTTTCCTGTGCCTATTTTCTTTCCTTCTTAATACATGAAAATATATGATTGTGAGTCTCTCGCATTACTTCTGCTCTTCATTTTGTGTCAACGATGATTTTCTATTTTTACAAAATCACAGTTTAGTTTCGAAAGGAAAGTGTTACACTTCTATAGTTACTGTAGTCACACCACGATACTTTTGATTGATAATTGATAAATTATAAAGTTCTCCTTTGAATATCTAATCCAGCAGATTGAACTTCGACAAGTTGTTCAGAGGCTTGAAAACCAAAATTCAGCTGGAGAAATTTTCCGCTCTGTGGTTGAAAGTGCTGTGCATCAATATGGTCGTGGAAGTGATGATCTTGTAAATGAATTATGCAGTGAAGGGAGGCTTGCACATGTAAGCTTTGCGTCTTTCACTATTATTCACTTGATTTTAATTGGGCAGTGGAGGGATATTTGTCTTTACACGTCTCTTTATTTACGCTGACTTTGCAGGAGTTCATGCTGATGCTCAGTTCTGATATTTCCCAAAGACTTCAAGATGAAACAGGATCATAGGCAAAAGATTCTTTGTTTTTTTACCTGTGATATGAATATAATTTTTTCATCAAGTAGTTGGGTTACTGGTATTTAGCCCCTACTGTGCACGGTGGTACGCTCTCATATGTTTATCTAACATTTCATCTACCAGATAAAGAATGCTGTAAGACGTAGCAGGGTATGGTTTATTTAAGTTCATAGACATCGGTGACAAGATGAATCGTATTTATACATGGTAGAGTGCGAATTTCTTGGGGTACAGTTGTGATTTTTTGGTCGATTGCTATAATATTGTAACTTGAATGTGTTGTTTTCTCTGAGACTGGAGAACTGTGCAGTTGTGGAACACAATGAATTCAAACAGAATCATGGTTCATTTGTAAGAGAGTTCAATTTAACTATTGATCTCTTCTGAGCTGCACATTTTATCGTCTTCATGGATCGTTTGATTTTTAAGTTTCCTTTTGCCTGCTATGAGTCTTTACAAAATGTGTTCTAATTTGCTTTATGTTGACAATCTTGCCATGATCTTGTTGGAAAGGCAATACCTTTCATATTTCTTTGTGGCATGTAATGTTTGGATGAGTTTTCCGTTTCAAGAATTTGTTGATTCTTCCCCTGCGAGGGACTTCAAGGGCTCAGTTGCGGCTCCAAACTTTCAACTGCCAACTTTGATATCTCTTTTAACTCCTTTTTCAACCGAAACATGAACGTCAACACAAAATTTGTATGTGCCATTAACATACCCAATTGTTAGATAGTTACACACCATTTCAGCTATCGCTAAGCCGAAAGTGCTACATGTCACAAGCACTCAACTAGATCAAACAGTCAGTTGTCATATTTGTGGCTGTTTCATGTCATTCGAATGGGGACTGAAATGAGCTGAGTAGCTAGCTAGAATTTGACCGTGCCATGTTGCCTACAAGCCAACATCTATAACCCATGTCCGTTGCATTCAGTGTCGTGTCGTCGACAAATTCTGCCCACATCACGATGTAATCTGAACGTGCAATATTCCATGACTGAACCCCTGAATTACACTAGGAAGGAAAGGACTCTTGCTAAGTGGTAAAACGACAATGTATATAGTACTTGCTTTGTTGACACTACTTAGCCCTCACTTTGTGCAAGTGATGTGATGACAAAGTTAAGAAAGCAATTAAATCCTTTCTTTTAAGGGAAGTGTTATGTGTACATAGGTGTACACATAGGGGATGACATAATGTGAGTGGGTGGGGCCCATGCTACAGTATCGCGGGTCCCACTCCACTCACATTATGTTAACCTCTATGTGTACACCTATGTACACATAGATTAATCCTTCTTTTTATTACATTAGGACAGAGAAAGAATCACCTTACCTTATTTTCACCATGATATAGACTCCAATTTCTCATAGCAGAGAATAACGAGATTTATAATCAATATGATGATGGAAATGGAAATCAGAAGCATGACTGGGGTTTTCATGGTCCAAGATAATCAAACCATCACTAAGAGTAAGGTAAGCATGAGACTTTTTGGTAGTACCAGCAAACCAGATGGCTACAAATCGCAAAAACTAGTATTTCAATTTCTTACAATCACATTCTCTTGATTTGATATCTATGTTTTACCCTGGCTGGACATCGAATAATTCATATATAGCTAAAATTAGTGTTTTGACCTTAATTATTATTCACCTTAGCTCGCTTTTTCTTCCACAACTTCTATGAGATTACATTATGGGCATGTCTGTTTGCGCTGAAAATTAAAATTCAGAACGTTGGAGAATTGAAAACACAAACGTTAGGCATTACAACTTTGACCAATTGTGAGTTGCGGACTCCCAGACTTAGAAAATAACGGTAGGAAAATCCATTTTCTCCCTGAAAGAATCTCGGGCAGACAGGCTCTTATGTTTATTTAGTCGTCGTTAAATATTGAACTCATATTTAAATTGTTTGGAAGAAAAAACTTGAGCAATATGTTTCAAATGCAAATAAGTGCTTATTTCTTTGCTTGCTTTCAACTCCCATTGCACGGAGGTATTTGACTATGGGTAATGCTATGGATACATAACCCACAACATAATCCTTCACATAAGGGGCACATGGCGCCTCTCCATTGGAGGGGCGCCTTTGCTCACACATGTGGTCCTTAAGTGAACCCTTATGGGATATGCTATGTACCAATAGCATTTCCCTTTGACTATATGATTAGATTTAACTCATTGGTACATCTAAAATCCTAGAGTTCATGAATAGCAATCACTATTTCGATACAGATTTGAGTAATCCATAAAGCAATCTATAGGGTTTTAATTCTTTGCACATTCATGATATGGACTTAGCTCATATTTGGTATAAATTAAAATTTGATTTTAATCTCAAGTCAAAGTCAACAATTAATTTTAATTACACATTTTATGAGAATCACAACTTTTCAACTATACATTCCATCAACTTTTATCAAAATCTACTAAAAATCTGATTTTTAATCTACAACAAACAAGGGCTTAAATTATACATTGTAATCTTACTCAATATACTCATGGACACTTAGCCCTTGTTTGGGCTCTATTTTAGTGAAAATGAGTTTGGGAATATTAATTTTTTGAAGAATATGTGATTAAAAAATAAGAAAAAAATTTTATTTACATTTAATATTATTTTATAAGAAAATGTGTAGTTGAAAATGAGTTTTGAATAAATGATTGTTTAAAAAAATGGTAACCAAACATAGGCTTAGCCCTTGTTTGAGCCACATTTTCATTTTCATTCGCATTCTTCTACTCATTTTCAACCACACATTTTTCAATAAAATAATATTTTACATCACATCAATAACTTTTCTTTCTTTTTCAACCACGTATTTTCCATCAATCTACTATTTCAAAATACATTCATCCAAAATAATGTGGCTCAAATACACCCGTAGTGTACTAGTTTCACCGCTCATGAGATCCTCTCACTTTTATTAAGACAAACAACATGCCTCGGTAGAGTATAGCTAATCCTACTATCGTATCTAAACAAAGTGCAAATGATACTTAATTCTCGATCAATATACAAATAGTAACTGTCTATACTTCTCAACGCAGACATCCAATTTGTATGTCATTAATCAATCAAAGACATTTGATCACATGATCAATAAAAGTGGTAACTTGTTTAAAGACATAAATAAACAATAAACTTAACAACATTCAAAATGTTTAGCAATTAAAGTTTTAATGCTCTTGGACATATCCAAACGGAGACCACATTTTATATATTTATAATCAGTATATTGATTTGGCGAATTATTATTTCGAAGAAGTGCAATACTTGGTAATAAATGTTTGGAATAAATAATATTCAAAATCATTTAACAAGTTAAGTGATACTATTTATGGTTTAGTTAAATTATTACATTATAAAAATTGAATTCATGATATTTTATTTTGATCAGTATATTATGCCTCTGTTTGTTGCTCATTATTAGAAGAAAAAAACCGTTTGAACAGTGACCCTGCCCACCATTTTTTACCATTTGTGTCTTGTTGGGACCCACAAACTTTGAAAAAAAGGGTCCCGTTTTTTCTATTAATGGAGAAAGAAGTTGGAACAAACAAATGCTATATATTTTAATTTTCCATATGACTTGATGATGTTCTATTTATGGCTGAAAATTAATAAAGGTCGATATGGCGCCAATTATAAGAATAATTTAGCCCTTGTTCCATACACATTATTTCCAAAAATTATTTTTTTCAATAAAATAATATTACACGTAAATTCAAAATTTTTCCTTATTTTTTTAACTATACATTATCTCTCAATCTACTATTCTAAAATGTATTTTCCAGAAATAATGTGTATCAAACAAGCTCTTAGTTTTAAAAAATTAATTTTCTATTACTTTATGGAGGACTGAAAACTCATAAAGATTACTAATTTAGCAAAAAATAACAATTAATACACGTGATATTGAATGTCAATATTTTAGTATTAAAACTAGGTTCGTATAATGTTTTCCATAATTCAGTTTTTAAAACTATTTATTAATGAATTCATATATTTATAATTCCAAATATTGAGTGTTTATATTCTAATTATTTATGAAACAATTAATATGAAAAACTTATTATTTAAACAAATTTCATTTTCTGATTATCAAATCAGAACAATTCGAAAATGACGATTAGATGCTTCCACGGCGGAGAATTCACATGGGTACAAAGTGGCATGCACTTTTATGATGATGAAGTTCACCACAAAGTTGACATGGTACACATATTTTGGATAGAATTGTTCGCGATTTGTGACTCTCTTCCCATCACCTACATGTATGAGAAGAGCGGAAAGAAATTGGCCAATGGGTTGACGAAGTTGACCGCCCAAAGAAAACTAGGCCACTGCCTTGAGCCTCAAGATCTTGAAGACCTCGTTAAAAAAAATTCAGCTCAAACATGCCCCAACTCAAAATACACCAAATCCATGAAAAAATCATTTATTACCTTAGGTTAGAGGAACAAGAACTCAAGAGATAGTGAAGACGATTGCTCTCATAATCACCACTAGAAAATCGCGGAGCTCATTCAGGTCCAATGCAGGCACAGACCTGCACTGAACTTTTGGGCCCAACCCAAATGCCAACTTTTTTTTTTTTTTTTTAGGGAAGAGTTCAAAAGTCAGGGATTAACTATACACAATTCAAAAATCAAGTTTTAAGTTTGATTAATACAAAAATCAGGTTTTAGTTAATTAATTAAAAATATTTATTAATTAAATATAATAAAATCACGGTTATATAATTAATGGTCACATATACATAATTATAGGTCACATGTCATATATTTTAAAATTAATTGATCACAAATTATTTTGAGATCACAGATTATTTTTGAGTCACATATTATTAAATTTTTATGTCACAGTTGAGTAATTGGTTACAAATTACCAAACATTTGGTCACGGATTACCAAATATTTGGTCATAGACTATCGCCACTACCACCGCACCGTCGACACCTCCACCTGCAAAATCAACTATACCCAACCCACAACCTCACCAACATAACCACCGTCCCCATCGCCTACATGACCACCGCCAGAAACCACCACAACCATAGCCAAAAACCCCCCCACCAAACACACCCAACAATGCACGACCCCCACAACCTCACCAAAATCTCCGTCGATCCGCCATAGCCACCAACACCATCTACCTGCATAACCAACAAAAAATACCTAAAAACTCCCCAACACCACCAAACCACCACTACAACTCCACTCCGCCACTGCACACACACCCACAGCACACGCTTACCAGATCGCAATAGAAAGGAGAAGATAGGGGAATGGCGGAAGAGATAGCAGGTCTTCGACAACGTGGTCTGTGAGGGAGAGGGGGATGGAGGAGCAGTGCAGTTCCCGACGTCTATGAGTGAGATCTGCGCGACGCCGCTGCTCCACTCCGACGGCGGTAAGGGAGAAGGTAAAGAGAGAGAGACAAGAATTGAAGAGAATGAGGGTAGAAGAAAAATGATTTAGGTTTTGTTTGAGATTATGGTTATTAATATATTACCTGATTTTTGAATAAATAAACTTTGCACCTGATTTTTAAAAAGCTATCTTTAAACCCCTGATTTTTTATAATTTCCCTTTTTTTAAAAGTATATGCCCAGCCCAGAATAAAGATATCCAAATCCAATCCAGGCAATACTAGTGGTGGTAATGGCTCGGCCTATGCCCGCACGAGCACGAGCCGAGGTCGTGGCTCATGACCCGTGAGCCGAGCTTAAGCTCGGCTAGTAGGTTTTTGGGCGAGCTCGGCTCGTGCCCGAGCTCGCCCAAAACGAGCAGCTCGTCGAGCTTAAGCTCGGCTCGTGGGTGAGCTCGGCTCGTCAGCTCGTGGCTCGTGGGCGAGCTCGACTCATGCTCGTAGCTCGTGAGCTCGTGCCCGAACTCGTCTTTTTTTTTTACTACAGTACTCTATTACTAATCTAAACTTGAAATTCAAAAAATATATATATACACATTTTCTATTTTTTTTTTTTTGAAATATACATTTTTCCAAAACATTTATAATTTTTAAAATCATAAGAAAAAAATTTTATTTGTTAAGTTTTGTTTTTTGTTTACCCTTTTATACTATATTAAAGATTTAAACCTAAAATATATACATATAAATACATTTTGTAAACAATTTTTTAAATATACATTGTCCAAAATATTTTTATTTTTTTAAATAAAAAAGATAAACCATCCTCTTTTATTCGGGTTTGGGACCGGTTACTTCAATTTCGAGTAAACAAAGTTAAAAATTGTACACGAACAACTTGTTACGTGTACAATTTTTTTAAAAAAATTATAAATGTATGAAAATAAAAATTTTTGTTGAATGCGGTGAAATTAAATATTGATTACATGCAATTTCGGTATATTTATCTTGAATTTGATAATTAGCGTTTTCTCAGTCCTTCACGCACATTAACGCTTTCAAAATATCTTCTTTGAGTCGACTCCTGACCTCAGAAAGAACCTTCTTCCCTACACTAAAAGCGGACTCCGAAGCTACAGTATTAATCAGAAGTGTTAATAAGTCTTTTGCAATTGTAGAAACTATTGGTCATCGGTGTTCGTTATTTCGCCATAATTCTATGATCTCTTTGAACTTTTCCTAACTGATTTGTTACTTTGCAAAGTATGACTAAAGTAATCAATTAATTCGGATGGCAACGCATTTGGATTAGTACTCGAAATTTGAGTACATGCAGTGGAAGATAAACTACTACTAGAGGAACCACATGCATATGATGTTGAATCATATCTATATGAGTTCATGTTTTCGAATAAATTTAAAACTTCAGCGTCGTCTTCTGTAATATTAGTGGGAGGAGTAGTTGTAGGTACACGAGTAATATGTGTACTCATTCGTGAAGCATATAATTCATACATCTCACTTAACGTTTGTTCCAAATTTCTATAAGTAATAGGTATATTAAAAGTTAAAGTATTTGAAATTTGATCAATTACAAATTTAGTACGCGATAAATTATATCGGGGGTCCATGACGTATGCTAAAAGAATAATATAGGTAATTTTTTCCAATATTTTCTAAATTTTAATTCTATGGAATATATAATCTGGTGAAAATCGGGATCATTTTGAAATCTCTTAAAAGTCCTAGCAGTTATATAAAGACGTTCAAAAAACATACAACTAGTGGGATAATAAACACCAGACAATATATTTGTAGACTCATAAAAACTTGTCAAAAAATTTTTAATTTTAAAAACTACATTCCAATCGGATTCATTCAAGATAGTATCGTCTTCCTCTCTAACATGTCTATTGTTATAAAATTCAATAATAAACGCTTCAAAACATTCACATGATTTTATTAATAAATAGGTTGAGTTCCATCTATAGCCTACGTCAGTAATAAAGATTTTTGTATGTGTCTTCTCACATTTCTCACAAAATTCTTCAAATGCTTGTTTTCTACTATGTATAATCGTGATATATATAAGTGCATTCCTAATTCGGTTAATTTTATCATTAACATGTTTTAAACCGTTTTGTACTATTAAATTAAAAATATGACACACACATTGAATATGAAATAAATAACCATCGAAATCAAGTTGAAATACTTTATGCAATTTATCAATAACAACCTTATTTACAATAGCACTGTCGAACGTAAAAGAACGAGTTTTACTCTCGCATTTATATTCTCTAATTATTAATATAATAGCATTAAATATAGTTTGAGCATTATGTGGGTACTCAACAATTTTGAAAGCAATAATTTTTTTATGCATGACTCAAAGTGGGTCTATATAGTGTGCAGTTGCAACTATATAACATCTCTTATTAATCAATTCCCACATATCCGAAATTAAAGATATCACACCCTTATATTTTTCTAAATCCGCAATCACTAGTTTTTTTGAATTAAGAAAATATTCAATTATATCAGATCGAAGAGTATTTCGACTTACCCCAACGTACCTCGGTTGAAGATATTGTTTGACGTAGTTTACGAAATGTTGGTTGTTTGCTAGTGCTAGTGGCAACTCCACCGCGGCAACGAACTTCACCATTCCCGCTCGAGCTTCCTCCTCCGAATACATCTACGTAGAAAGTGGCTTAGTAGTAGCAGCGACGCCTGGAGTACCAAACTGTAGTTGCGTTTTACCAGCTGGAAGAAGTCCATGTTTGGCCGCATAATTTTTGTAGTGACAGTTGATGTGGGTAGTTCCAATGCCTTTTTGCCATGCCAGTCGTTGTTGGTAGTATTTACATACTGTTTTGGTTTCTGGAAGCCCATCAACCACACGACCAGTGTGAACCAATTTGAAATGATCCCAACATTTTACCTGCTTCTTCCCCTTTCTCTTCCCTCTTGCATCAGGAATATTTAATGTAGGTTCTTCATCTTATTCCAAATCAATTGGAACACTAAACATCAACATCATCCAAATCAATTGGATGACTACCTTCATGAACGTCGAAATCTTGAATGTTTTTTGGAATTGGTAATTCATTGAAACCGGCGAATTCATTCCCAATTTGATTTTGGGCAGGTATTCCGCATTCCATACCGAACAAGTTTTCAACAAATGCTCGTGGATCCATTTGTTAATAATAGAAATTGAATGTTAAAGATTTGAAGTAGAATGTAGAATTGAGAAGTGAATGAAGATTATGTAGTAGTGTATAAAATGAATTGTAAAAGTAAAATCAAGATAATAATGTAAAAAAAATGTAGAAGATGAAGATGATTATAGAATGAATGATATTGTTGAATGTTGATAATTTGTAAATTGTAGAGAGTAGAGAAAGAGATAATTGGTGGGAAAAAATGTTGATTAGAGGGTGTGTAGAAAAAATGAAAAAAAAAAAATAATAAAAATTCAATGACCAGAAACGATCACTGAATTTAAAGTGACCAGAATGGTCACTGAATTTCTGGCTTTTACCAAAAAAATTTTAACGAGCCCACGAGCCGAGCGAGCTCGACGAACAGCTCGCCGCGAGTTTGATAAGTGAGCTTGGTGAGCTGCTCGTCTACAGTACGAGCTGAGCTCGCTTGGCTCGTCTAGCAAGCTGGCCAGTTCGGCTCGTGCTCGGGCTCGTCTTTTGACGAGTCCGAGCGGCTCGTGGGCTACTACAGTACGAGCCGATTAGTCAGTCGACGAACCGCTCGACTCGATTGCCACCACTAGGCAATACCATTCAACTCACACCCACACCCATTCCTTTCGCCCCTCCCCTATTCTAATCGAACTTCTTCGCAATCTCTCACAAGACACAAATGAAAGGGCGGAGCCCAATGCAGGCACATGCCTACACTGAACTTCAAGGCCAACCCAAAAGCCCAAATTTTTTTTTTTATTATTAAAAAAAAAAAAAAAAAGCTAATGACCATATTTGTAACCAACGAGTGAATCCCAATAGCATTCATATTCAACCCAATACCATATTTTACCATTAAATCCATCGGACCATTACCAATTAAAACTTATCATTTGATTTCAATTTCAAGAAAACCAACCCAAACCAAACGCAGGCTTGTAGCACCTCTTCCCGGCAACCGTTTGTCGAGATGGCGGCGGCGGCAAAGCCTAAGGGTGGTAAATTATGCTCTATCTGCAACGAGAGACGCGCCGCCCTCAAGCGCCCCAAAACCCTTGAACAAGTATGCATATTGTTTTTCTTTTGTTATTTTTTTTTTAGGCTTAGATGAAGAGAATCCTATTTTTCTCTTTGAAAAAGATATGCAGGGAGTGTTTTTACTCGGTGTTTGAAGATGAAATACACATCGTGATCGTAGAGAACCAACTTTTCAAGCCCGGGGAGCGTATCGCAATCGGAGCTTCTGGGGGAAAAGGTGAGAAAATTGGATTTGTGTTTCAATTGTAATGGTAACGTTTATTTTAATTGGACGCTTGTTAGAGATGAATTAAAATGGATTAGTTTAAAGGAATTTCCTTTGAAATTTTTGTATTGATGACATATGAAGTGCATAAGGATAAACCTTTTACTAGTATTTTTTAACTTGCTCTCGTGCTATGTGCAGATTCCACTGTGCTTGCTTATGTATTGTCAGAATTGAATCGTAGGCATAATTATGGCTTGGATCTCTTCCTCCTTTCTGTTGATGAAGGAATCACTGGTTATAGGGACGACTCACTCGAAACTGTTAAAAGAAATGAAATCCAGGTGAAGTATCTTACTTACTGAATTCCTTTTTTTCTTGCTTGATGTAATTGAGCTCTTACTCTTGAACCGTGCAAACTAAAATTTCACCAGTGTAAAACTCAAGCAATTAACTTGTTAGCTTGGTGCAAAATTAATGATCAGCTTGCATTGCACAGAGACTGTTCTTTCACATTTAATGTTAATTGAATCAGTGTTAAGTATAGGAAGTAATTTGCACAGAGCAAAACATTTATGCTGGTTGGAAAAGTCTGTTATTCGTATATGCAGCCACCTGAACTTAACATGGAATTTGCAGTATGTAAAATCTAGACTTTCACGTTGCTCAACTATTGCTATTTTATGCTTCTGGTGTTCAACACTAGTAAAAAGGGGTTTCATTCCTTATTGCACTTTTTCTGTTACAAATGCATATATTTCCTCCTTAAAGCTGGAACCATTTGTTTGCTACCATAAGATTTATACTTTGAGAAGTAATAATTTCTCATTTTTTGTGGTAGGGGTTTGCTTGATACACTATTCTTTTCTATTAGCTTTTCCGCATTTCTTGTCAAGTTTTAAGTCTCTTCTTCTTGTTACACCATTTCAGTATGGACTTCCTTTGAAAGTTGTTTCGTATAAAGAATTGTATGGATGGACAATGGATGAGATAGTGAAGTTGATAGGTTTGAAGAATAATTGCACATTCTGTGGTGTATTTCGTCGCCAGGTAAAGAAGTTACTCATTTTTTAAGTAAGTTAGCTCAAATGTCATATTTGAATTCTAGATTTTTGTTTTATTCTCATGCAACAACATAAACCTTCTTTTTTCAATTTTCTTTGATTTTCTGGCATCCCAAGTTCACATGTTTACAAACACTCATATATGTCTTGTAATGCAAGTGATGAGACTAAGCCCTTGTTTGGACTCCATTTTAATGAGATTTTGGGAAAAATGTATTTTAGAATAGTAATTTTTTGGAGAACGTATGATTAAAAAAGAAGGAAAAATTTCGAGTTTACGTGTAATATTATTTTATTGAAGAATGTGTGGTTGATAAGAAGAGAGAGACTAATGAATTAAAATTTTAATGGAGTCCAGACAGGGGCTAAATTCGGTCATGGAAAATATCTTAATTACTTGTCATTATCTTGTGTTGATTTTGGTCGTTAATGTGATTTATATTGGCGAAATTTTGGTTTACGAATGTTGCCCTGGCTTTTAAGTCTTCATTTTTAAAGCCTTGTTCGGCACAAATTTTTGTTAATATCATTTTCCACAAAATCTTTTTCAACCACACATTCTATGCCATGGGACCCACAACTTTTCCTACTTTTTAACCACGCATTCTCCTAAACAATCATTTTTAAGTTGGAAAAGCCTTTGCCAAACAAGCTTTAAGAACCAGTAAATTACACCACTTAGTGGTAATTTTTTGTGTTTAAGGCCCTTGATCGAGGTGCTGCACTGTTGAAAGTAGACAAGCTAGTTACTGGACACAATGCGGATGATATTGCTGAAACGGTCCTCTTGAACATATTACGAGGTGACATTGCTAGGTAATACATTCTTATTTGAAGCCTTGATAGCGTGACAGACAGAGGTCAGGTGGATCATGGGAATATAGTTTTTCTCCTCGTTCTTCTTCCTCTTCTCAGTTTGTCCCCCCCCCCCCCCCAACCCACCCCACAGCTTTTTTGATCGGACAGTAATATTGTATTCTTAACGTATCAGGCTGAGTAGATGCACATCTATAACCACTGGGGAAGATGGACCAATTCCAAGATGCAAGCCATTTAAGTACTCCTACGAAAAGGAAATTGTGATATATCCTTTCTGTTGAATTTACTGGGTTTTACATTGTATTTTCTTTATTTCTGACAGCTATTTTAAATACATATCCATTTTTATTTTTCTCACTAACTATCGACAATAGTTGCAAGACCTTAACCTGCTGTCACGTATGCATACTTTAAAAGGCTGGATTACTTCTCTACTGAATGTAAGTTTCAGTACTAGTTCCTTGCTGTTATACCCAAACTCACCATTGTTTTCTCTGTAAATCTCGTCTCTTTTGTCTGGTTATTTTCTTCTTTCTTTTTAGGTTCTTGCCCTCTATCCTTACTGTTCATAATTTTCTCTCACTGAGAAGAGGATCCAACCATGTTGCACGAACACTTCAACTAAGATGGAGTATCCGTGTGATACGTGTTGAATACCGACACTCTTTTCGGACACTCTACTATGTTATTTTTCTTTCTTTATCAAAAATATTATATATTTTTAACTCAAAGTTATTATTAAATACCAAATAGGTACTCATATTTAAAAGATTTCAGCAAGAAAAAATAATAACAAGTATAAATTAAATTTATTGAATTTTAAAGAATTCATTCAACGTGTCATGTTAGTACTTTTATAAATCGAGTGTTGGTGTGTCGACACACGTGTCTACGTTGGTGCATCATGGGGATCCAATCTAATGAAAATGGCAAGCTACTTATCTTGAACTTCCAAATAAGAGTTCCTTGCTTCCTAGGACTGTATCTTTGAGGCTGAGGAAGTTATAATGCTTTCTTTTACTGGATAACTTACCTGAGTTAGAACCTTGAGGGGTTGCTCAGTTGGTCAGGCCTTGGGTTTGCTCTCCAATAGTCATCAGTTCGAGTCCCCTCAGAGCCACTGAGGTGTGTATCTGGCCGCAAACTTCAGGGCCTCGTGGAACTAGTCGAGGTGCATCCAAGCTGGCCCGAACATCTATGGTTATATAAAAAAAAAAATTTACCTGAGTCAGGCCTTTTCTCAGTTTTTTCAATAGCATATGCATCATAAAGATTCGACCCATATTATTTTTTTTTCTGTCTTGGATTTGTTGTATATCTTTATTTTTTTCCCTTCTTGGGGACCTACCTTTTTTCTGTGTGTGTGTGGATTGTTTGTTGGGATAGGTGGGGGGGGGGGGTGGGGGTTGCTCAGGTCCTATATCCTATATCCCCCTTTTAGTTATGATTTTGTGCTGTATGCCATGGTTTATGCTTCTGGTTGCTCCTCTGCTTGAATTCGTATTTGCTTTTGAAATTGCAGGCATATACTCCCCAAATGCGTACCGTGGATTTGCTCGGGAGTTCATTAAAGATTTGGAGAGGATGAGGTTAGAACACAATCTCTTCTTGTGATTCTATGGAGTTATTGTTTTTGTGTGATCCTGTAATCTCGATTTTATTTGGTGGGTTAACATTGTAGACCAAGAGCTATACTCGACATTATCAAATCAGGTGAGGATTTCAGGATCTCTGCTTCTACAAAAATGCCAGAACAGGGAAATTGTGAAAGATGTGGTTACATTTCAAGCCAGGTGAGGATGCTTTTCCCATTGCCTCTCTATTAAACGTGTTTCCTCTACAGTTATTGTTAAACTACTTGTGATTAGATTCTAGTGATTTTCTTTAGCATCAATCTGTTCGTTGTTTCTCTCTCTCTCTCTGTCTTTTTGATTGTCACATTTAAGAGCTAATACTTCAATGGATTCCATATATAAGTTTTGGAGACAATTTTTAATCCGCATTTCCTGACGAATGTCCCTGTAATGAAATATCCTCTTGGGATTTGTATACTGGTCTTGTATTATAGTTATACCTGAATTGAAGTATGGAGAGTCTGTTGAGTTTACTGATTCGGTAAGAGTGGTATGTATTGCTTATCTACGCTGATATATGTCTGCAGAAATGGTGCAAGGCATGTGTTTTGCTGGAGGGTCTGAATCGAGGTTTACCCAAGCTGGGTATTGGGCGTAGCCGGGGTCTCAATAATGAACCGAATAAGGATACAAAACAAACTAATGGAACAAAGAGTATGCAGAGCAAACAATGTGGAACACTGGACTTCTGATGTGAGGTTAGAAATACAGTAGTTAGTTGAAGGAGATCAAATCCTCGTTCAGAGCCAATAGTCGCTCCAATAGGGAATAGTTTGTAACTCCATGCACACCTGGTGATCCGGGTTGGTGTGTGTCTTTATTGAGTCTTATTTTGCTGCTGGAACCAATTTTATAGGTTGTGATGTGGTAGTATATCTTAAGTATTTATTGTATTTCTGGCAAATATTTGTTGTCACAGGTTCTTGGAGCATCTCTAATGCATTGATGTCCAATGGATAAATCGCTATGTTCAAGTTTCATCCCCAATGAGTTTTGTCTATAAATTCAAATTTCATCTCTAATATATATTTAAGAAAATAAAAAGGAAAAAAAGGATGGAAGAGAAATATTAAATTTTTCTGGCTCACAATATAAAAGAGCATCTATATGGATGAATCTTCTTCATGTTGTTTACCTTTTTTGCCACGTTAACTAGACATAATCTCAAACACGTTTCATCGAAGAGGAAAGTTTTTAGACATTGTCTATTTCACTTTCGTGGTAGCTTTTTCAATTCAATCCACAATAATCCCCTATTTGATTTAGCTAAAAATTTCAAAAAAAAAAAAAAATTGTCAATAATTAATTAAAATCACATTTCATGGCTATGGACCATACATTAAAAATTTACTAAAAAATTTATTTTTGCAAAATCAATCCAAGGTTAAATGAGTAATGTTATTTGACGCAAGTGATGCTTAGTATCTTCGTAGCAATTATGTCGTTATCACACTGTTTAATGTAGTTGAGAGTATTTTTCTTCATTAGAAAATGTAACAATGACGCCAATGCCATATAGAGTGATGATATATGGTTTAACACCACTTATGCTATATAACATTATTTTTGTCAAATTGATGCATATCCCGTTGCATTTTAACGTAGTGTAAATTTATATATAAATACAGACCTTATACTTTAGCCCCTGTTCGATAATGATTAAAATCATATTTTTAGTAGGTTCTGATAGAAGTTAAAGAAAATTGTAGTTGAAAAGTTATGTGACTTATAAAATATGCGGTCGAAATGAATTGTTGACTTTGATTTCAATATTTTAATCGATACTAAACAATGGCTTAATGAGTTTTAAATATTTATTTGTCTTAGAAAAACAATAATTAACCCAGTTTCATAAAATAAAAACAACCGATTCAGTAATAATATAAATAAAACTATATGATTATCAATAAAATAAAAAAACTTGTATAGATCTTAGCTTTAATTTTTTTTTAAAAATAATAATAAAAATTGAGAATTTATATATTTCAATAAAATATTGAATTCAAATAAAAATCTACGTTAACCTTAAATTTTATATTATATCCGTACCTTTTATATTAAAAAATAAATAAATAATTTCGGTGCTTTGGTCGGGTGAATGACTAAACCTACCTGTTAGTATAACTACGCTCTGAACTCTCCAGAACGGCAAATCTCCATTGTCTACTGGAAGTTTCCCTCTTAGGTTATTTATTTGTTTTTCTATGAAGTTTTCCTTTTCCGCTTACTTATATTTGTCAGATCCTCTTGTTTTTAGCACTGGAAAATTTTGTTCACGTTTAACACTGGTTAGGGTTTATTCGGTTTTCGACTGATTTTTATTTAATCATTGACGAACATTTGAATTCCAGAAAATCATTGCCGGATATTTGGATTCCGCGTTTACTTCTCAGCTTCTGTCCCCATGGCGGTATGTCAGATGCTTACTTCATTTTGTGTTGTCAGCTATTTATTTTCTGTGAATTTGGCTCTGAAAATGTGATTTGATTGTGCAGATAGAAAGTCTTTTTAAAGATGAGGCTACGGAAGAAAAGGGTGAGAGGGCAAGAATGGTGAGTATTATATAATCTAAAATAAATGAATTAATCACTTACCATGGTAGGATAGCATGTGCTTATTTTTGTAATAATAGGGTGATGTCTAGTTATTGCCACGACTCATTTGATTTTGAAACAGTTTGTCAATGACACATTTTATATGTAGGAAAATATTGGATATAAATTACTGTGGACTGTCTTGTTTCTGGACTAACAATTGTTTTTGTGGGTCTTAATATTAGGCTTCCTTTATTGGAGCAATGGCAATTGCTGACTTAGTGAAGACAACATTGGGGCCGAAGGGGATGGTAAAAAAGCTTCTTCTTCTGATTTTGTGTACAGGTTAGGTTGTACTTTTATTTGTTAGCTCATTGTGTAACTTCCCTTTGTAGGATAAAATTTTACAATCAACTGGCAGAGGGCACAGTGTTACAGTTACAAATGATGGTGCTACCATCCTAAAGTCCCTCCATATTGACAACCCTGCTGCCAAAGTCCTTGTGGGTATCCTTGATGTTAAGTAATTGTTGTGCTGCTTTGCTTCATTGTTGGGGGAACATGATTTTTACCTTGAAAAAATTTCCTTCTATGTGCTATGTGTAATGGTGAATGTGAAGCTTGAGCTGTTGAATTTTACAGATCTTACATGATCTAGGTCATGATCTTAAAATAAGTTGAGGTCCAAGTGTTATATTTCAACCATTCTAGTACATGCAGTCCAACATCATTCACGTTTATGAAAATTAAAATGGCAGCCAATTTGACTCCGCATTTCTTCTCAAAATCAAAATTTTCCAGAAGCTAAA
This sequence comes from Fraxinus americana, assembly GCA_035079005.1. Taxonomy (NCBI): domain Eukaryota; kingdom Viridiplantae; phylum Streptophyta; class Magnoliopsida; order Lamiales; family Oleaceae; genus Fraxinus; species Fraxinus americana. The sequence goes on along the minus strand of CM068718.1, from coordinate 30,702,581 downwards.
ACTATAGGAGTAGTCTGTATAACTAATGCACTGGAAAGCCTTAAATCCTTTATTAGACATCTCAAAAGTCCAAGATGATGAAGTTGGCGATGGAACAACTTCAGTTGTTGTCTTGGCTGGGGAGCTTTTGAGGGAGGCGGAGAAGCTGGTAAACTCAAAGATTCATCCGATGACAATTATTGCAGGTAAGTTATATGTTTTTTAATGAAATTATTTATGATTTCACTTCTCTTATTCATTATTTCGTGAGTGCTATTTCCATAGTTATGGCAGGTACTTCAACTTCTCTAAACTTTGTCAATATGAAAGATGAACCAGCGAGAGTTTAATATTGATACGATAATTACAGTTTCATTGCGCTTTTTCCTTTTAGACAGCTTTGTTTCCATCTCTTCAATCACCTTTCTACTTTTGCGACGATGGAATTAGTCAGTTTTTTGAGTTCGAAACAAATTTCGCTGCACAACATTAGGGATAGTTGAATTTCTTTGTTAACAAATGTGATGTCCTGTAATTCATAGATGTAATGAAGGTATAATTGATTGGAATATTTGTACTTTTTGAAATACTTACTATATACACATTTTCAGGATATCGTATGGCAGCTGAAGCTGCTAGGAACGCTTTGCTGGCAAGGGTTATGGATAATAAGCAGGATGCTGGTAATTAATATCTACTACTCATTCTCACTTTTGAACTTGGTACCCCTGATAAATGTATTGTGTTTGCTGGTTTATTCATCAATTCTGGTCACCTTTTGCTCCTTTATATAACTTAATTTGGTTCATAATCGTTTGATTGTTTATAATTCATAAAAATCTTATTACATGTGTTGTACACCTATTAGAATACTTCTTCATTTGGTCTATCCAGAAGTTTGCTTCTTGGTGTTACGCCATCACCCTTTATATTTGCCAACTGGCTTAACATGAAATCATGGCTAGACAGAATCAAATTTTTTTAACATTCATAAAGATGGAAATGATCTACCCTTTTAAGAAAATAATTTTTCTAAGATGAGAAGATAATAAGTTTTATCGACTCTGGATTTTACTTGAACATATGATTTAGTCCTCCTTTTGGCTGTTTCTTGAGTTGAACTGTGATATGATGGCATTGATATGTCTAATGCACAAACTTGGTGATCTTGCAGAGAAATTCAAAGAAGACTTGGTAAAGATAGCAATGACCACTTTGAGTTCCAAAATTCTATCACAGGACAAAGAACATTTTGCAACACTAGCTGTTGATGCAGTTATGAGGCTAAAGGTAAAGTCATTTGCACTTGCCACTTATTTCTCGTGAGTTTGATGCCTTGAGCGTGTTACATAGACAATTTTGTCATAACTGTCAATGCTTGTCCCCTGGTAATATTGCATTTAAGCTATTAAAAATGGTTCTTCTGAAAATGATGGAAATTTTTTTAGCTGCATTTGCTGATGAATGCTGGATTTCTTTGCAAGTTCAAAATTTGTGCTGATCAAATGAATACCGTTGCATCACATCAGTATGGATCATCTTTTGTGTGATTGACTTAAAGCCTTTACAGTTACTTGCATATTTTGTGGATCACGTGTTTGTACGAAGCTGGCTGGTTTGTGAACAAAATGATGGAAGTGCATTGAGCCTCTGTAACCTGTCTTTTGTAACTTATCTGTTCTTCCCCTAATTCTTTGCTCATTGCATAAGAAATGCTGGTAGCTTACTGTTGTGGTGGGCTGGGACATCTTGTTTGATACCTGGCAACAATGTATAGAGTGGTAGAAAAGGACAATATATAATGAACAGGCATGGTTGAGATGGCCATCTACTTGCTAGATAAATATAAAGTCGACTCATACTTGGTTTTAACTTCTAACTATAGAAGCCTCTTATTTGCTAGCCGTATGATCAGACACTGAAGCACGTACATGCACATACATATTATATGCTTTAGTCTAGGCCACACTACTGAATATTTGCATTGGCAAGGGCTTTGAAAGGTGGTTATTCATAATCATCTGTTAATATGGCACATTAATAATACTGCATGTCTATTCTTTAGAACATCTTGATGTTTTATTCTTCTGAGTTGTTTATCTAGGATTTGCAATATCATCTCACTTGCAAACTGTGCAAGTAGAAACCTATTTCTGCCTTTATCCCATTGTTCTTTATCAATTGTGTTCTTTATTATGGTTATGTTTTTAACTTCTGAGGCCTTACGTTTTAATCATTCACTTTGCTGGTTGAAGTTCCCAGTAGTTTATCTAATTAGTTGGTTGGAAATTACAGGGCAGCACAAACCTGGAGTCAATTCAGATCATTAAGAAACCCGGAGGTTCATTGAAAGATTCATTTTTAGATGAGGGGTAGGCATCTGAACTTTTTTGATCTAATATAAGTGATCTCATATTTTCGTTTACCACGTTGTATGTTATTCTACCCATGCAGACCTCATTTTCTCATGTAAATTGCCTTTCTGAAAGCTTCAAGACTGTTATTTAAGGGATGAAAATGCATAATGACAGCACGATTAAGGTTAAATAGTTGTGAGATTTTCAAGTCAAGAAATCTGAAATTTATTTTATGCACTATGAAAAGAGAACTAGTTGGCCTGGCTGAGCTGATGATGTGCCATGTCAACATTTTTTATCTGTTGTTTTGAGCCTAAAACCTTTAGATTTTGATGCATTCCTTGAAGAAAGTAATTGCAACAGTAAAGTCTCTCTCTCTCTCTCTCTCTCTGTGTGTGGCATCTATTGATATGCAATAATTCCCAGCAATGTTAATTAGAATTTCACTCTGCATTCTGGGTTCAGCAGTGAGATATTTCTTGAAAGTGTTATTTAGGCCAGCAAATTATTTAAGTATATTGCTATCTGTTTACAACTGAATTTTTGTATTTGACCTTAAATAAACTTGAATTGCTTGTGGCCTTTCATCTTATTCAAAATGAAACAAGCATATTTTCTGAAAAGGCCTTTTGTCAAATTCTTAAAGATCGCAGTCGGGTTAGCCTTTTTTTTTTCATTGTTCCTGTCCTTTTGAATCCTGATAATCTAACTAGGTGTTATCAACACTTCTTGATTTTGGTTGTTATTAGCCATCGTTTTCCCAATAATTCATTGGTATTTTCTTTTCATTCAGATTTATTTTAGACAAGAAAATCGGTGTTGGCCAACCAAAACGGATTGAAAATGCAAAGATCTTGGTGGCAAATACTGCCATGGATACGGATAAAGTGAAAATTTATGGGGCACGGGTTCGTGTTGATTCAATGGCTAAGGTTGCTGAAATTGAAGTGGCTGAAAAGGAAAAGATGAGGGAGAAGGTGCAAAAGATTATTAACCATGGGATCAATTGTTTTGTTAATCGACAGTTGATTTACAATTTCCCTGAAGAACTATTTGCTGATGCTGGAGTACTTGCAATAGAGCATGCTGATTTTGATGGTATTGAGAGGCTGGCTCTTGTTACTGGTGGTGAGATTGCATCTACTTTTGATAATCCGGAGTCGGTTAAGCTTGGGCACTGCAGGCTCATTGAGGAAATTATGATTGGTGAGGACAGGCTGATCCACTTTTCTGGGGTTGAAATGGGTCAGGCATGTACTATTGTCTTGAGAGGGGCAAGGTACTTTTCTTCATAATGACTTAATCAATCCACTCTTTTTATCTTTTTAAAGACCAAAGTTGAACAAGAAAATGCACTGGACCACTTCTACCCTGCCTGCTAGAGGCAGTTAAGAATATTAAAGAAGCAAAAGTAAAGCGGGCCACTATTCTCTCGTTTGATAAAGATTTTATAAGGTTTTTTTTGTTTGTAAACATGTGGTTATAAAGTATAAAAAAAAAATGAAGAAAAATATGAAAAATATATATTTTTGATTTCTGAGTGAAATTGTCATAATCATAGAAAATGTTTTTCTGGTGACAAGTATGACATGGATCATGATAATGTTACCTGACTCTTTCTTGAATCAGGTGTATAAAGGAAAAAAATGTACTTTTTGAATCAAGTAAAACAAATTTCTTTTTAACTTTCTACTGGACTGATTCACTTCTCTTCCTTTATTTGAACACTTGTTCTGATTCTTGTCCACAATCATTGACTTTTTGACAAATTAAAATTCATAATTCACTTGGCTTACTTCTGTGGTGTACTAGATCTAATTGACACAACTGATCTGAAGTGATATGGCTTTTTTTTTGAAGCAATATTACTTTGGAAGGTAAATGTTGGTATTGAAGTCCCAGGAACTTGATCTCACTTCTTGTTAGTTGGCATCATGTGAACTATGATAGTCTTCTAGAAAGCAATAATTTTATGTCAAATTCGAAGTGATCAAACAAAATCACAACTAAAATAGATTCATAGGTTTGATATCTTGCATAGAACTCATGGTTGAAAGAAATATTCGATAGATCACATAGAGACGACAAATGAGGTGGGTTGATTAACAATTCACAGATGAAAAAATGGCAAAAAATAAAGCATTGACTCCTCTTTTGTATTTTGCATCTAAAATATTTTTGCCCTGGAGGATTTCTCTGCATTCTGTGACTGTGTAATTACATATTTGCCTAGCTTTATTTGATCTGTTGAGTGACTTTGTATTGTGTCCAACCATTTTATAGTTTTGTAATATTGAAGCACAGTTTGCAGTTATTTTACCTCTTGGAATTAAGAAGTCATGGATTTCTGTGACACCTAGCCCTTACTGATGTCATCTGTGTTCCATTGGCAGCCCTCATATGTTGGATGAAGCGGAAAGATCTCTGCATGATGCCTTGTGTGTGCTATCTCAAACTGTTAATGACAGCAGGGTATTGCTTGGAGGTGGATGGCCTGAGATGGTGATGGCAAAGGCAGTTGATGAACTGGCTAGGAGGACTCCTGGCAAAAGATCTCATGCCATTGAAGCTTTCTCACGGGCACTTGTGGCCATTCCAACTACCATTGCAGACAATGCGGGTTTGGACAGTGCTGAGATGATTGCTCAACTTCGTGCGGAACACCAAAATGAGGAAAGCTCTGCAGGGATTGATGTCATCTCTGGATCGGTGAGTTCACTATTGAATTTTGTATAAATTAACTTTTCCCTCTTGCTGCTATTATTCTTGGTTGCATTTCCTGCGTTCTGTTCAGGATACTTCCAACAAGTTTAGTAATCGGGTATACCTGTATAAATGTGGTTGTTCTCTCCTTGTGTGAACAAGGTGTTTACCTGTTTAGGTTACTTTACTGTCTTGAAAACACAAGTTAACATTGAGCAATGAAATTTATCTATTACTCCCTCCTTCCCACAAAGATAAGCTTGCTTTCATTTTCACACTGATTAAGAAAATGTAATTAAATTAGTTAAAGCAATAAATTTTATTTATATTTTTCCTAATATACTCCTACATTGAATAATGGTTTAAATAGGATTAGTTCATATTTGTTGATAACAAACCACATTAAATAGAGAAAACTAAGAAATCAACTACTCTCAACCAGGAAAGTGATCTATAAACTGGGACAAATGAGAAAAGAAAGTATGCTTATCTCTATGGGATGAAGGGAGAACTATTTATAATTGTGCTCATGGCCATCCTTTATGTTGACTGTCATTTTTCTCTGTTTTCAATTTTATATGTACTTTCGGATTTGAGTACCCTAATAATTTTTGCAAGAGCACATTCCAGTATCTTGTTTATAGGTGATCTCCAAGGTGCATAATTTTTTACTGTACGGTTAAAATATAGATATGGCTTTTGCATCCCATGTTTCACGGTTTCACAATTCTTGCTTGTAATTTTCACTATGGCCCTTTTGACGGTTGCTATCTTTTGTAGGTTGGCAATATGGCAGATCTGGGGATATCCGAGGCATTCAAAGTGAAGCAGGCTGTATTGCTCTCCGCAACTGAAGCTGCTGAAATGATTTTAAGGGTTGATGAAATCATCACCTGTGCCCCACGGCAGAGAGAAGACAGAATGTGAAGAAATGCTTTATTTATAAGTGGAACTGAGACAATTATTGCAGTGCTTTGTATTTGTAAAACCTGACCTGTCGTGAATCAGATGGAATTTGTTATTGTTGAAGAACAGAGCCATGCTGATTCTTCTTAACGTTGAAACATTTTTGTGGGATGTTAGCATGTTTTGTTCCGTACAATTCAAACACGGTTTAAAATTCGTTTTTGCCCCCTTATTATGAGGATTTTAATATTATGGGTGTATTTTAGTGTTTACATGGCGGACTTTTTATTCGAAAATTACACATGCTTCTATCAAGGGCTAGGACTCTTTTTCTTGGCATGGCAAGAGTGTTACATGGAAGATGTATTTTTAACGTATGTAAAATGCGTATGATGTAATGTAATTTGTAATTTTCAGTATGTGAAAAATATGATGACAGAGTATGTTTTAAAAGTAGATTGCATAGAAAGCGAATTTTTTAAGATGAATGGTTATAAAGTAAGGAAAAATTTTGAGTTTACGTAAAAAAATATTTTATTGAAGAATGTATAATTGGGAATGAGTTTGGTGGAAATTAGTTTCAAAGAATGGGGATCAAACATAGACTCAATATGTTTGATCATGGTATTTTTTTTTTTTTTTTGTAACGATTTGAGTATGTTAAATTTGTTAATTCATATGTATTGTTCATTTTGGGAGAGTTTGTTCACAAATTTCTTTCGAGTCACTTAGAATCGAGCTTAAAATCACTATCTTATGAGATGTTAAAGTTAAATCATGGTATTAATTGGACACATAATGTCCATTTTGGACAAGCTTGCATCCATCTTACTCACATTTTTTATTTTTTCATGTCCTCGTGATTCAGATTAAATATTTGCCTTATGAGAGCAATTGATATCGGTATCCAATTTAAATCTTTCATAAATTAGTTCAAAAGATTCAACTTGAATCTCTCGTAACACAGTTTGAATTCAAGTCACGCGAAACACCAAAAAATTCATGAGGAAGATGAACACATGTTCTCACAATCCGAACTTTCCCTAAATGAGCAATATGTATGCATTAACGGCTTGTGCAAATACTCAAATGTTCTTATAGAATGTGTGAATATAAATTATAACTAGGTGCAAGCAACGTGCAATGCACGTTTGCCTAGTTTATATTTAATAGTTTTGTTTAAGAATTAATTTGTTATTAATAAAGATGTAATTTTTTTGGTTAATTAAATAATTAATGATGTAATGTTTATGTAATTGATAAATAATTAGATGTGTGATTTTGATATTGTGATGTAAGTTGGTGAGATCGAAGAAAATTAGCAAAAGTTGACAAATTTGGAGAAAGGGCTAAATTGTAAGGGATCCAAAGTTCGGGGATTAAAATGTAAATACTTAAAAGTTGTGCCGAACCTCACGATGAAGATTTGAGAGTGTTCGGAGTCAATTGGATAAAGGAAGACGTCAATTGAATCAAATTTAGTCAAAAAATGATCACAAATCAATTTACAACCGAAAAATTATGCTCCGATGTTTTAGTCTCATATTGAGACCTATTTTTGGCATAGAAAGTGATCGAATTGGAGATGATGTCTGAATCAAAGTTGTAGCCAGATGAGTTAGCTTTCCAACGCATTTTGAATCGCCTCAATCGGATATCGGAATACAAAGTTTTCATAAAAATACTGAAAGAATGTGCAGCTGCCTGTTTAAAACAAGAAATTCCGTTACATAGTCCGTTAAAACAACAAATTCCGTTAATTTTCCGTTAAAAACAAGAAATTCCGTTACATAGCCACTTTTAATATATAGAAGATAAGTAAACAAGAATAATTCCCCACGCATATGAGCGCTTATTTTTGCTATTGTTGCGTTGAAAACCAATGAAAAATTGTCAAAGTATTATTCTGTAAAAGAATTGTCAAAGATTTCCTGTACTGCTATTGTTGTGTTGAAAATCAATGAAAAATTGTCAAAAGTATTATTTGTTAGAACTTTATTAAAACTTGAACTTTATGATCTTGTCAAGATCTTCATGTCAAATCATCAAGAAACTGAATTAACGCGGAACATACATTAATCAATTGATTTCTGACTTGATTAATGAATCTTGAATCTGGATCTGTAAATCTTCAATTTGGTTGTTTCAAATCTCCATCATAATTCCTGATTGTGGGTTTTATGGATCCTCCTCTTCATATGCTTTCTCTTGTATTCTTGTGTTGATGGGATGCCACAAAGAATGAGAAAATCACACATGAATTGGGGACCATAACCCTTTATATATTTCCATATGTATTCGGCACATCGTCAAATACAAACCCTAATGGATCCGGTCTCTACACATATAGTCCGACCCACACTTTAATTAGATGCTTAAAGCCCAATTACTTAATTCTTTATTAGATCACTTTAATTTTGGGCTTAACTTTAAGATAGCATTTATACACAGTTAATTACATATGTCGGCCCATCACGGGAAATTAAATAATTTCCCAACAATCTCCCACTTGGGCCACATATGCTACCTTATAAATGCGTATAACCTTATGAGCTCAAAACTGTTGCTATCATAACCAAAAGCATCTCCGAACAATCTCGTCCATTGATTATATCAACATAGGATCAAAGCGGTCTTCATTATAAGTAACATAACTAAACCCATCAATGGTCACGTATATCAATACAATCAAATGACATAGATCAAGTGTGGATGTGTAGCATGGAAATTACATGTAATGTGATCTAAACATGCCTATTTCCAACTGGTCCTGCCTTATTCCTTAATACCTTATGAGATCAACCATAAACTTTAATCAGAATGGAACTGAACTCAATACTTTATTTCTGAAATGAACTGAATGTGCACAACCGAAATTATGTGTCAAAAGACAACATCCAAAATACAAACTCCCACTAAACTGGCATATCATCAAAAGATGCAACACCCATGTGAGCACCATGCTCATGAAAGACATCGGGTGGTAGCCATTTAGTAAATGGATCCATATTTATAGAGTTTGTCCTTATATGCTTTATAGAAACCTAACCACTCTGAATTCATTCCTTAACAATTAGGAACTCAATGTCTATAAACTTTGACATCATCATGTTCCTATTGGAATACAAGACTGTTATTGTTACAAAATAACTTAAGTGGTCTTTCATTTCCATCCAAAATACGCAGCCTAGTGACAATATTTTACAGTCAAATTCCATAATCAAAATCAGAATATCCAACGATCTCCAATTGGTCTGATATTCCTGAATGTGATCATGTAATCTTTTGTTCTCTATAGATACTGAATAACCTGATGGCTACTTTCCAAATTTCCATCGCAAGTTAATTAAATATCTGCCTAGCATTCCAACAAAGAATACTATATCCGGATGTGTACTATCCCGAGTATACATTAAATTCTCAATTGCCAAAGTATAGGGAATCTGATGTATATCCTTTATCTTTAAATTTATTAATTGAGACTATAGTTGTCTCCCTTAATTGTAGGGGTATTACTTGATTTTCATATCTGCATTACAAATCTTTTAAGAACCTTATTGATACAACTCTTTTGTGATTACCCAAAAATACACCAAGAACAATTCTTGTGTATCTATATCCTTAATACAAAAGATGCATCACAAAGATTTGCTTACTCCCACTGAACTTGTGATATCCACAATCATCAATTGAATGTATCTCGAAACCAAATGAGATAATTATTTGATAAAATTGTGATACCTATTAGGGAAACCAGTTTAAGCCCATAGATGGATTTCTTTAATTTGTAAACCATCTAATGCAACTTAAGACCAAAATATGTCACAGAAGCCATAATTGTCCTAAAAGAGTTTTCATAGAAATCGAAGAAAAATCTCTTTATGCATGACATCAATCCACTCTTTAGAATTATTCTTTTGCATGGCTTGATGAAAGTTGATTGATAAGTCATTCTTTCGTCAATCCATGTCATCCTTATTTTCTTAGAGAAAGACTATAAAATTATCCAGAATTGTCTTTCTTCTTTTATAGTGGATTTCCTAAATGACATTTGTTCTTGAGGTTGTTGAGTTTGTTTTTCTGGAACAATCTTTTGATTGTGTATGGGGGATTTTGTAATATTGTCTTAATCCGAAATTGCTTCTTGAACAAGATCTGGAGCAAGAATTTGTCCCTGAACCAAATGATTGTCAATTGCAACAGAAGGAATATATAAATATTCTTCATCCAAGACAAAATCATAACCTTATAACCTTATCTCCCCTCACAAACTCTACATCCTCAAGAAATCAAACATTTCCCGTTTCGAAAATTGACCTGATAGTGGGACCTTTAAAAGAAATTTGCAACCCCTTGACAATTACCTTACTTGGAACTTTATTGAGAATTTAAGCTGCAATCTTTAGTGTTTATACCTAGGAGGATCCTGATGTACTGTGGGTAGATTCCACATTCCTCTAGGAATATTGCAAAAGGCCCTGAACATTGTTCTCCTGATTCGTCTATCTTGGCATAGTATATACCACTATGGTAAGATTTGACTTGTTAAATTCTTTTACTGAGTCGATTTTCGAACTCAGTCTTGTATGCCTTGAACATGTCCAGTGTTTGGGATTTCTCATAGATGAAATATAGGTAGCCATATTGAGAAAAAATCGTCTATGAACTAAATAAATGACTGTTGACCATTCCAAGAAGCCGAAAGGAATGATCCATAGATATCCGTATAAATTAGTTCTAAGACATCCGAAGTCCTATTGGCACATAATCTCCTTGTGTTTGTTTGTTTTTCCCTTAATTTACTTAAGTCTGAAAATATCAAGGGAATCAAGAATTCTTTCTGACACAAATCTTTCCATTCTCTTTTGAGAGATGTGACCTTATCGCTTGTGCCATAACATAGCAGAATTCTCACTGGTTAATTTATGTTCAATACCATGTGAATCCATATACAAGGTTTCTTTATAAGAGGCAATCGTATTAAACACATATAGGTTATCATAACCGAATAAAGAACTGACACCCACAATATTTGAATTAAGAAAAAGATCAAACTGACTATTTCTAATTGAACAAGAGTAACCAAGGTTGTCCAATGTAGAAATAGAAGCCAAATTCCATCCAAAAGGACGGTACCGTAAATGTCTCTTTCAAATTAAAATAATAATCAGTCTTTAATGATAACCTAAATTCCGTAAAGCCTCAACCTTAACTGATTTGCCATCGCCCCAGATAGATGAATCTTTCAGCATCAATTGGCTTTGGCAGCTCAGACAACCCCGCATAAACACACTTATATAAGTGGTGGTACCGAAATTTATCCACCAAGTGTGTCTTGATATGGACATTAAATTTACCTCAAAACAAATCAAAGTGAGAAATGTACTTTCTTTACACGCTAAGTATAGCATTTAGCACAATCTCTCTTTATATATCCCAGATTTTCACAAAATTTACAACTAAATTTATTTCGCTGTTAATTTTGAACCGAACCGAATGCAGCTTTCTTATTCTTTCTTTTCTTTAACTTGTCCTTAAAGGTACTAGCCAAGTGAGCACTTTCAGTTCTTTCTTGCTTCAGTCTTTCTTCTTCTTGCACACAGTATGAAATGAGCTCATTTAGAGTCCATTTATCCCTTTGACAGTTATAACTGACCTTGAATTGTGCGCAGAATAGAAATTAAAACTGCATTTACGTGAGCAAATCATCAGATAGCTCAAGCTTTAGAGCCTTTAAGTTTGAAGCAATATGAGACATCTCCATAATATACTCCCGAATATTTCCTTTGCTTTTATGCCTTAGTGAAACTAAGTATGCCAAAAGCGTACTAGTTTCAGCCTTATCGCTCTTTGCAAAGCGTTTCTTCAATTTCAGCAAGAAATTTATTGGCAGTAGTTACCTTATCGGACACAGCGCCCCTGAATGATACTGGAATACTACACTTCATGATCATAAGACTCATGCGGTTTGAACAATCCCACTTATTGGCAGTAGTTACCTTATCGGACACAGCGCCCCTTGTTTTCATCAATAGAACTTTTATCCGTAAGTGCAGCGGGTTGTTCGGTCCTTAACGCAAGGTCTAAGTTCATGCAGCCAAGAACGATCATAACGTTCTCTTCAAGATTCTTAATAGTTGGTTCCATTTAGCACAGGAATGGAGTTGATGTTGGCAGATATTGTGGAAGTTGATGGATTAACTGAATAGAGAACTAATACTTAATCTACATGTTCACATAAGAATCCATATTAAACAATTAATCAATTCAAATAATGGTAAACCCCATCACAAGAGACCGAGCACAACATTGATATTTAGTCTTTGGACAGAAATATCAACTTGTAAGTGGTACTCTTGGTGTAGTAATCAAATATTGACAATAAACTATGTCAAACAATAAACCTATCTTTGGACCGATTTATTGTTCACATAAAATAAAACCTTATAATTGTCACATATTTATTACCACAGGTATGTAAATAATTCGGCCAAATATTAACCTTCATTTGGGCCGGGCAATACCCGCATGAATTACGTACACACAACCTTTCTAATATTCCAAATAAATTAATCTAGGCAAGAGAGGTCACTTTGGTGACATGTTGTTTCAATCAATTCATTTAGAAAAATTAGTAATCCAAAAGAAATACCAAAATTTGAATTATAATTGTTAATCCTTAATTCTTTTATTTTATTTTGAAACTTTAGGGGCCTAGGGTTAATAATACAGAACTTTAGGGACCCAGAAATAATAATCCAGAACTTTAGGGCTCAATAATTAATTATGAAAAACTTTAGGAGTCAAAAAATTAATTATTCAAACTTTAAGGATCCAAAATTAATTATTGAAAAACTTTAGGAGTCAATAATTAATTATTGAAAATTTTTAGGGATCCAAAAATAATTATCCGAAACTTTAGAAGTCAATAATTAATTATTGAAAACTTTAGGGATCCAAAAATTAATTATTTAAAACTTTTGGGGCTAATTTGGAACAAAATCAGAAACTTTGATACTTTAATTACAAAATCAGAGCTTTAAATGACCCAAAAAATAATTAATTTTAAAACTCCAGGAGCTGAATTATCAAAACCCATAACCTCAATGCCCAACTTGAATGAACTTTAAACTTTAGGGGCTGAATAACCAAAATTGCAAACTGTAGGGGCCTAAACATTAAAATTAAAACTTTAATGGTCCAAAAATAATTAATTTTGAAACTTGAGGGACTGAATTATTAAACCCGTAACTTTAAAGGCCCAATTGGATGAATTTATAACCTTAGGGGACTGAAACACCAAAACATTAAACTTAAGGGGCTAAATCCTTAAAATGAAACCCTAATTTGAAATTGCAGTCAAGGACCTCAAAACTTCAAATTTTCATCCCAAGCCCCCGCCCCCAAAATTCATCCAAAACCCTAATTTTCAAAATTTAACAACCCGGGGGCGGGCTCGCCGACGCCGCCCCCCAAAATCCGGAGCAGCGCTCGCCGGCGCTGCTCCACGCAGTTACACTGCGAGTGCTCCATACAATGACAGCGGTCAGCTGAAATGCATAAGACCGCACGCAGAGAATGCGGCCGTCAAGAAGAGTTTCTTCTTTATCTCAAGAACACGCTGCCCATTATTACAAAGAATATGCGCTCGTCTTAACGTAATAACGCACGCTGCCAAACGGCTTCCAAGACGGCGCTGGCCTGAAAAAAAAAAATTTTTTTTTTTTTTTTTAAAAGCTGAAATTCTGAAATCTTAATCAATTGAACAAATAATTTTCAAATTTAATAAATCTAAATCCGAAATTATTAAATTTGAAAACCATAAAAAATATACAAGAACCAAATTAAAAATACTTGATTTCCAATGATTTAACATGAATAGGCTCTGATACCACTTGATAGAACTTTATTAAAACTTGAACTTTATGATCTTGCCAAGATCTTCATGTCAAATCATCAAGAAACTGAATTAACGCGGAACATACCTTAATCAATTGATTTCTGACTTGATTAATGAATCTTGAATCTAGATCTGTAAATCTTCAATTTGGTTGCTTCAAATCTCCATCATAATTCCTGATTGTGGGTTTTATGGATCTTCCTCTTCATATGCTTTCTCTTGTATTCTTGTGTTGATGGGATGCCACAAAGAATGAGAAAATCACACATGAATTGGGGACCATAACCTTTTATATATTTCTATATGTATTCGGCACATCGTCAAATACAAACCCTAATGGATCCGGTCTCTACACATATAGTCCGACCCACACTTTAATTAGATGCTTAAAGCCCAATTACTTAATTCTTTATTAGATCACTTTAATTTTGGGCTTAACTTTAAAATAGCATTTATACACAGTTAATTACATATGTCGGCCCATCACGGGAAATTAAATAATTTCCCAACATTATTCTGTAAATATAACTGAACAGAGGTATGGATAGCAGTGAATAGGAAAATTCAGTTATCCGAATCCCGAAACTCGATATGCGTATACGGACCCATAATCGTATTTATATTTATATTGAATTTTAGTCCCTAAGTCCCTTGCTATATTTATATTGAATTTTCTCTCTTGTTGCGAGCTCTTAAAATCTTCCATGGCTGATAAATCAGAGTTTGATCCCCAGCTTGTCATCTCTCACAAATTCCCCGAGGTAATTTCTATTTTTTCTTTGTTAATTCTTTCTTTAAATCATCATTCAAATTTGTTTTCGCCATCGAATTTGATTTGTTATTTCTTTTTGTCTACTCTTGGCTTTTTTGGTGGGGAATTATACTTGCCAGTTCACTTATAGTTATACTGAAAGGTAGAGTACTTCAATTTATTTCGTTCTGCAAAATATTCTCTTTTTGTTGTGATCTAGCATACACACAAAGGAAAGTCAAAATTAATGCTTTTCTTTGTAAGTAGAGATGCTGCACTCTATGCCCTTGGTGTTGGAGCATGTGCAGACGATGCCGTGAATGACAAGGAGCTCAAATATGTTTACCATCATGATGGCCAGCAATCCATCCTGGTAAACTACGATAATTTGTTTCATGTAAATGAATGGAGCCATTCATGGACAAAGCCTAGACTTGTCTGGGTTCATTGAGTTTGGTTCAATCTTGATTTCACGCCTGTTTATATTATATTTTTTCATATTTTATATTAAAGATTATGCGCGTAGATGAGAGTCAATTTTAACCAAGAAAAGTAAATGGTGGAGTTGAGAACTTGGCTTGGGTGTATGATTAAACCAGTTGGGCTCTGATCAATATTTCACCATCTCAATACAGCTGAAAAAAAAATTGGAACTAAAGAAATGTCTCTATGTGAAAGTTGATATCCAGCACGAAGTTAGATAAGAAAACTGGATTGCAGGATAGCTGACCGTAGATCATGGTGGAGTAAGTTATTGAGAGTTGATAACTGGAGTCTTATCTTTTATATTCTTTTAGATGCTTGAGGTTGGGCAGATATCTATCTATATTTGGTTATTGTGGTATGAAATATTTTTAACTTTTATATTTATATTTTAACAGGTTTTGCCAACATTCGCTGCTTTATTTTCTCTTCATTTCAGTTCACAACTTGCACAGCTACCAGGATTTCAGTAAGTATTTCTATTTTTGTGTGAGCTTTGAATGGTCCGTTTCTTGGACATATATTTCTGATAAATCATCTTGCCTCGCAAAATACGAGGTAATTGACTTCTGACACCATTTTCCTTCGCCAGATATGATCCACGTCTTCTGTTGCATGGACAACAGTATGTTGAAATTTACAAGCCCCTTCCTTCTAGTGGTTGTGTAAGGTTCTTGAGGATTTAAGTATTAGATAGTCCTCCATATCTTCATTTATTTGTTTGTTTTTTCACTTCATTGCGCTGAGTTGTTTTCCTCTTAATTTTGTTGGTGCAGATTCTAAATAAGGCAACTGTTGCTGGATTACACGATAAAGGTCTGCTTCAAAGATTAACCTCGATAATCTCAATCTGGGTATATATGTTTAGGAAGTCATGCACTGAAATTAAGTTGGAACAAATATGGATAGGATGGTAAAGAGTCTTGAGTAAAATAAAAAGTGAAGTGGAAGTAAACTGGGCTTCAATGTTTGGTGGAAATGAAAAATTTCTGCCCATCTTGTGAACAGCTAAATTTCTTGGTTTAATTTGTTTAGTTAAATAGCTTAGTTTATAGGTAATAGGTAATTTAGTTGAATTTCTGCCCATCTTGTGCCTTTCTTTGTTGAATTTAGTTGGAAGTAACAGGTAATTTTTCTGTTATTTAAGCTAAGTTGAAGGGTTGATACTTGATACATCATTCATTTCCTCTATTCCTGCAGTTAAGGCAGCTGTTCTTGAAATCGAAGTTGTAAGTTATGAGAAAGACACTGGTGAAATGCTATGTATGAACAGGTAAGTTATTATTCATGTGACTATCAAGATCAGTTAGTTTACAGTTCTACTTCTACTTACTTTTCTTTTTCAGTACTTAATTTGATAAAGTATTTTATTACTTCACAGGATGACTGTTTTTTTGAGAGGTGCTGGTGGCTTTTCGAAATCATCCCAGCCATACTCCTATACCCGATATCTAGCTAATCAGACATCGGATTATAAGATCCCAAAAACTCAACCATTTTCAGTATATGAACAATGTACACAACCATCGCAGGTGCGTGAGTTTGTATTTTTGGCGCTCAGATGTGATTAAAGAGAAGGGAAGTGTTGAGGGAACACTGTTGATAATATATCTAGTGAAGATGTTATTTGAGTATTTTAATTAGTGAATGTTGCCTTTATAGTGCTCATTCATGGCCCTCGCATGATAAAAGTGGCAAGTAGGCCTGCAGAGGTCACAAATTCATGATTCAATTAATACCAAAACTTTGGAGATGTTTTTGAGGTTGTGCCACTAAATATGATTACGAAGTACTGATGACGTTCAAAAGTGAATTTTGTCCAAATAAATAGTTGTTGTCAGACTGGATTCAAACCTAGGTTTGAATGTACACAAGAAATTCTCTCTATTTTGACAACTTAGAATGTAGCATGACATTGGAAACTAACATCTTGTTCTGCATGCTACATCACTTTGGACATTCATCTGAGATTTCCTTGATCCTGGAATGTTTATTTCTTCAGATGCCTTCAGATGGACAAAGGCTTCCATAGAGACTTGTTGCTGTCTTGTCAAAATATATTCTCCTCCTTTATCCAATTCAAAAATGATTTCTCTTCGTGGCATCTGATATTCAAATAGATTGGTATCTATCCCAGAGACCGGACTTCTTATTCCTGTCAATATTTACTTAAATTACAAGTGATGAACATTACTCTTTTCTTTCACTTTCTTTTCTGCTCAACTTCCTCACTTTGAACAGAAGTGGAGGAGTTATGTAATAATTCCATTAGTCCACTGACTCGGCTATTCAGGAATTCTGATAGTCTGGGCGATCCTTCTGTTATTGCATGTCAAAGACTCAAAATTGCTTTCCATAAATTCTGAAATTTCATTTAGCTTCTATCGTGACTTGCATTATAATTTATATGTTATTAAAACCATATAGAATTTTATAATCTCTTTAGAGCCTTCATCTGCTTTTCAGAATTATGAGTTCTTCAAATTTGCAATATCATGATGCAGGCATTGCTGTACAGGCTCTCTGGTGATTACAACCCCTTGCACTCGGACCCTGCGATTGCAGAAATTGCAGGGTAATTATTCTTTAACTAAAATGTTAATCCTTTCATTTTTTCCTGTGTAAAACTTGATCAGCAACATACCTGACTGTAAATCAGGAGCCGTTTTGTTTGTCAATGAACTATGGGGGAAAAGTATTCAGAGTACTGAGTTAGGCTGTTAAACTAATTGTGATTTGATAAATTTGTTAATACGTTATTCAGCCAAATTTGTGAAAATAATCCTGGCCTAGAAGTTTATGTAGATATCTTGAAACTTTGGAAGAAAGTTGTATGCGGGATATTTTAGCAAAGGAAAAGAGGAGTAGAGATCTAAATCAAACAGGTTATGCATAAGGATGAAAAACAAGAATTTAGTTTTTCAGTTAAAACGCCACAAAAAGATGGATGATTATTTTAACATATTATTTAATAGGAGGTAAAGAGTGGATTTTGAATATCTATTAAACACTATTGAAGATAACATTAACTAACTAGAAGGATTCAGATCTTGAAAGTGAGGAAGGCTATGAATAGAATGAAGAAAAGAATTGTAATTGGCCTAGATGGATTCTTATAGAAGTTTTCATTGGTAGTTTAGAGGATAAAGGATGGATGATGATTGGAGGAAAAATGTTATATTTTCTATTTATAAAAATAAAGGAAATATTCAAGTTTGTAAAAACTATAGAGGTATTAAGTTTATGGGTCATACTATGAAATTATTGAGGAGCCTAATTCAACTTGTATAAGTGTTAATTCAAAGGTCTCCTATGACTAGTTTTATTTTATGCCGATGAAACATGTTATTTTAAACCAATTAATCGTTGGCGAAGTAATACATAAAAGAAGCAAGATTTAAATATCATTTTTATTTATTTAGAAAAGCATATGATATTGGTGATCCCCGGAAAGTGTTATGGTGGGTGCTATAGAAATAAGGATTATCTATAATATTCACAATATCCATAAATTTATAAATGATGGAGCAGTTATAACCGTCAAATTTAGTAGGGTTGACTATAATTAAAGGTTTGTATCAAGTTTCTCTTCGCTTTAAACATGGAAAAATTTACGAGACATGTCGAAAATGTTGTCCCTTGGTATATTTTATTCATTCGTAGCATTATTTAGTTTACCAGAGAAGGAGATTGAAGGAACACTTCTAAAGTATTTAGGTTAAGCCATGTAATCCTGATTAGAATTTCATTAGGTCTTTGGGTTTGACTATTATTTTTATTATTATTGATTGAATAGAATGTAATGAGTAGGATTAAGGTGAATTAGATGAAACAGAGAAGTTGTAGGAATTTCATCCGATTAGAAGATAGCTGTCAAGTTAAAGTGCAATTTCTACAAATAATGATTATTAAACTAGGTATGATTTATGATACTTTGTATTGGGCAGTTAAATGACAAAATTTCTTTAAGATGAATGTGGGAGAACCAGAATATGTGAAAGATGCGTGACCATGTTAAAATAAATAAAATAAGAAAGGACTGTATATGTCAATTAATGGACATGAGAGCAATTGACAAATGTTTTGGTTTAACTCGCAAGTGGGAACTGAAGGTTTGTTTTAGATGGCAAGAGCAAGTTAGAACAGACAAATATGATGGTGTAACGGCGTGAGTCAGTTCTATGGTGGGCGTTGATAAAAAGCAATAAACTCCTTCATTTCTTAGTTTAATTGTTACTAAGTTTAACAGCTCACTATTTTTGTCGAGTGAAAATTAAAAACAAGGCGCAACACTTGAGTGACCTATATTATATATAGGCTCAATCAGTATACAAGCAATCGGCGAGAGAAGTAAGAAGTGGCAGTCAGTTCTTCTAGAGATGATTTGTCTTCTTGAACACGATATAAGAAGACTTTCAACCGTTACAAGCTGAAATATGATTCCTAAACAGGGCCCAAGGAACCCTCTATTACTACAGAATCAAATAGATGAC
Source organism: Fraxinus americana (assembly GCA_035079005.1). Taxonomy (NCBI): domain Eukaryota; kingdom Viridiplantae; phylum Streptophyta; class Magnoliopsida; order Lamiales; family Oleaceae; genus Fraxinus; species Fraxinus americana. The sequence continues at coordinate 30,683,009 of CM068718.1, read as the reverse complement.
AAAAAGTACACAAAATTTCTGATTTGTATAGTTGTTTGTTCTCATTGTACAACCAATTTCTGGTTTTACAGTTTTACTAGCGGAATATTGCGCCCTTATTTTGTTTAGCATGCTCTTGTGTAGATTTTCTCGTCCAATATTACATGGGCTTTGCACACTCGGGTTTGCAGTTAGAGCTATCATCAAATGTGTCTGCAACGGAGAACCAAATATGATCAAAAGCATATCCGGCAGATTTCTGTTGCATGTCTATCCTGGTGAAACCATAATAACTGAAATGTGGCTTGAAGGTTCAAGGTAGGTTAAGTTATTTTTTATCTTACTCGAATTCATGATATTTAATCTACGCTGGAGCTTACAAAGGTAGTGAAATATGCAGGGTGTTATATCAGGTGAAGGTTAAAGAACGAAACAGGGCTGTGCTTTCTGGCTATGTGAAACTCGATCGCCTAAGTTCATCTCTGTAATCTCTCACTTTCAAAGACAAGAACTAAGCCATCAGTTAAATAAGTTTGGAGAATTGGTCATTGACCAATGTATTGAGGATAAAACCTTTCTTTCTTATTGTGGTGTCACCATTGAATCGTTTTCTTTCTGTTCCTATACACTTCCATTTTCATTTAGGAAGAATCTATATTAAAAATTCATGTAGGTCATGTTCACTATACATGGGGGGAGTGGATTACTGTTTCTTATTTGTTTTTCCAGCAAGCCAACGTGAAAAAGAAATTATGCCATTGATGCTCTAATTAAACACAGGATACAAGCTGCAAATAAACTGAGTCAACCTCAAAGCAGCGCAAAATTGTTATCAGATTCCTCTCTAGACTGGAGAGGGGTCGATTAGAATGCCTATATTTCCACCATAAATGGCTACCTCCAACTTAATTTGTTATAGCCCAGACTTACTGCTAAACAGGCCTGGGACCCTATTGTAGAGCTGTTTAGGCAGTGCAATTCTGATGAATTTGTGCAAATTGGTTGTCTTCTATGGGGAAAGAGGAATTGGGTTCTGCATGGTGGTCAAGTGGAGGCGGCAGAGCTGCTGGTAGAATCTGCGTCTATTTTGCAGTCAGTGACATTAGGAAGCAACTGTGCAGGTGGTGGTGATGGTGGTGGTGGTGTTCTGCCGAAGAGTGTTCTCGGCCAGCAGAAGGGACGTTGAAGATGAACTGTTATGCGGCTATGTCGATCGGGTAGGGCATAATTTTTGCTCAAGCTGGGCTTCAGCGTTTTGAGGTGGGAAAGCGACTCTTGGGGTGGTTCAAAGCTTGAATTCTAATTTCTCTCTAGCACCAAATGCACTTGTTTCGTCTGATATTGTCTCTTCGACTAGATAGTTATAGGGCTTGCCCCTCTATACAAGTAAGAGAAGAATGTGGCCTTCAAGCTTTGCCCCCCTTTTTTTATCGGGTAAATAAATTTGTATCAATCAAAATTCTGAGTACAACTACTTCAGGCATTCAAAGTAAAACATTACAATGATCCAAAGATCTAGTAATCCAAAACAAGTGATGGAATATGAATCAAAATATTACATACTTGGCTAATCTAGAACACGAAGTATCAAACTATTGACGGTAACAAATCCTCTTGGAGTAGATGGAAATGAGTCCGTCAATTGAACTTTAAGACAATGCTGGAAATCCCAGCTTCAAGGAGTTTAAGGTCTTCAAAGATGCCCTTCGAAAACTTGACATTGGTGAAGGGCAGCTTGCATTATTGGCAGCAAGTGTTGCTTAAAACGGGTTCCACATACTGCATGAAGCAGTCAATAATGCTGGGGTAACTGCAAGGTAAAATTCCTATCCCAAACAAGTAAAATCAGCTTAACCATGATCCCGAATTTCCAGTATCATACCAGGCTACTGACCCAGTTTCAAAATTCTGCCAATCTGGGATAAAAAAGCTCATTGCTGCCTGTCCTAACACAATGTCAGCCATTATAGTAGCATGCAGATGCAGGGGCCAGTGCATGCTACAGGTAGTAGTGGTCGGAAATAGCAAAAGGAGGCTGTTGGAAAATCAAAATTCAAATCCAGGCTGTTTTTGAATTTACCTGAACTTTACCCAATATGGATAGAGGTCAACATACAGCAATATTGCTGTGAAATTCTGATTTTTCCAAACCGGTAAAGGTACTTCAAATTCAAATTTTCAAAATGGGGGGTAATAAAATTTGAATTCAATGCCCAAAATGGACAATCCCAGCATGAAGAACATGCATGAATCTGTTGAAATTTCCACAAAATCTGCTGCCTTGAATCTTCAAGAGAACATTAAAACCTCATCTGGACGGTTTCAAAAGACCAAGAGCTAAACTAACTCAATAAGAAATCAAGACCTTCAAGTAAACATTGAAGCAAAAAGCTGTTGACAAGATTTGAAGATGAAAAACAGGCTTCGAATTTAGACCTGGGACTGGGTACAATCCGAAACAAAGAGAAAAAAACTTCTAACAACCCGTACAACAAACCTAGGCATTTCCTTGGACTGGTCGAAACTTAAAAGATTGAAACACAGCTTTTGGCAAGATTTGAAGATGAAAAACAGGCTTCGAATTTAGACCTGGGACTGGGTATAATCCGAAACAAAGAGAATAAATCTTCCAACAACCTGTACAACAAACCTGGGCATTTCCTTGGACTGGTTGAACCTCCAAGAAATGAAATAAACTTCTAAACATCCAAGCAAACTGAATGCATAGTGGAAAATCTATTGGCCATACTCCCGAATGTAGAACTTGATTTGGACTTGAACCTGGGGCTGGGAAGAAGTCGACCAAGGAACATAGGAAATCTGCCAAAGTTGAAACTGGAACAAGGCTGGCCATAGCAGCGAGCTGGCAGAAACTCGCCAGCATCAAAATCATTGTCAAAACAGCCCCAAGTATTGAGGCTATCTTGAACAGCACCAAGGAGGAGCACCGAGAAATCTAGGTATATCTTTGCAAGATAAGTGCTAGACCACTGCAAGAAAACCCAACTTGCTGGCACTTTGCTTGAGCCAAGAATCTGCTTTGGCGAAGCCACTATGAAATTGCCTAACCTTTGGTCAAAACAACCAAGGAGCTGGACATTGCAAGAGAACAGACTTGCTGGCATTTGGTTGAACCAAGAGCTGCTTGAATCTGCTTGGCCAAACCATCATAAAACTAACAAATTTCAAGACCGAAAACAACCAAGAAACTGTACTATCCTTTGCCAAGAACTGGCCGAACTTGAAGACTGCAAGAAATATGAAATCTTCACAGCTTTCCTTTTGGATTTGGACAGATTTTGTAAAATCTGCTATGAAATATTCAACGTTGCCAATTTGTGAAGGTAAAATTGAACAAATCAATGAGCTTCACACAAGCAAAAGGCCACTCTAGTGAGTGTTTCTCTCGCTAGAGTTTGAGAGCTTCTCTCTCTAACCTTCTACATTGCTGACTCCACTCTTTTGCCTCGTTTGCTTTTATGGGACCACCTGGGTGGATTGTAACCCTACTTTCATCTCATCTGCGATTCACGGTTAAGTTGAAAATATTGTCATTTAAACAGGAAAAAAAAAACATGCTAGCAACATCCAAATGAGGTAGTACAGAGCAAGAAGAAAGAGTGGAAGTTGAATGGTCAGAAATCCATCAAGATTATAGACTAGGAGATCAAGATTAGCCAACAATCATTCTCCAAGTTATCATGTATTCAGTATTTCTCAACCTTGCATGTATAGAAATTGTATTGCTATACTGCGCTTCGATCTGATTCAAAGCATGTTCAAACGATTTAACAGTCTTGGCACGCAGATTACTTGGTATCACAAAAGTGATAACCTAGAAATGAAATTGCAAATCAGAAAGGGAAAAAGCTTCACTTCACAAGAAACAAAAACTATCACAAAATTCCATTATTTATCAATCCATGAAAAAATATCTGCTTGTCTAAGGTTTTCAGCAAACGGTACCAAGTAGCATGAATTTGAGAGGGAGGGAGAGAGAGAAGATTTTAAGCATTACATTGGTTCAAGCAAATCCCGAGCCACAAGCCGTTCGTTGTCCCGCGATGGATGGTCAAGTAAGTGACTACCTGCTCACCAATTGGAATAGAACAATAGTTAAGAAAGAAAAATAAGTAACACCAAAAATGGAAACTGGAGACTTTATAATTCTAGCACAGAAAAGAAGAGTACCAAGGAGTATTAAGGTGTACATCTAGTCAGATTATCAAACGAAGTCTACAGTTTCGAGCCATGTTCCAACTTCCAGCCTCTTAATATCTAACTCAATTGTACTACATCCAGCTTCCTTAGTTCCAAATTGCTTACAGTCCATCTCTTTCATCAAGTCCTCTTCCTTCTCCAACATGCTTGTATGATGTGGTATCGACCCAGCCATTGCATAAGCACCGGTAAGAACAAGTGCATCGGCAGGATGTTCATCACATATTTTTTCCAACTCTTGCTTAACACGTTTCCCCAAATCCATGTTGCCATATACTCTACATGCTGCAAGCAATGCACGCCAAGCAGTGGCATCCCCCTCATTTAGCAATCCTTTAATTAGCTCATATGCATCCTCCAGCAACCCAGCCCGACCCAAGAGATCAATTATACATCCATAGTGTTCAACTTCTGGCATCAAACCGTACATTTCCACCATTCTACGGAAATAGGTCATCCCCTCCGTCACTAGACCTCCATGGCTACAGGAGCTCAAAACTGCCAAGAAAGTAACTTTATTAGGCCGGAAACCCTCTTCCTCCATTCTGTGAAAGAGTGTAATTGCAAAATTTGCCTGCCCATGTACCCCATGACCCAAAATCATAGCCGTCCAACATGTCACATCTTTGCTCTCCATCCTATCGAAAACATCAACAGCCTTTCCAAGCAGCCCACTTTTAGCATACATGTCTACTAGAGCTGTACCGAGAACAGCATTTAAAGCTAACTGTTGTTCCTCCACGTAATCATTTATAGACTGACCTACAGTCAGAGCCCCAGAAGAAGCACAAGCAGAAAGCAACCCTGCCAAGGTAGATGAATTAGGCCTCACCTTTTCACGCTTCATTAAACCTAACAATTCTAATGCCTCTTCTAACAGACCATTTTTAGCATATCCATCTATTAAACAGTTCCATATTACAATATCCTTTTCAATATCAATTTCATCAAAAATTCGACGAGCAAAATCAATATAACCATGTTTCCCATACATGGAAATCAAGCCAGTTAACACACTCAAGTCCAACAAAAATCCAATCTTAATGCAAATTCCATGGAGACATTCCCCTCTGAGAACGTTTCTCATTTCACTAACAGCTGACAAAGTATTTAATATTGTAGTCACGCCAATACTATAACCATCCCTATGTAATTTCCTAAACAAGTCCACAACCACTTCATACTGAAAGGCACCAAGATAACCACCCATTAATGTGTTCCATGAGATCAAGTCTCTCTTTTCACAAAATTCATCAAACAACTGGTGGACCTCCTTAATTTGCCCACAAACACAATAGAAATGCAGGAGAGAATTCTTGACATTTAGAAACAAATCAATCCCAGATTTCAAAACAACCGAATGAATTCCAGAACCAGTCCAAATAGTGAATAAACGAGATGAAGATTTCAAAGTTGAAACAAAAGTGAATTCGTCAAGCATGAAATCTTGACTTTGGGTTGGAGCCCTCATGCAATTGAACAAAACAAGAGCTCTTTTTGGGTCATCACTGATTGAATAACCTCTGAGCATGGTGTTGAACATATAGAGATTTGGGCTCTGTACATGCTTGAAAATGGAGGCTGCATACTGGATATCCTGTATTGAAGTGTGTGCAAGCAGTTTGCTCAATGGAAATGGTGTGTTGTCAAGACCAGTCTTGACCATTAAGCCATGGATTTGAGCGGTTTCAGAGATTTTTTTGCATGACTGTAATAAGGTAATCAGCTTTTGGTTTTGATCTTCTGAAGAGTGTGTAGAATACTGCTTGAAGGGCCAAATTTTGAACCTTTGCCAGAGATACATGTTAATGGTTTTATTGATCATGAGCCAGGGGATTATTTCATAATGTGAAGAAACTGTTTGAAATTCGGAAATTTTTGCTGGAGGCAGTAAATGGATGAATGGGAAAAAACTTTGAAGGCAAATTCAACTAATTTACGGAACATCGTAAACCCCGTACTCCTTTTACCTTCAATCTTCAATCAGAAGCAGATAAAATGGTCGTACCTTAAACTGTTTTATGATCCATTTAAGGTAATCGTGCTCACCCTGAATTGCAATTGCAGTAATCCAAACAGCACTGTGAAATTCATCTACAAGGTCCTTGTGCTTTGTGAAAAACCAGTCAAAGGCGCGATTTTTTTTCCTCTCCAAAATCCTAATGGAGTGGGTGAGTACAAGAAGAATAAGAAGAAGAAGAATGCAGGGGATATGTAACTGTATCGGTGTATCCAAATGGCCAATTTGTGGTTACAAGAAAACGTGAAAAACAGAGAAATTTTCAGTTAGGTCCTCAAATTATACCCCTTGAAGCGGACCACCTGCATCTAAACCTAATTCAGGCTCATATTGACCTATCTTATTATATGGTAACTTTAAAATTATGCTCCAAATTTTTTTTTAAATTAACATTAAAAAAAATGTAGAGTCAAACTTATTCTTTATAATTAAATGCAATCAAAGTACCTTAATTTGTAATGAAGAAAAATAATATAATAATTTGAAAGGAAATTGATGAAGATAAAAGGTAGAGAATAACAATAAATTTTTTAGAGCAGCAAAATTAAGTATTGGAGATACAGAGTCTAATGGGGCACTTAAACATTTTTACTCACTACTAGGTGCAAGCAACGTGCAATGCACGTTTGCCTAGTTTATATTTAATAGTTTTGTTTAAGAATTAATTTGTTATTAATAAAGATGTAATTTTTTTGGTTAATTAAATAGTTAATGATGTAATGTTTATGTAATTGATAAATAATTAAATGTGTGATTTTGATATTTTAGTCTCATATTGAGACCTATTTTTGGCATAGAAAGTGATCGAATTGGAGAATGATGTGTGAATCAAAGTTGTAGCCAGATGAGTTAGCTTTCCAACGCATTTTGAATCGCCTCAATCGGATATCGGAATACAAAGTTATGATAAAAATACTGAAAGAAGGTGCAGCTGCCTGTTTAAAACAAGAAATTCCGTTACATAGTCCATTAAAACAACAAATTCAGTTAGTTTTTCCGTTAAAAATAAGAAATTCCGTTACGTAACCACTTTTAATATTTAGAAGAAATTTATTGATGCTATTTAAATTGAAAAAAAAAATGATATTTAAAAATAAAAATTCTCTTGAAGATGTTTGTCTAGCTGGATTATGTTCCAAATTTAATGACAAGATGAACTCGCGAACCTATAAATATTACAAGGCTAGTTCAACTCAATCCGTCATACGTGGATAAAAAGTAATTTGATTTATTATAAATAGACAAGAGTAATTGGTGCAAAAATGTTTGTATAGTTTGTTTTCATTGCGCAAATCATCTTTATCTTTTCAATCTTGATATTTGAACCCTGGCGTTGACCTTTCTCTGTGTAAAACATTCGTATTGTCCATTTCTCCATCAATGTTGTATAAAATGACAAATTTAACGTCCTCTTTAAATAAACAGAAAGAAAATAAAGAAATAATTGAAGTCAAAATCCCCCCACCCTATTCTTCTTCCACCTCCTCCTCCCATCACCTTCTACCAACCACCATTATTTCAACATCAAGGATAGTAACTGAACCAAGGACGGATCTGGGGGGCTGGACCCATTGAATTTTTAGTAGAAAAAAATCTTGTGTAATTTTATTTTATTTACGTATTAGTAATACTCGGCTTGTAATTCGATCCTGGATACATCCCTGAACTGAACCATGCACATCCACCACCATTCTTGAACATTTCTACCTCACCATTACACAATTAATCCCAATTTCTACCGAGCTCTTCATCTACCCCAATTTCACACCGGAGAGCTTAGCCTAATAAATTAGGAGAGTTCAGTCCTAATTTATCCTATAGTTTATTGAGAATTTCTACATATTAATAAAGTTCATAATTACAGAGGAAAACAACAAATGTGTTTTTTCCCTTTCAAAAAATAGTTCATTGATTACACGTGGCATGTCCATTACGTTTGTATACATTTGGAGCTTGTTTGGGAGGGATTAAAATCATATTAAAATTAAAAATATAGCCGTTAGAGTTAACTTTTATTAGACGAGTGAGACCCAATAACGGCTATATTTTCAATTTTAATTGGATTTTAATCCTTCCCAAACAAGCTCCTGTTAAATTCTAGGTTGGTTTTGATGTTGAGGTCTATGTTGATAGCAATTAACTATGGGGAAAATTGTAGCAAAAGCTCCAAACGTTTGAAACACTAGCAGATTTTTCCAAAATTTTTCATTTGTTGTACCCATCACCCCTAACATTTCCAACCATTGCATGTGAGACCCTTTTGAATGGTTTCCATTCATTTTTTCGTTAGTTGACTGCCAAAATTAAATTTGACCATATTTTAATCAATTAAAAGGGGGCAAAATGATAAATGTCTATTAAAATAATTAAATAAAAGAATAATTGAATAAATAAATAAAAAAGGACCATGCTAGTGGTACATCAAGGATTACATCGGGGTGTACACCCCTCTCACATGAGGGGTGGGGTCCACTCGAATAAAAAATTATTATTCGAGTGGACCCCACCCCCCATGTGAGAGGGGTGTAGACCTTGATGTATAGATCTTGATGTACAAATAGAAATATCCAATAAAAAAAGATCTCCTTTACCCACCTTCCACCCCCACGAACCCCATACCCAACCACAAAATCACCCCACCCGTCTTTCATAACTAGCGCCTACGGAAATCGGCTCCTCAACCCAGAGCTCCACTTGTCGAGACCATCATCACTTGTCCCATATCGGACTAATCTATTGACCTATTGTTGACTTCTCATTTTGATTATAATAAACAAATTACGTTTATTGCTAACAAATTGATTTAAGTGTTCATAGTAATTATTGCACATAAGTACATTCGATGGCACAAAGCTCAAAATCAAAATATTTGCACACAATGGTCAACGTGGAAATATGATCAAACAATTGAGGCCATGAAGAATGATTTTACAAATATTGCAAAAGGTTGCCTCAACGAAAATCGAGACACAAATCAAAGTACCGTCAAGCAATGCGCGTCAAATATTCCAACTAAGTACTTAGACGTTTCACGATCATATGTAAAGGTAAAACGCATTAATACTTGATAATGTATCGTGACAAGTTCAAAGTTTTGATTCTACAAAATTTACGACAAAAATGCTTTACTTGAAAATTATGTTTTTCAAAAGTAAAAAATCGCAACGCATTTTTCTAATATGACAAAAACTTTGACAAACATCTAAAACGTCCCTCCAGCATTTACATTAAACAAAATTTAAAAACGAGAACGTTTCGAGCACCTTTGACTATACCGGACGTTGGGTATAATCAAAAGTGCTCCAACGGTTATTTTTCCAAAGGTCCAATTTTCTGACAAAAAAATAACGACTAGTTGACCATCTGATATTTTACCGGACGTCCAGTAAAGTGAGTCCGGTACGGGCAGAGTTTTTGACCGTTTGAGTGTTATAAATATTTCACTATTTCTTCACTTGTGATTACACTTTTTAAGCATTAAGTGAGGTTTTTTATTGTCCACAACCATCTTATTATCCATCTCTAAGAAGATCAAAAAGTATCAAACTATTGGTTTTTTATTGTCCACAACCATCTTATTATCCATCTCTAAGAAGATCAAAAAGTATCAAACTATTGGAAAACTTTTGAGTGATTTAACTTTGTGAAAATCTTTAATTATTTCAAGAAATTTTTCATCTCAACACTTTGATCTAAACTCATTATCATTTATTGAAGTGTTTGCTTCTTCTCTTCTTGTTATCAATCTTGATTCTATCATTCAATAAGAAAAGAAGATTTCATTTGTAAATTCATTTTGAATTGTGGGTTGTGTTGAGGTCCTGGAAAAAGCTCAACATTGTAAAAGGATCGGTGCTCTTTGGTTGTAAGTCACCGGAAGCGTTGTAAGTGGTTGGATTGCACCACAAGTCAATCAATATAGTGAAAAGGGTCTTACTCGTAACGGAGAGTTTGGTAACGGGGGACGTAGATAGTTGGTTTGGATCGAACCTCCATAACAAATCGTTTGCACTCTCTAACTCTCTTTTACTTATCGCTTTTATATTTGTGCTTATTATTTGAATTAATTAATTTAGTCTTTACTTGCTTGAATTTAGATTAATTCTTCGAAATTTTTTTTAAAAAAAATCAATTCACCCCCCTCTTGGTTAGCCTATCTTGGGTTTACATAATCCAGAGGTCGAACCTTTAGATTCCAAAGACTCGCTTAAGGAGTAAAAAACTAATACAGACACGACTACCATCACCAGCTCTGGTGGCACGATTTTAACTTCAAATCATGGCCCAAATTTCATTCTCCTCATCAAAGTCCTATCATTCAATCGTCTCCCCTCTCGCTCTCTCCCGCTCTCTCCCGCTATCTTAAATCTCTAGCTAAATTTGTTTTTGAGTGAAAATTTGGTGAGACGTTTGTGCATTATCAAACTTCAAATGCTGGGTTCATGCTTAGTGAGATTATTTGAATCCATGTGTGAGTCGTGAATTGGGAATTCAATTGGTGTGTTTTCCATAGTTTTTATTACCCGAATTGAATTTTTCCCAGTTGAATTCATGGCTTGAAGCATGCGGGATGCATCCAATTGAAATGGGACAGGCTTGGGAAGAGCGTTTGGTGGGTTCCAACTTGGGTGTTAGTCGGAAAGGGGTTGTGGCCAGCATTGGTGTAGCCGGAAAGGGTGTCATTGACGGTTTGCCATGGAGGTGATGTTGAAATTGACGTTAATGGTTGAAAACTGTTTGTGTGATTTTGATTTTTGGGTTGGGGTGGGATGACTTTTATATTTTTCTTTTATTTATTTTTAAAATTTTTTATTGTTTAATATGGTAAATAGATAGTTACCATTTTGCTCTTTTAAAATTGATTAAAATATAGTCAAATTTAATTTTGGTAGTCAATTGAGGAAAAATGGATGGAAACTATTCAAAATGGTCTCACATGCAACGGTTGAAAAGATTATGGATGATAGGTACAATCAGGGCCGGCCCTGTGGTGAGGCGAGTGAGGCCGCCGCCTCAGGCCCAAGCTTGGAGGGGGCCTAATTTTTGGCCCCAAAAAAAAAATTTTTTTTTTTTTTTATATGACAAGCCCAAATCTGGAGGCCGAGAACCTAAGGCCCTAAACTAAAACTCCTACAGTCTCACACCGAATCACTCCCGTCTCGACCACTCTCTCCTTCCCGCTCTCAAATCTCCGACAAAATTGGCTGAAAGTAACTCGAAATCTCAAATCCACCGGCCCTGAATCAACCGCTCTTGAAGTCGACGCCGGAGTGGTGTTTACCGGAGTCCAGAGTCCCCAGACGTCCAGTGTATTCAGTATTCGTTTTACAGCTTCTGCTCTTCTGGAGTTCTGCAGACTGCAGCTTCTGGAGTTCTGTCTTCACTCTTGTGGAGTTCTGCAGCTTCTGCTGGAGCTGGACCAGCTGGTAAGTGGGCGATTGGAGTTTTGGGGATTTCCTGATTTTTCTAATTTTAGTTTTGATTTTTCTGCTCGTAGTCGTATGAATCTATTTGTACAGGTTAAGTTTAGTTTAGATAAATGATTATAACTTGATTTGGTCAATGAGTTGGTGAATGGTGATGCTTGTAATTTGTAAACCTTGATTTGTAACTTCAACATCAAAGGATGATTTATGATTTTCATTGCGGTTTCTTGAGTTCAGAGGCTCTGTCTAGGGTTTTTATATGGATTTCAGAGACAAAGGATGATTTGTAACTTGAAATGCTCTTTCTGAAAAGATTCTATTGTCCATTAGAAATATATCCTCAATTAAACCTCTAAATTGAGCCTATGCAAAGTGAAAACTCATGTACATTGCAAGGATGAACCATCAGTTAGATATTACAACACTTCAAAATTATCATTAGAAATCAAAACATTATAGAATTTTGGATATGCTACTTGATATGATTGCTTACGTTGAAGAGTAAAAGGTAAAATGAAATGGGAGGGAGGGAGTGAGGATTGGAAGCTACCTGTGGCAGATGTATACTGTCCTCCAAACTGAGTTTTGCCTTGTAAATGATTTTTCTTCTTTGTAGTACTCGTCAATTTTGGGTTTTCTATGCAATCTCACTTGTTTGGTTATGGAACTTCATAGTGAATGTGGTGAACCAATTATGAGCGACAACCAAGTTATATGTCATTTTTGTTTGCTGCCTTTAAACGTGCCATAAATTATTCATACAGGCATAGCATTCGGGATATTATTTCAATGAGTAATTCGCTTAGCTAGGCAGGTATTCCTGGATAGGTGGCTTACTGTGTTTGATTATGTTACGTGATGATATTGTTACTGTGACTTCACTAATCTTTGGTTTCTCATAATCCATATGCATTGATTAATATGTTGTTTATATGTGAATGATTTGTGAATGATTCAATTTCAGGCTTGTGAGAACTGAGATGCAACGCTGGATACTGGAATAGGCGTGATTCCACAATTTTCTTGAATTTTCTACTTCTCAAGTAAGCAATGGCTTGCTCTAACTTGATATTGAAAATGTTTGAAGCCTTGTCGGCTTATATAATTGTGGCCTGGTCGGCTTGTATGAATGCTCATTGTAGCGTGTAGGATCAATTGCACAGGCGCACGTTTATCTTTTGTTCTTTATATTTGTTTGTTGTTCTACGAGTCAGTGTTAAGTTTGCAATACGTTGCATAATGCACGGTTGGATTTTGTGTTTATGTTGATCTCCGGGGGCCAGAGACGGAGCTAGGGGGCCGCCGTTGATCTCCGTTGTCTCTTAGTTTAAAAAAAATTTCAGGGGCTCCGCCCCCCTCCACCTCCCGTATTTTCGCCCCCCCCCCCCTGCCGAGGGCCCAATTTCCAGAGTTCGCCTCAGGCCCCGCCAATCACAGGGCCGGCCCTGGGTACAATAAATGAATTATTTGAAAAAATTTTGCTAATATTTCAAAAATTTAGAACTTTTGCTGCAATTGTTCCTTAATTATAACTTGCAGCCTCCAACATTAACAACTATAGTTGAATAATTACTCAATCAACTTTAGTCTTTTATTTAGCATTTACATTTGAATTCAAATGCACCAAACGCATGTCAAAAAATTTAAATTCTTTAAGTCACCATTGTAGAAAATAAAAATTTGTACCAAACATGTTTTAAATTACGAAGGCGGCCACCAACATGTGATGGTGGGGCCTCCGTACTCTGCGGCAAACCAACTTCTATTACACCAATCACTGTGCAAAAGCTGCCTCATCGCTCAGATACCAATTACTACAGATAATTCAAGTACTACAAAATCTGTTGTCGCTCAGCTTTATATATCGGCTTTCACTTTATTTTCCCGACTTTTCGTCACTTTCAATCATAGCATCTCCACACGCGCTTTTCATCAAGCCGTTGAAGCACTGAACTTGCGCTTCAATTTTTCAGAATATTGGAGTGTGTTTTTTTTTGCGTATGATCAATTTAGGATGGCTAGTAGTGTGATTTCATCAGAGGATGAATGCGAAGAGTTACAATCGCGGCGATTTGATGACAATTATAGTTTCAGCGCTGACGTCAGCGAGTCGGAGAGCTCGTCTTCGAGTACAAGCATTTTTTCTTCTGATCCTCGGTTAGCTTCGACTACAGTGACATCTTCTACGTTTGAATTAGATTCGAATTCTGAGTTTCTTGCCGCGCAACTGCCGGTAGTTGGAGGCAGACACGTTATTGTTCCGGCGAAAAAGCCGGAGAGAGATAAACCCGGGGGACTAGAATTATCCGGTGAGTTATTGATCTCTCAATATCTAAGTATTTTACGCCGATTAATTTAGGATTGCGAGTCCAATAAATTTCTTAGTATATTGTAATTATTAATAGGTACGCATTTCTCTCCAAAAATTAAAATAATGTGAAATAGTGAATGTTCAGTTGACCATAACTCTGTCGTCGGCGGTCTTAGTGGATGATTCTGTAGGATGGATAGAGTGTGTACTTATTTTATATTGCCCTTAATTCATGGTAGTTTGCTCAAGCCTCTGTTTGGTTTGAATTAAAATATCGTGTTAAAGTCAACAATTAATTTTTAAACATATATTTCATAGTACGCTCGACTTTTCAACTACAAATTCCATTAGCTTCTATCAAAATCTACTAAAAATTCCTACCGTTTATGCTAAATGTTAATGATATTATTCTATGGCTTCAAAATATGAAACTTTGATATACAGTTTTAAAATAGAGTATGTGATTATCAGCAAACACATTATTTATTACAAGGATCACATGATGGCTTCTTATGTTTTCATCCCTTTTTAGAGGGAACATCTCTAAAATTTCACACCATCACTGCCATATAGTTCGAAAAATGAATAACAGACACCATATATTAATAAGAACCTTAGATTTCGAAACTATTTAATGTTGAGTATGATTTTCTGTGAACAAAGGCAATGATCAAAAGATATTCTGACTTTTAATTATTTGAGGTTCTATTTGACAATTTGTTGCCTTGTTCATTCAACAACTGAATCAGGGATTTTTCTTTTACAAAACAATGGAAAGATAATATTTTTTTCCCCCTGTTAATAACCACTTCTATTGACAAGGTGTTGTGAAAGTCAAGCATTCCTCCATGCTCCCTACAGCTGCTAAGCCTGAGTGATTGTCAGTTTTGTTTTCTGATATTTTTATTTTGTATTTATCCCTTCTGATTCCTGTATTTTCTTCTGGATATTGCTTGTTTGATTGCAGAAACTGAATTGATGAAGGAAAGGTTTGCTAAGCTGTTGCTAGGAGAAGATATGTCAGGAGGAGGGAGGGGAGTATGTACTGCTCTGGCAATCTCCAATGCCATTACTAATCTTGCTGGTTCTTCACAAACCTTTCTTTCTTGTTTTGGTTCATTATTCTAGTTAGACCAATAATATTGCTGTTTTAATTATATACACTTGCTAACTTCCACAATAAATTGACAGCTACTGTGTTTGGGAAATTCTGGAAGTTGGAGCCCTTGGCCCCTCAGAGAAAGTTGATGTGGCGACGAGAGATGGATTGGCTTTTATGCGTGAGTGATTCCATTGTGGAGCTCATTCCATCAGTGCAAGAATTTCCAGGTGGCAGGACCTTCGAGGTTATGATGACTCAACAAAGATCTGATATATATGTGAATCTTCCTGCCCTCAAGAAATTAGACGCAATGCTAATTAGCATCTTGGATGGGTTTCGTGACGCTGAATTTTACTATGTTGAGCGTGGGATGGGTGTTGCTGAGGTGGAACACATTGAAGCAAAACCTTGTTCCCCACTCTCACGGATGCCTTCCACATCTCTTGAAGAAAAATGGTGGCTACCTTTCCCAAAGGTCCCACCAAATTGTTTGTCTGAGGAGACAAGAAAGCGACTGCAACAATGCAGGGAGTGCACAAATCAAATTTTCAAAGCTGCTGTGGCAATTAACAGCAGTGTGCTGTCAGAGATGGAAGTTCCACAAGTTTATTTGGAGAGCTTGCCCAAGGTAAGAAGGTTTTTTTCTGCTCTTCCAATTTAGTTGTGATTAACCAATATCATATGGATATTTGATGTCTTTCAACTCTTTCCAGTGTCAAACTTTGATCCTGTCATACAAAAAACCATGATAATTTTCTCTTTTTTTGGGTTGTCATTATCATGATCATGTTCTCCCGCCTATGGGTGTCTTGGAAACATGATATAAGGAAAGAAGACTAAATTAAGCCCCATGTTTTCCCCCCCATTTTCTAAAAATTATTTTTCCCCAAACTCATTTTCAACGACATATTCTCCCAATAGAATAATTTTACACGTGAACTCTTAGCGTTTCCCAACTTTGTAACTATGCATTCTTTAAAAAAATTACTTTTCACAAAATCTCTACCAAATAGGGATTAAATATGAGATAAAACCCAAGATGGATTGGAACATGTCTGCCCGAATGACTGGGTGTTGAAAACCAAAATGGCCTTGTACTACTTGATGGGATTAATCTTCTAAATTATAACTTTAGCTCTTAAGGAGAATCATATCAACTTCCACAAACAGTAGACAAAGATTCATGCTTTTTCTATTAATCTGCCACTGGGCTTAATCTATCTCCAGCATCAGTTGAAGAACCCTTTTGTGAATTTCTAGAGTGAATTCCCCTCAAGTCTACTTTTGGTTATTTGATTCTACAAAACCGGGTCCTTACCATGCTTGTGAGGATTTTCAGGCTACTTTCTAGTTTATTAAAGAAAAAAAAAAGTTAGCATAAAAATGTATCCCCTCTGTTTTTATCTTACACTTTTCATTTTATGTTGCTCACATTCTGTCTATTGGGATTTCAATTGTGGGGATTAATCTCTTTACGGAAGGCTTTAATAGTATTTCACTTGCTCTAATTAATTAGGTAAGTGCCCGTTGATGCCTATGTTTGGCTAGGATAAGGGATGAAAATGAAGTTAAAGGGATATGGTAGCAGTTCAATAATTATTTATGCCTTACGCCATTGTTTCGCTACCGTTTATAAATTGTTTATAATTGGTTAAACTACTTTTTATCCACACATCTCATGAGACCCATAAATACTACTTCACTTATCCACCACTTATTTATATCTATTTTGTAGTTTAAACATTTTATAAAAAAGCCGTACATGTGTTTCGCGTGGCCTGAGGTAAATTTTAAAATTTGAACTCCTAAATCGTAACAAACAATCAATTTTTTTCATTTATAAGAGTTTTACGGAACTAAATTTGTTAACTTAAAATCAATAATAAAATAACAAATAAAATGAAAAGATGTCGTCAATTCTTTTTGGACCCATTTTGCCATTAAAGTACTTATTCATATCTTCAACTGGCTTCGAATTAATGCTTCTACTATTTTTTCTTCTTTTTTTGAGCTTCAGACGCATATGTATGAATCATGGTATTTGACTCACTTGTTTGACCTTTTGCCACTTTTAGGGATGGCAACGGGCCCCCCCGCCCCGCTAAGAAATTCCATGCCCCGTCCCCACCTCGTTACCTGTTTAAGGCAGGGTGGGGGCGGGGCGGGGCGGGGCGTTTACTACCCGTTTAAATTTTATTTTTATTTTTTTAGTTTTTGATAATTTATTTTTATTGTCCATATTCATTAGATTTAGACAAATAATTTTAGTTGCTATTTTCTATTAGAACAAATGAAAATTTTCATTTAAAGTATTGAATTCTAAAAAAAAAAAAAATTAACGGGGCGGGGCCACTGTTACCCGTCCCCGCCCCGTTTGGAGCGGGGCCCCGCGGTTGTCGAATTTTTTTGCCATCTTTAGCCACTTTCCTAAATATTCCATTCCACAAGTACATAACCAAAAGAAGATTTTTGTTTGTATTCTACAATATGGTTATAAGATATCTATGAAATCAAATTTATAAATAAAAAAAAAAAACAATGAATAAAGTTGTATAGTGTGTGGCACCCCTGCCTCACCATATAGCAGCACTAAAAAAAAAATTACCAAACGATCTATAAACAAAAAAGGGAAAACATTAAAAATAATCAATGATTATTAATGTTTCTAATTTAGCTATAGTGGGAGAAAATTTCCTTTCATTACATATGTATGGTAAATACACTTCTTACTCATAATGAATTCAATTTCATTTAAAATAGGAAATGGAAATAAACTTCTTACTTGCAAAAATTGTTAAATTTTACACATATTCTCACTTTGCACAGGGCTCACAGTCTTAGAGAAAAATAAATTGTTATTGCAACAACAAAAACGATGTATCATCTAAAGTCATAAATATTTTCATAATGTAACATAATAAAATGGAAAAAATTAAATTACATCATATTTAACCATATATTGCTTCCAATTACCCCATATAAGGCAAAAATTCATATTAATTAATAACGGATCATAGATCGAGAAAAACAATTCAATCCTACGGATAAATCAATGATTTGATCAATAGGATTTTGAAAAAATATAACTAAAATTAGAGACAAAACTATACGGTAATCAATTAAATATATAGAATCTATCCGTCAAAGCAATTAAAAAAACTAGACTTAATAAACGGTCATATCAACAAAGATATGTGTAACGATACATAATTCTATACCGAGAGGGTGTTACACAATGGAATGAATATTCTTAATCCAAACACTGATTATGTGACTCGTGATATCATTGTTGAAGAAGTCTCGTTGTTTGGAGCAACCAAGCAAGAGTGAACAAGTATAAATAGCCGTGCAAAAAAAAATTTTTGGGCTGGCCCAGAGCTGGGCTGAGGTGTTGGCCTCTTTGGCCTCTCCTTAGGTCCGGCTATGTAAACAACTCTCAAGCATGCTTTAAATGTCTTATAGTATGACTTGCATCCAAATGTTATACTCTTAACTGTCATGTATTGTCTACAACAAAGGTGGTTGCATATTTGATATTTTTATCAATCAACCATGTCACTACATGTAGGACTACTGGCAAGCTGAGCCATGTGGTATAGACATTTTTTTTGGGTCATATATTTCCTTTCTAGTTCATGGCTAGTGCTTTAGTGTCCATGCAGATCATAGTTTGGTGTACTTCTCATTTCAATTTTTATGGTATGAGTTTTTATGTGTCTATGTTTCATGTTCTTCAGAGTGAGAAGGCTTGCTTGGGTGACATCCTCCAGCGTTATATGACTGCTGACCATTTCTCTCCTGACCATCTTCTCAACTACCTGGATCTTTCATCAGAATATACCACTCTTGAAATTGCAAATAGAATTGAGAGTGCTGTTCACTTTTGGAGATTGAAATGTCAAAAGAAGAAATTGATCCGTGCAAAAACTGGGTCATGGAGTGGCACAGTGAAGGGCCTTGGTTGTGATATTGAAAAGAGTAAACTGTTCGCAAATCGAGCTGATACCCTCCTAACGAAGTTAAAGTTGTACTTTCCTGGTCTCCCTCAAACTGATTTGGATATGAACAAGATTCAGTTCAACAAGGTATGATTGCAAATTTCTATTTTATTTTTCTGTATTTTTCTGTGGCCTGTTTGGAGGGATTTAAACTCATGTTTAATATCCTTATCCTCAATACTTCTGGAGCAGCACCTCCAGAAGCTTGTGGGGGAGACACACTGATTGAGTTGGGGGATGAAAACATACTGGCTCTGAATACCCTGTGCTCAATCTTGAAGGCAAAAACAATCCTTTTTTGACCACAACTTTTTGCATTGTTTGGGTTGACGCATTTTGAAATCCTTAACATCTGCATTTTGAGAGTCTCTTGGAATGTATCTGACATCCTGCCGTAATTGGTATCTATTGAAAAGCCTTAATACTCTTAACATCTAAATTTAAGTGAAATCAATACATTTCAATTCTTTTTTAAATCCTTTGCTGGATTTCAAAGTCAACAAATGTGTAATACATCAATTTCAAAAATTATCCTTAAATCCAAATATATACATTATCATACCCTTCACTAAAAACTATCTTAGTTACAACCAATTTTATCAAGTTCTGGTACGTGGCGGCTAACCTTTAAGTGGCAGTCATTCCATTTTGCCCCATGAAACCATGGGGCAAACTATCTTAAAGCAACAAACTAAAGCTGAAAATTTTGATTAGGTGGTAAATTGCTGCAATTACTTTGTCCGTTTGTAACACTGCATTAATTCACATGTCACGTTATGCAGAGAAATCTTGTCAAATAAGCATAATACTTATTCCAAGTTTGCTTGTTAAGGGAGAAATCTCACATCGAATAAAGATAAAAACATAGACCAAGTTATAAGAGTTTGGACTACTTTTAATAAGATTAACATTTTAAGATGGAATTTCAAGCCTTAATATGGTGTCAGAGACTATTAAGCTCCGATGAGTAATTCGATCTGATTAAAACTAAAAAACGAGCACAAGAATTTCCAAATTGGTTTTCTCAAACGAGCCATCATCTTGTGGATAAGGGCTTGGATTACTCTCTTAAAAAAGTTCACATTTTAAGATAAAACTTCAAATATTAATATTGCTTTCATTCCTACCACTCTTTGGCTGTCAGAATTTTGAGGATTTGAAGATAGACAAAAAATAATTCTTCAAGTGCAAATGTATGGGTTTGCACCCGCTGCATAATCATTCCAAACAATTAATACTTTGTCTACAGATATTGCCCCAATACTTATGTTGAATCTATGTTAATTCTGCTTTTGAGTATCCAATGGCTCCCTATGTTAATTCATGTAGGATGTTGGGCAATCAATCCTTGAAAGCTACTCCAGGGCGATGGAGAGCTTAGCCTTCAACTTAATGGCTAGGATTGATGATCTTCTACACGTTGATGATGCCACGCGACGACGTGTAGCAGCAGGGGGAATATGTACGCTCAGCCGGAGGGGATCTACCGGTTCGCGTGCTTTGCAGAAGCCAAATTTTGTCCAAGGCCATTCACCATCCAAAACTCTCGTTTACCAGTAAGGATAGTAAGCCCACTCCCAACCTAGTAAGCCCACTTTCAGCGATTCGTGCTTTGAAGAAGCCAAATTTTGTCCAAGGCCATTCACCATCCAAAACTCTCGTTTACCAGTAAGGATAGTAAGCCCACTCCCAACCTAGTAAGCCCACTTTCAGCGATTAGCTGAAGAAAGCTGAGAATATAAGTTTTGGATGTCCCTGGAAAGAGTGCCTTACAATGCTGGGGACGTAGAAAGATACCATGGCCGTTGAAACTTGTAACGTGCAAGGATATAATTGTTGGGATAGAGGAATGATCAGAATTATTGGTGGTAAGCACAATTTATATGTACAAGAAGCATTTTCCCAATTTATATACGCAATTCTAACATTTAAGACAGCGTAGAAATAGTTCTAACTTATAGCTTTGTGATAGAGGTCGACACGATAATTTTCATGTGCTAGCGTAGTTTCTGCTCTATTGGTGGGAGACAATGTTGGCCCAAGTTGAAGTTTTATACTGAGTTATTAACTGATCCGACTGTGTTAATCATGTATTCTTGAATTCCTTCGTAATGTTCCTCGTCTCTTACCAATTTTACTTTTTATGCCAAAATATTATGAATTAAGATCTCTTTCGAACATTTTAAGGTTTTAAATGAGGAGCTTCATGTAAATCTTGAATTCGCTCAATTATGAAATTCCAGCATTCGAATAAAAATATTACATTTAAAGAGGCACAAGGATGACCGAAACATAAATAATTAGAACTTTATATGAGTAATTCAAGGGTGAATACATTGTTTAGAGGCCTAATTCCCTCGTACATAACTTGAATGTGATTGATTAATGTTATCTTTGGAAAAAATGGGAATGAAATAAGATCAGGAAAGAAAAATTGTACCTACAAAATGAAGAATAAAAAATGGATTGCCAAAAATCTCCACAAATGTATTGGCTAAATGCAAGTTGCCCAAACCATTTATAAAGAATGAGACCTCGTCATATCTGTATATTTAAAAATTGAAAAAAACACTATCATACGCATTTTTACAGGCATTCTACGTGCATCACATGTCCTTCAACTCGTGCTCAGAAATAAGACATCAAAAGGAGAAAAAGTTGTGGGGCTTAGCACATTTTAATGAAGGAATAGTTTGGACATGTTATCCTTCACGCGTAGAAGGCTAGGAAAAAGGATTTTGGGATATTCTAGCACCAGAATGGTAACCGAGTACACGAACAAGCCCACAAAATTCAATGCCAAGATTGATAGAAGTAACAAGAAGATAACTTAGCCACTGTTTGGCTTGATAAAAGTTCAAGAAATATTCGCTCAATAAATTTTCTTTCCCCCATATTTACACAAATGGTAATAAAGCGGCTCATAAATTGACATCTTTTGTTACTTTAGTAGAGACCTTTGTTGGTCGAACTGTATTCACCGTTTTATATGATTCAAGTGACAAGATAATCCCATATATTAAGAACATAATTCAGAGTATTAAACATGTGAAGCGTTGAACCACACTTTCATCTATAACTTCGAAAAGTGACAAACATGCCCGTTTGATTATCATTATTGTAGAATGAGAATGAAAAATATAATCGTTATTGAACTCCACACAAGAGATAAAAATTCAAAATTGATAACTTCATATGGCGGACAACAGTCATATTTTTCTTTTTTATAGATAAAAAATGAGAAACAAACGGAGACTAATAACATTTATAGAAGATGAGAATAAATTCAAAATCCACTCTCTTCATTAACAAAGGACGTAGGGCCAAGTATCATGTTTAAGGGGAAATCTTGATTTGCTTGAGCAGAATCAGGTTTGAAAAGTAGTGTTCAACATAATTTGTCCAAATGCTGACCACAGTAATAAATTAATTATAACCCCTTTCTTCAGTGGTTGAAAGAATTTTTGCACATTTCATGATTTGACTCAGTGGCCTGTTAACTTCTAGGAAGTAATGATTCAAAGATTTTACAAAAATGGTAAAAATTTATTTATTGATGACCAGTTTACACCATTGAACAATAATAATAACCGATTAAATCCTGTTCTGTTTGGTAAGGATTAAAATCAGGTTTTGAATAAACTTTGATAGAACTCGCGTGATTAAAAAATTGTAAGATCCATTAAAAATATGGTTGAAATGAATTATTAACTTTGACATAAATTAAAATTTAAAATTTTAATCGGTACCAAACAGTCATATGTATTTTACTGGAACAAAAAAGATAAGAAATTAATAATTGTGTGTAGATACTAGATAGATACTCCACAGCACTAAAAATAAATAATTAAAGTTTTATTCATTTTATCCATTCAACAGTGTTACATTTCACAAAATCAAATTCGAGCATCTATTTATTTGATCCCTTTTTTTTTTTAAAATACATTTTTTCTGTTTTCTTTTCAACTACACATTTTTCAATAAAATAATATTACACGCAACAACCCAAAAACTTATTCTTTATTTTTAATCACATTTTTCATCATTTTACTATTCTAACAGCAACTCAAAAACTTTTTCTTTATTTTTAATCACATTTTTCATCAATTTATTATTCTAAAATGTATTCTATATAAAAAAGGTTTTGCTAGGGGTAAATAATTTTGGTGGGGTGAGCTCCATCCATGTGAGTGTTACGTGAACCATCAATGTGAGTGTTACGTGAACCATCAATGTGAGTGTTATCTATTCCTTATGTACAAAAATTATATGGTCCATCCATGTAAGTGTCATGTATCCCTTTATGTACAAAAATTATACACAACTAGAATTATCTCCATATGAAAAATGGGGGTTCAGACAAGGCCAACCGTGTACCAACCAAAGTAAAGGGTATTTTAATGCGAATAGGTTGATAGATATTTGATGATTTACTGTCAGTAAATTTCTTTGGAAAGAATAAATGGGAGCTGATGCCTGATGGGCTGCAGCATAATTTAATGGCAATGTCAGCCTTCAATCATGAGCCTACAATATACGAAGGAACGCTCCCTGGAGCCAGAAGGGTTTCTCAGATGGCCACTGCCCCCAATTATTCTTGCCCTGCATACTGTGTGTTTTGCAAACTCTAAACGGTTCAACGGATCAATGAACAAGAAGAAAGATATCTGGATTTGAACATTCATACTGAAAAGGAAATAAATCGATTGTTACTAGGAAAAAATTTCCTAACTTTTCCTAGAATTTCCTTTTCTTGGTTGAAAACCCAAGGAGAAAGCTCCATTTCTCCTTTTCATGATCTTGACCCTTGAGCTGCGAAGCAGGTGATCAAGAACTTGCAAGAGACAATCTTATAGGAAAACTAGATAGTCAGATAAATATTTCCAGGGAAAAAGAATAATTGATTGACACACAAAATCTGCGAAACTAGGGTTTTAGTACCTGGCAGAAGTTTTGTTCCTGAAGCTTTTGCCCACCAGATTTGCTGCAACACACAGATCCAAACGATACCAAAAACACATACAAACAGGCACCATAAGTTTAAACCAAGTAACACTCACCAAGAAAGTTAGCACATACAAAAAATGGAGCATCTGAAAATGATTAACATGCATGGCAAAAAAAGTTAGAAAATTTGCACAAATTTATAGAAAGGGGATCGTTACCTTGATCTGTGTACAGTGGAAAACAAGAGAGAGAGAGAGAGAGTGCCACAACGGTTTTACAAAGAGAATCCAACAGAACTCAGTTGGCAGTATGCCCACCTCCATATATGATATCAGAATGAAATTTCTTAATAGGAATGGAGGTGGACAGAATGCCAATAAATTCTGTAAGAAACCCTTTGTTAAACCGCCATGACCTAATCAAGAACACACCAAATCCACCATTGAAATCACTCACACGCCCACATAAAAGAAAGGCATGTGCCAGTGGAAAAGGCTTGGTTCAAAGAGGGGCAGTTGGGCACTATTTAAGATGAAAGATGAGGCTAGCACAGTGAATAAGAGAGAGAAAGTTAAGGAGCTGTAAATAATGAAATGGAATAAGCATAATGAATACGGGTGGTTTCTGAAGGAGGTAATAATCAGATTGGATGGTTCATTCTTGGGGAAAATTAACAAGAAAAGAATCAAATAATCATCTTAGTAATTCTTGCCCTAAAAACCCTCCTTCCATCTCGTTTGTGATGAAAAAGGAGAAAAATACACGTATATATCATATCTCCCCACCATCAGTCTCTTCCTTGCCTTTCTCGTACCCTCGTTTGTGACGAAGACACAGTCAGCTCTCTCTCTCTCTCTCTCTTCTTTCTTCTCTATCTAAAGTGATAAAACCTCGAGAAAGGGGATAAAAAGGGTTTAGGTTTTGGTGTAACCATCAAAGGAGAGCTTGTTGTGTTCTGACCAAAAATGACAAAACTAGGAACAGAAATTAGTTTCGGCTTGAAAAAAGGTGCCTTTCCTACCGAGGCCCGAGGGCATTGCAAACATCGACTCCAACTTTAAGAAATCTCAAATTTTAGCCATCTTAACTTTTAATCATATCGATCTAGTATGCGAATTTTTTAATTAGTGTCGTTTGAGTCAAATTTCTAACATCCTAATTTGTGAAGAAAACAACCTTTTTTTCCATTGACGTGTGGAATCGTTAGAATTCTTGTGAATATCTCGTATAATGATCTTGAGAAATCTATAATACATAATAATTAATTTATTGGCTGCTAGAAACCAATAGAGCAGTAGATTTCACTTCAACAATCAAATCAATTTACTACTTTAAAATTATTCTAATTGATTAATAGTAGTTAGAATAATCTCGTTTAATGAAATTGTAGAGGTTTTTAGATAAGAGATTTCACACACCGGTGTTGTGGTGGTTAACTTGCTTGTTAATTATTTTTGAAACTTGAAGTTAAAGTCTCGTGGTCCATGGGACTCAAAAAATGACGTATCAGTGAGTTGCATATGCGACATGTTATTATCAATTTTGTCGTTCTTATGTTATATATTTTATTCTAGTGTTAAATACGCTACCATCGTGCCAATCACGTTTTTCACCTAGTTAATATATAACTATTGTGTTTCATGACCTTATGCAAACTTCTATTTATTTGTAGTCTAGTCAATGATTCATATAACCATTGTTCAATTCTCTTCGATCGATCTCCTCTTTTGCTCTTCCCCTCAAACATACGTTGTTCGTCTATTCGAACATCCTTTAAATATGTACATTGCATATTTCATTCTATCTCATCTGTAAACTCTTAACCCGTTGAAAAATAAAGATTGATTTGTGCTCTTTAAGATGCCAATATATATTAAAACTTTAACACTTGTCTGGTTTAATTACTATATTGAATTATCTTATCTAAAGTATTACATTGCTAGCAATGATAGAATTTCATTTCAAGATCTTCTAGATTTATTATTCAAGTTTTTGCACTCTCGAGTTGAGGAGTTTTTACATACACACGCGAGATAGTATATAATTAATCATTTGCTTGTTTTTTTTTTTAAATTATTATTATTATTATTATTATTTTGAGCTAAAATATCAATTTCAAAGTTATAAACATTAATTTTAACGAAACATTTTGTATGACTCACAATGATTACTCACTTATCCATCACTTCTACAGTTTATAATTTTTAACAAAAAATGAAACCCCGTTGGGATTAGTTGATTAGTGGTAGGAGCCAAAGTTCCCTTCTTTTAGGGTACACTACATATTCGAAGCAAGCAAGCCGGAGTGGGGTGGACCTATATGACACCATGATCATCAAACCTAGCATCCTAGGCACCCTTCTTTCAATTTCAAACCATGAGTTTTGACCAAAATGAGCAGAAAAAGTGCTTCAAAAAAAAAAAAAGTCATTAAAAAGTTAAAAAAGTAGATTATAGGTCAAATCTTTTCAATAATAATTGCAATATCTATTAGCAGTGTTTTCTCATTTCATTCCCTTTTCCAAGAACCAAAGAGAGAATAAAATGCTACCTTTTGTCGAGTGAGATGTCGCACTCATCACACCCACCACAACGACTGTTTTTAACCCTTTTTTCAGTAATATTTATAGCAGTCAAACTTCTTACACTGCAAAATTTCCACAAATCTATGTTATTTATTTATTTTGCTATTTTTTCAATTGAAGTTAATGGGATTGTTGTGGGTAGTTCTACGGCAATAAATATTTGTAGGGGACTACATATATCAAATTTGACATGTTAAAAAGAAAAAAATATATATTAAAAATAATGTTGCTCCATTTATGAATGCAATGTACATAAGTTCGTTTAACATGTGATGATATTTCGAATTCTAGATACAATTAAATTTGAAATCAATTCTCGATATAGCTTTAGCCCTATTTTATTCGCATTGAACCAAACACGTCCTAATAGTATCTTTTATACAAATCATAAGAATGTAAAGAGGTGGTTGATCCGAGATCTTCGAAATGTTCTCTTGGTATAAAGAATTTTCCAAGAATAGTGTATGAAACAGAATGTGACGTAATTTTGGTCGATGCACCCATAGGTTGCTACAATAGAGGATCGGGGAGGCTGAATACTATATACACAGTTGGGTTATTAGCCCAGAACAAAGAAGATGGAGAGACCAACGTGTTTGTGAATGATATTGAAAGGAAAATGGAGGACACCTTCTCCGGGACTTTTCTGTGTGATGCTTACATTACTGAGGAAGTAGAGAGATTGAGACATTTCAACATTCCTAGTCACCGTACTATTGTTTCTTCTCATACACCTTTCTGTCTATAGAGGACATGATTTGTTTAGGCGTATTGGAGATTGTAATTCAGTTGTATTCAGTTAGTTACAGTTTGTAATACAGTTAGTTAGTTAACTCCCGGTTGGTTAGTTTTAGTTAGCTATCATATTCCATTAAATTCTGTTAAATGAGCTAGCATATTCTGTTTGAGCTCCAATTGTATTTACACCGTGAACATGGGAACATTCCAGTTTGAATGAATATTTTCTTCATCTCCACATATTTGTTCTTCAACACTATTATTCAATTTACAGATTTCCCTTTCAATATGGTATCAGAGCTTTGTTCTGTTCTTGCTTGAAGCTTGTAAATCACGAATGGCATCAAATAATTCTCCATCATCAGCTATTGATGATGGAACCAATCCATATTTTCTGCATCACTCAGACAACCCAGGTATTGTGCTCGTTTCACAGCAATTGGTGGGAGATAATTACGCATCTTGGAGTCGATTAATGATGAGTGCAGTCCTAGTAAAGAACAAGTTAGAATTCATCAATGGATCCATTCCACAACCTGGAAATAATCCGAAATTACTCAATTCATGGATTCGAAACAACAATAGTCATATCCTGGATTCTCAATTCTGTATCCAAGGAAATCTCTGCAAGTATTTTGTATTCTGAATTTGCTCATGAGATTTGGATGGACCTAAAGGAGCGCTATCAACAAAAGAATTGGCCACACATATTCCAATTAAGGCGAGATCTAATAAATCAGACACAAGGTCAGTCATCTGTTGCATCTTTACTAACTTGAAAACGATTTGGGAAGAACTCAATAGCTACATACCTGTGTGCTCTTGTGGAAAGGCACAAAAAGGCTTGCTGAGCACTATCAGATGAAATATGTTATGTCATTCCTCATGGGGCTGCATGAGTCATTTGCTCAGGTTCGAGGTCAATTGCTATTGATGGATCCCAATGCTCCTATCAACAAGGTTTTTGCACTTGTTTATCAAGAAGAACATCAGAGAGCAGTCGATGTAACCATGAATACATCTGGACCTAATTCTATGGATTTCAAGTCCAAAATGACACTAAGAAGGCTGGTAATGGATATCATCACATCAAATCTCAAAGGAAGGAAAGACCCATGTGTACATATTGTAGATACACAGGTCATGTTGACAAATGCTATAAACTACATCGTTATGCTCCAGGATATAAACCCAAACAAAGGCTTGAAATGAACAATCAGATCAGATCAAGTAATACTGTTATGACTAACCAAGTTTTGATCTTGCTATGAGTCAGTCACAAGGGAAAGTTTGAGAAAATGTTAGAGGTTTTATGCAAACACTTAATGCTGATCAGTACCAGTATCTGATGAGCATATTGAGCAGTCATCTCGAGACTGCAAAAGTGGATACAGAGGCAAACAACGAATCAGTTACCTTCTTCTCAATCTCTGTTAGTCTAACACTCAAATTGTCTAAATACTGGGTAGTGGATTCAGGGGCTACAAGTCACATTTGTTCAAATCCTTCAGCCTTTAGTACAATGAACCACATTGAGAATGCTTATGTTACATTGCCAAACTATACTACGATCCCTGTGCAATCTATTGGTACTATACATCTGTCTTCTGGTTTGGTACTGAGTGATGTGCTATTCAACCTTCAATTTAAATTCAATCTGCTGTCCGTAAGTTCTTTAATCAGGATATCACAATTGTGTGTCAAGTTTCTTACAGATTCATGTATCATTCAGGACCTGCACACATTGAGGATGATTGGTAGGGGTAGAAGAAATGTAGGACTTTATGTGATTGAAGTCAATTCTGATCCAGTTGTTCAATCCCCAAAATTTGGTAACCCATCTTCTATTTTAGTAATAAATAATGTAACTGATACGATTTGGCACAATAGACTTAGCCATCTATCATTTCAGAAACTGAATTTGTTGAAGGATCAATTATAGAAGCTGAATTTGTTGAAGGATCAATTACAGTTTAATCCACCTTGATGTTTGGGAGCCATATCACATTCCAACACATAATTGTCATAAATATTTTCTGACTTTGGTTGATGACTACACAAGGTTCACTTGATTATATCTTATGAAGCAGAAATCTGATGTAAATCTATCATTGCCAAGTTTTTCACTTTAATAGAAACTCAATTTCACAAGAAAATAAAGAAATTCAGATCAGACAATGCTCAGGAATTAAAGTTTAAAGAATACTTCAATACAAAAGGAGTTATTCATCAATTTACCTGTGTAGAAAGACCTGAGCAAAACTCTACAGTGTAAAGGAAACATCAGCACCTTCTTAATGTGACTCGAGCTTTATTCTTGCAGTCACGGGTTCCAATCAGATTTTGGGGAGAATGTGTACTCACAACCACATTTTTTATCAACAGAACCCCTTCACCCCTGAAAAATTACACTCATTTTTCATTGTTGTATGCTACTTCAGTTGATTACAACTTTCTCAAGGTGTTTGGAAGCCTTTGTTTTGCTTCAACATTAGCATCTCATAGGAATAAATTCCATCCTCGGGCCACGACATGTGTCATTGTAGGCTATCCTCCAGGCATGAAAGACTATAAATTTTATGACATTTCCTCTAAAACATTCTTTGTTTCCAGAGATGTTGTGTTCATGAAAGCCATTTTCTATTTCATTACATTCCTCACACAACTGATCTTATTGATCCATTTACAAATATTGTTCTACCTCATATTGTTCCTGAAACAAATGAAACTTCCACTTTTTATTTAGATGGCAATAACAATGATCATGCTTTCACTGATTTGCCTATAATTCATTCTACATCTTCACCATCAATTTCAGAATTCATTGAGGAACAAATACCAGATTCCAATAACTCTTCTAATCATCCTTCATCCTTTCTACCTAGAAGATCAACAAGAGTCAGTAAAACTCCTTCATATCTTCAAGAATTTCACTACAATCTTCTATCATATAAAACCCCAAACAATAACTCAATATATCCTTTATCCAAATTCATTTCTTATATTGCATTCTCTCTTTCACATAGAAATTATATTCTCACAGTTTCATCTAATTTTGAACTGCAATTCTACCATCAAGCCATACAATTTCAGCATTGGCAAGATGCTATGACATCTGAATTGGCTACAATGAAATAAAATAATACTTGGTCAGTAATTGCTCTACCTAAAGGCAAACATTCTATTGGTTGCAAGTGGGTATATAAAATCAAATACACCCTGATGGTAGCATAGATAGGTATGAGGCACGTCCAATAGCCAAGGGATATACCCAACAAGGAGGCTTGGATTTTATTGAAACATTCTCCACTGTTTCCATGCTTGTGACTATTAAATTACTTCTTGCCATTACTGCTATTCGTAAATGGAACCTTGTCCAATTAGATGTAAATAATGCATTTCTTAATGGGGGATCTTTTTGAAGAGATATATATGGACCTGCCTTTGGGATATTCTAAAACAAGTGATTATCTTGCAAAGGGAGGACAATTGGTGTTCAAACTCCATAAATCCATTTATGGTCTTCAACAGGCATCTAGACAATGGTTCTCAAAATTTTCCCAGGTTCTGATTCTTCATGGGTTTCAGCAGTCGAAGTCAAACTACTCTCTATTTACTAAAGGGTCTAGGAACACTTTTGTTACTTTACTGGTTTATGTTGATAACATTGTCATCACAGGACCAGACAACAATATAATTGAATCCTTAAAGGCATTTTTGCATAACCAGTTGAAACTTAAGGATCTTGAGGTGCTGAAATATTTCCTTGGTCTGGAAATTGCTAGATCTCACAATGGGATATTTCTCTCACAAAGAATTTACACATTATAGCTTCTTGAAGATGCTGGTTTTCTTGGCTGCAAACCAATTCCTTTACCAAATGGAACCCAAAGCTCGACTTAGTTCATTTGAAGGTGAATTAATTGATTATGCATCCTTGTATCGAATGCTTATTGGACGCCTACTTTACTTAACTATATATCAACCAAACATAACTTTTGCAGTTCACAAACTTAGTCAGGTTGTTTCCCAACCTCGACAGTTGCATCTTGATGTTGTTCATCATCTCTTAAAATACCTCAAAGCCACTCCAGGACGGGGATTAATATTCTCCGCTTCTTCTTCTTTACAAATTCAAGCATTTGCAGATTCTGATTAGGGAACTTGTCTTAATTCAAGAAAGTCTATCACAAGTTTTTGTGTATTTTTAGGAGACTCCTTAATCTCCTGGAAGGCTAAAAAGCAGCAAACAATATCTAAATCATCTGTAGAAGCTGAATACCGTGCCTTGGCTTCTACAGCTAGTGAAATTGTTTGGATTCTTCAGTTGCTTCGAGATTTTCATGTGTCCTCATCAACTCCGGCACTAGTCTTTTGTTATAATCAAGCTGCAATCCACATAACTAGCAATCCTATCTTCCATGAAAGGACAAAACACATCAAGATTGATTATCATTTCATTCGTAATAAAGTCATTGAAGGTTTCGTTAAACTTCTATCAGTGCGCACTCAACATCAGTTGGCAGATATCTTCACCAAAGCTTTACCGGCTCGCCTTTTGTTTCCTTTACCGTCCAAGTTGGTTGTTGCTAATTTGCCTCGTCCACCTTGAGGGGGGAGTATTGGAGATTGTAATTCAGTTGTATTCGATTAGTTACAGTTTGTAATAGAGTTAGTTAACTCCCGGTTAGTTAGTTTTAGTTAGCTGTCATATTCTATTAAATGAGCTAGCATATTCTGTTTGAGCTCCAATTGTATTTATACCATGATCATGGGAACATTCCAGTTTGAATGAATATTTTCTTCATAAACTCGTCCTCTATCACCAACTTGCAACGAAATCACCCCTTCTTTAGCACAAACTCTGGTTCACTATTGATGAAGAAATTTGATGCGAAGATTGGAAACTTGATACAAATATCAAGAAGTGAAGAAAAAGAAGAAAGAAAATGAGAATGAGAATGAGCTTGCGATTATCCAGGTAGTGTGCTGTAGCTCTCGTGTTTCTTTTTTCTCTGGGTAAAGAGGGAGTTTTAGGCTTTCGGAAAGTGGTATATGAGGGATCTGAGTGCATCAAGACTTGAAGAAGCTAACAGGGGAAAAAGAAGGCGTTTCACTCAATTTTTCTACTTTTTTCCCTTAACTGAAGCAACATATGAGGGTTGCCATAGAGTAGGTAAGAGAAACTGCGATTTATTATTCAATAAATTAAGGATTAAACTATATGTACTACAATTTTTACTACATGGATTACTACATGGCCAAGTGACGGCACCCTATTGGAGGTTCGGATGTGGGGCTAGGGTGCCGCCACTTGGCCATGTTACTACCCATGTAGTACTCCATGTAGTACATGTAGCATCTTCCATAAATTAAATGACTTTGAAGGTATCCACGTGCTGGCATAGATATGCAAATTTCTCAAGTATTCTTAGTGTATAGGGAAACTGTATTTTTTTTTTTTAATTTCTCGTGTGATTAGTCATTTTTAATGCTACGAATATCTACAGTGATCAAAATTTTCCCATCTCAGTAATATCTGAATCCCAAGTTAGCAGAATAGGATTTCCGATAACTATTCAGTATAAAATGACAAACTAAGATTAATAGTTGAAATAATCAAAATGTTCATTATATTGAATATTACCAAGCAAAACAGTCTTCATAGAATAAAAGCAAAAGTAAATTTGTCCACATCCTCAAATAGGAGAAATCTTGAGCAAACAAAATCAAAGAAAAGGGGAAAATGCAAGAAAAAAGACAAATAAAAATAAGTAAAACGCCTAAACAAATCACGTCCTCTATGGACAGAAAGGTGTACGAGAAGAAGCAATAGTACGGTGACTAGGAATGTTAAAATGTCTCAATCTCCCTGCTTCCTCAATAATGTAAGCATCACACAGAAAAGCCCTGGAGAAGGTGTCCTCCACTTTCCTTTCAATATCATGCACAAACACGTCTGTCTCTCCATCTTCTTTGTTTTTGGCTAACAACCCTACTGTGTATATAGTATTCATCCTCCCCGGTCC
The DNA here is from genome assembly GCA_035079005.1 of Fraxinus americana. Lineage (NCBI taxonomy): Eukaryota > Viridiplantae > Streptophyta > Magnoliopsida > Lamiales > Oleaceae > Fraxinus > Fraxinus americana. The sequence goes on along the minus strand of CM068718.1, from coordinate 30,649,653 downwards.
TTTATTATAGCTTCCTACAGGCGCATCCACCATAATTACGTCCCATTCTGTTTCATACACTATTCTTGGAAAATTCTTTATAGCAAGTGGACATTTCGAAGATCTCGGATCAACCACATCTTTACATTCTTCTGATTTGCCTGCATATAACAACTCATCAGCTTGTTTGATATCGGTGTTGTAGGAAACATCGTAAATTTCCAGTGAAGGCACTTGTTTTTTGACCATTTTCGTCCAATTCTTGTTATCCTCAAGAAACACCGTTCGCCCCCTGTGATTGAGTGATGCCCACATGAGGCTGTCAAAGCCAAGCCCGAAAACCAAGAAATTGCATGGTGACTTTTTTTCGAGGACTCTCAATGTTCTAGAGACTTCTTGCAAGTCTTGTTGTGGTGTGATGTTTGAAGTTGCATAGTGAACAAGGGATGTGGCTAGAGAAGGAGGGATCTTGTTGCAAATTGATAAGAACGATGGATATGATGATCTTCCGATTGGCTGAAAAGATGAATTCGATCTGAGAATTACATAGAGAACTAAGAGAAAGAAAAAGGAGAGGAACATAAGCTTAAGGTTGATCATCGAAGGCTGGCTCTTGGACTTCATATTTGTTGAGAAATATCTTGATTGCTAAGAACTATGAAATCTCTGCTAATTTACTCGACCGAAACACTACTTATAGAAGATGCAAGGTTCGTACAAATAAATGAAAAGATTTATTTCTCCATTCGGAGAAGAAAAAATCATGTGACATTTTGGTTACTTTTCTACATTGAGAAAATTTTAGAGGAACGTGTCACAAATACATTGAGAATTAAATTTTGTTCCTTGTGGGGAAAAAATCCCCTACCAGTAAATATGAAAATGGTATGAGAAGCAAAAACATCTAGAAATAATGTGAAAAATATATCTTCACCATATTCTTTTGGTCTAGAAATAATGTGAAAAATAATGGGAAAATGTATATTGGAATAGTGATTTTTTTAAAATTTATAGTTAAAGAAGAAGAAAAAGTTTTGAATTTACGTATAATATTATTTTACCCTGTTCGACGAACATTATTTGGTTGTGTTTTTAACAATGTTTTGAATTGTGATCTTTAGAATAATGTATGATTAAAAAGTAGGGAAAAGTTTCGAATTTATGTATAGAATATTTTATTACGTGAATATATGGTTACATGATTTTTATTGATTTACAATGCCAGAGGTAAAACTTTGGGGTATTCGAAGGGCAGCTTCTCAATCTCCCTTCTCCTATTGCTGGATATGCACATTCGGTAAAAAGGGATTATGTAATCATTGTCTCGTGATTTTTTCTTTCTTTGACATAAATATTTGTTTTGATATCAGTTTCTATCGTGAGTTTCGTGGCTATAGTTAGAATTAACTGATTGCTGTATAAATTGTACAACAGTAATGATGGAAGATTTCATTTTTGTTGCCAAATTTGACACTATGTGATTAAAACATACACTAGATGGAGCTTAAATATATCTTGCCATGTTTGATTGCCACATTTTTCATGAAAAATGTCACATCCGACGAAAATAAATTTCACTTTATCCGTTTAATTGCAATGTGAAAATGAAAAATCGAATTTCAAAATACAACCACTTTCAACTGTATTTTCTTTATTTTCATGGAAAACGAATTCCTATATATTTTGTGAGTTTTTATTTTCCAACTAATACAGAATTGGAATTCCTTTCCATCTTTACCTATCAAACGGACCCTTAGTTTCTGTCCGCATCTTCAATGCCCAGCTTTATGCTATAGCTGGTTTGGAAATTGCGTATGCTTTTTTGAAATCTGGCCTTCGGATTTTGAGATTAACTCTCAAGGCAAAGAAATCAAATGGTTAAGCATTAAGCAAGATATAAACCTTTTTGTTATAGGAAAAGGAAAGTCGCGGACCCACATGGGGTCGTGTGGGGTCAAATGACCCCACAAATTTATTTATTTTTGAGTTTTCCTTGAGTTTTTTTTTTTTTTAACCTAAATATTTTTAAATTCTTATTTTTGACCCCATAAGAAAAATGGTCTCGATTCGCCCTATGCTCGAAAACAGAAAGAAAGTTGTAATCTTCACTCATGTTCAACATGTTGCTTTCACTTAAAAGGATTAAGGACCATAAAAAGAAACGGACCTCAAACAATGAAATGGACCTCAATTATAGAAATTAAAGCATGCGTTTCAGATCTATACCTTCCTCATACACGAGGATTTTGGTCAAATGTGGTATTTACTTTTGCAAATATTAATTATATTATTTACCTGTCTTGCTTTTGCTGTTACATTTGGAGATACTCTACATATTGCTTGACGTGGAGTAATTGAAGCAAAGTGCTTAAGGCCAGTTTTACCGACCATATTTCCGGACATAATTTTTTTTGCAGATATTGCATACTGCTTTTTTATCCTTTTCATTTACTGTAAACATTTGTCACACATCTGATATTTGTTTTTTTCCTTACATTTTGAGATGATCAAACTTCTACAACATTATCATCTTCTAAATTTATTGGAGAGCAACTATAATTGAAAATAAGATTTTGAGAAGAAAAATCGCGAGAATCCATAATATAGTAGGATTAAAAAGTTTAGCAGTAACTAGTGAGAATTGAGAAGAAAGAAATATAATCAAGATGATGATGATATTTCCAATTGAATAATTGTAATTGTAGTAAGGTAGTAACAAGTATGAACTATGAATTATGAAGTATAAATGTATAATAACTAATGAGAGGGTATTGTAAAAATATTGTAAGAATAAATTGAAATTTATAGATGAAGGGGATGATATTACCGTTATAAAAGTAATATTACCGTTATTTTAAAAAAAAAAAAAAAATTTTTGACCATGCAGGCGTAGGCTACGCCTGCTGTTGGCCCTTTTTAAAAAAAAATTGTTTTATTTTTTTTCTCAAATTTTTTCTTTTTTTTTTACTAACCCGCGGCCCGTGGGGGTGCAACCCGCGAAGCCCGCGGGTTACACCTCCTTGGCCGTGAACCGTCGGCATGAGTCACGGGTCAGCCCGCAGTCCCAATTTTCACGGGTCTGATCGGTCTGTCCGTCTTGACACCTCTAATTTTGTGTAAAAAGTTCATAGCCACTGTCTCCTGAAATTTGTACAGGTTGCAAAGTCCCCACTTTGTTTCCTTCTTCCGTTTTTCTCTTTACCCTTTGAATTGGCATTGCTTTTGATATTGTGCAATTTTGGGGATAAAATAATTGCTACCCATTAAGCAATTGCATGGACAATATTTCTGCAGCATTTGAGTCGAAATCTTCAATTTTACTTGGCACAACCAACTCAACGTGTTCTCTAGTTCACTATAATGTTTAGCGACAACACTGGACATGATCAAGCACCTAACTCTCCATGGTGCTCATTTCAAAGTTCCAAAATATTGTTAAAAGCAAGTGTAATAGTTCATAAAATAATGAGTAATGTTATTTATCTAGATTTCCACTAGTATGATGAAGTGTTATTCAATTAATTGAACATCTTAAATGAAACCTACATTTCATACATTAAGAGGTTTGATCACCTAGTGTTACTTAATTGACATTTACACCATTGATCATTAGCCATGCCATCTCTACGATACAAACCCCTATGTCATTCAATTCTAGTAAGGGTTTTGCTATCTGTAAACTGACACTTCTGTGTAAAGCCCCTTGACAATAGGGGGGGTCCACGATTTTTCATTGGGCATGAGCCCTCTTATTGTTAGGGGAACGCACATTGATGTGACAATCTTTGATGTACAAATAACAAAACCCTTCTACTAAATCACAATATTCGCTAACTCAATCACTTAGTGTTTTGAATTATGCTATTTGTATATTGAAAATGTACAACTCTGTTGACATTCAATGATGTGCAAAAATCTGTGCAATTGATTGTTTTAAATGTTGTTAAAATCAATGGCAAAAATTCGTGTCAATCAAAATGTACCTGTAGCAAAACTGTATTGTTTTCGTGCGAAAATTTAGTACCACGATTTTATCGTTTGTATAACGGTCGCTACCTCTTCCTCCCACGCCCAAGCCCAGTGAAGGTCTATTTTGCAATTCTTCTTATAGGCAAAACATTCGAACAGATGACATGGAGCTCCAAGAATCTTACTCAAACAAATATATTCAAAAATCAGTTCAATTATTTTAGACCCCAGCTAATTCATAATCAATAGAACACCCTAAAAGTGGTTGCACATGCAAAATTTGGACATTTCTTACGGGTACAAAGGTCAATAATACATTTGACATCAATATGCCTATGAATTTGTCCGAATTGATTAATCACAGCTGCATTTGCATGCAGAATTTAAACATTTGGAAGATCCACTTTTTCATGATTGTAAGCTATCGGATGCTCTCCCTCAAAAGGAACATAAATATGTATACTATAATACCCATTGCTTTTGCACATGGAATTAACAATTTCATTGTTATAATACCCTTAAAATTCTCCTATTTTGGTGTAGATTTGCGGATGGAATCCAATAAAAAGTGAGAGCTCAAATTGGTTCGTCTAAAAATTTAAATTATAAGGCTTGTGTGCAAGTTGAAACATATTCTCACCTATACAAGAATATGCAAAATTGCAAATAGTAAACCATAAAGAATATAATTATTAGAGTTCGTTTGACATGATTTTTCGTTTTTGAGACCCAAAATTTCACTTATCGAGGCAAAGCGTTTTGCCATGTTTCGTGCCTCAATGAGCTTTTTAAAATACAATCATGCTAGGGTGCCAGAAAGAATTTGACACCCTAGGTAACATACACTTAGCGGTGGCAACGAGCCGAGCCGGGAAAAAAAAGCTCGGGCCTTTGGACCGAGCTTTTTTCGGCCCGAGCCGAGCCGGGCCCGGCCAAAAAAAATGAGGCTCGGCCCGAGCCTTAGCGGGCCGAGCCGGCTCGGGGTTTTTTTTTTTTGTAAAAATTCATTACATGGATATTTGCTTATTCAAATGGACAGTGAACGTTGCAATTTGCATTCTTTCCACCTTTAGACAATGACCTTTACATAAGAAAGTTATAAACAAAAATCTAATTTGAACGATTCTTTGAAGTTTGAACATAATATATAATGAAGTTTTAAAAATCTACATTTTAAAAAAATCTACTTTTTTGGTGGCACCTTATAGCCTAATATCGGAAAACATGTTAGATTTATAAATGACTAAATGAGTGACTATCCATTATAACAAAGTGATAAATCTTTTTTAATAACCGATTTGAAATTTCTTACAAATTTTAGTGGCCATTGCGACATTGCCCATTGGTGAAATTAGCTCAATTTTTAAATGTAATCAAGTAATATAGATCACTAATAATTTCACTTAATAATTAATATAGAAGAATAAACGTGTGTAAATGAAAAAAAAATTCTTACTTTAAATATTTAGGCACTTAGATTAATGAAATAGTAATAATGCAATAAATATTAAACAAACAAATATCACACATTTTCCAAAATAATCTAGTTGATAAACTATGAGATAAAATTGTAGCTTATAATTAGTTTATTAGTTTCATGATGAGAAGAATAAGTTGATTAAGTAAATTGTGATCATTTGGCTTAATTTAAGCCATTCATCCCCAATAATTTATGGTGTAAAATAAAAAGTGTTCGGCAAGTTTTTTTTTTTTTTTTACGGGCCGGCCCGGCTCGAGCCGACTCCTCAACATGAGGCTCGGCCCGAGCCTTGGCTCGGTTCCATCGAGCCCGAGCCGGGCCCGACTCGGGCTTTTTTCGAGTCGAGCCCGAGCCGCCGAGCTTTTTTGCCATCCCTAGCCGTAAGAAGAGAGTTTATCTACTTGTACATAATTTGGTGTACATCAAGGGACCCACTTGAATAAAAAATATTTTTTTTCCAAGTGTGTCCCACCCCCATGTGAGGGGGTGGATACCTTGATGTACACCAAATTATATACACGTAGCAAGGCCCGTAATATAGACAACGACACCGTTTTGACATAATGCTAAAAAGAAAAAATAAATAAGCATAATATATTTGAATGGCCGTAAGAGGATAATGAAGAGTTTGTTTCAACGAGACTAATCATAGAGGCAACGTGAGAGAGAGGACAATACATAATGATGGCATATTTTTCAAAGTTTAGTCCTTTGTTTAGAGAGAAAAGGGGCCAGAGAGAGAGATGGTGGGGAGGGAGATTAGGTTAGGTTAGATTCGATTAAGATTAGATAGGGCATCGCATTGAGTTTCAAGACATAAATGATGAAACTGATGACAATGCTTATGATGGCGATAGATTATATACTCAATAATGCTACTTGTACAGCTTTTTCCTTGCATCGAGGATAGGATATTCTCTCTGTCTTAAAAAAATTGTGGGCGGAAAAATTGTTTTTTTTTTAAATGTCCAATGACGTGTTGTCACATGATACAATGTAAACAATAATATAAAAGATAATGCATACGTGCATGATTGTTCTATATATTCATACTATGCCCCATTTTTGTTTCAAACTTACAGTTAAAAAAAGTTGATTAAAATGTAAGTTGAAGTCAACGACACATTTAATAAAATTTACTATTTTTCAACCATATATTTCATCAAATTTATAAAAAAAAAAAAATTAATTTTTTATTTAAATCAAACAGGGGTTGTATGTGCTGTTTACAAATATACATATATAGTGTTAGTGGTGGTGTCTTCATCCTGCATTCAATCAAGTACTACTGGGCCGGGATAGGGTATGATGCTGTATAGGCTGTTCTAAAGAATTTTTGGCCCAATAGAGATGATGGACTATGACCCAAATTCGGGAACGATTAGTCTGGAGTGACCCAATTGAAGAAATACAGATCCTTTCTCTTAACATAAATTGTTAGGGATCTTCAGTGAGGCCCAATTATTAGTAGGAAAGATGACGAGTTTTAAGGAGAGATAAAAGCCCAAATAAAAGGGGTAAAAGTCTCAACAAAGCTACATTTGCACCTCCATTTTTCTACTTAAATTATTGTGGAAATTACACTGAACCCTAGTATTAAAATCCTTAATTTTAAAATCAGGTGGAAATGTTTACTTTTCACAAACCAGATGTTTCATATTTAAATTATAAATATTAAATATACAATTTCCATCATAAAACCCTAATCAATTTCCTCTCACCTCTCTCCCTCTAAATCTCTCGCTTCTCACATCTCTCTCTCTCTCTCTCTTTATACCAACTTTTACGCAGATGTCGTCCACCACTACTGTCGGCGATGCGATGCTCCTCAGTGGTGGTGGTGGTTTGTGGTGTGATTTGGGTGGTGGCAGCGACGGTTTGTGGTGGTAAATTTGCAGCGCGGCGATGTGAAGCGGTGACGGCGGTTCGCTGCGACAGCCCTGTGCGAACCTCTCTGCACGCTAGCCACAAAGCTGCGAACTGAGCTAACATCTTTTCTACAGCGACAATCGATGCACTCCACTACCCATCGACAAACGCAAGAGTCGTCTGCAGCCACGAAGAGAATGTTGTCGCCGATGCGATATGAGCGGCGGTCCTTTTTAACGACGTGGCTGTAGCGGCGCATCATCACAGTTGCAGCAACTGTCGATTTATGGCTGCGATGGTTTGGGTGATCTAGTTTTTAGTCGTTGGTGGTGTCGTTTGTGATGGTTTTTGGGCGGTGATGGTGGTGGGCATATGTGCCGTTTCTGGTGGTGGTGGAAAATGAGGTGAAAATCTGGAGTGACGGGTTAGGGTAGTTGGTGGTGGTTTGTAAATGGTGGCGGTGTTTTTAGTTGGTGGTGGTGGTGCTGACGGTGGCGGTGTTGAAGGGTGCGGTTGTGGTGCTGTGGATGCGATGTTGGTGTCCCGATCTGTGGTCGTGGTGGTGTCTGTAATAATTTTTTTTTTTTTTTTGCGATCGGCTGATTTGTTTGAAGTGGTGGTGGCGGTTTGACGGTGAGGTGGTGCCGGCTCGCAGGCTGAGGTCGTGTTTTTTTTTTTATGGTTGCAATGCAGTGCAAATGATGGTCTGGTGGTTGCGGTGCGGGCGGCAGTTATTTGAATATGTGGTGTGATTCGTGACCAACTGTAACCACATAATGGACTATCCGTGACCTTAAAATTCGACAATTTGTGACTAAAAATTAACCTGTGACCAATAAATTTGAAAATATGTGACTGATAGATAATCGTGACATGTAATTTTTTGATTCGTGACCAATAAAATAATCTGTGACATATAAAATTATTAATTTGTGATCTCGAAATAATCTGCAACCTGAAAATTTTTTGATCTGTGATCGATAAACAAATTGTGATCTATAAATTTTTTTAACCGTGACCTTGAAATAATCCGTGACGTATAAAATTTTTAATTTGTGACCTTGAAATAATTCGTAATTTATAATTTTTTTGATTTGTGACCTCAAAAATAATTCGTGACCAATTAATTATGTATCTGTGACCATTAATTGTTTAATTGTGACATCATTATATTTACTTAATTAATTAAATCATAAATAAATTTTAATAAAAATCTGATTTTTGAAATTTGAAACGTTTCTTCTTAGTTTTGAAATATGTGATACTTAATATCTTACTTATGAATTTTTCCCTAAATTATTATAGACATTTTGGGCTAGTTTGCAGTTTCTTTAGTGGAAATGTGACGGGGAACCTAAAATTTATTAAAAAATCATTTTTTATATTTCCAAACTTTTTTTCACCAAATATACTGCAATATATGTAGTATAATTGAAAAATGAAAAATATCCTCAATCCCATATTTTAATATATTAAAAGTTGAAATCATTCCACCAAACAAGCCTCGTAACTCATCCCCAATTCACGCCCCAATAATCTTCAATCTCCTGTCTTTACCATTAAAGTTAAACCACAGAATCAGGAAATTGGTAAATCAAAACCAAAAAATCTCCAATACACTCTAAGAACTCTGTAAATCCTATCTCAACATGTAATTTCACCATATTTTCAGTCCAAATCGATTCTCCACCCGAAGATCAATATTTCTCCATCAGCATAGCGATCCATCATCCTATGTAAATATGTTGAATATGCGTTGAGAGAGTCAAGGATTCCAATCTCTATAAAAGTTCATTCTTTGCAATCTTTGCATCGCATAATACATTAAAATCCTATTTGAGAGATTACACTCCGAGCACCAAGCTTATAACCCTGTTATATGGAAAACCCAAAATGCATTTCAACTATGAGATCCGACAAGAACAAGTTGTCGCGCCATACTGCACACAGTGGAGTTGTTGGACACCAAGAATGAAATCTAGAAATTTCTTTAAAACGAATCACTCATTCAATAAGCAACTTGACATCAGGAACAATGTTCATGCGTCATTTGATTCTAACCATTCACATCGAGGAGATGCAGCGATCTCAAAGTTAATAGAATTGGGACACATCTCCATCCACCTGTATGGTAAATGTACCGTGTTGGAATTAATTGATAAAGTGTTAAATAATTAAATGTGATATTTAATTATGTGGGCTATTGTAATTAATTTGGGTGAATTGGAAAAGAGAAAATTACCATAAACAAGGTGTTTAGTTTTAACTTTTTAATTATCAGGTTTTGGCTTTTTTTAATCAAAAATCAGGTTTTATTATTTTTAATTAATAATAATGTTATAAAATGAAAATAATATATTATACCCACCCTACTACCTACCCCACTAATAAAATCCTAACATAGTCCATTAAACCTCATTTCATTTCTCTCAACCGCCACCGCCGCCGCTGCCGCCCGCCACTTCCCTTCTCCTCTCCCTCCCCATCCCCCTCCCTCCACACCCTGGTGCGAGAGCTGATACCGTTCCTCTGGTAAGAGACACTGCTGTCGTTCGGCAGCAGCGTCGCCGTCACGCTGCTGCGACTTGCAGCAGCCCGACGGCGACCTTCCCCCAACCCCTCCCCTCCACCCTCACAGCGACGCTGCTGCCGTTCGGCAGCAGCGTCCCCTCCTCCCCTCCCCTCACAGCGACGCTACTGCCGAACGGCAGCAGCGTCCCCTCCCCCTCCCCCTCCCCTTCCCCTTCTCCCCCTGTCGACGGTGGTTTGGTGTTTTTAGTTGGGGTTTTTTTTTGTTGTTGGAATGGTGGTGATTATTTTTACGTTTTGGTGGTATTGGAACGGTTGTGGTGATGGTTGTGTGTTGTTGTGACGGGTCGACTGTGGTGGCGACGGCGATCGTGGGTGTCGTGACCTAGATGGGTGTCTGTGACCTAGGAATTGTAACTGTGACTCGTTGAAATAGAGTTGCGACAAGTAAACATTTTGATTTTTTTTAATCTGTGATGGGGAAAGGGTGTTTAGGTGACTGTGACCTAGCTATTGTGGTTCTTTTTGGTGTCTGTGAGCTTACTATTGACCTGTAACTTTGAAATTGATAATTTGTAACTTAAAAAAGAAATCTGTGACCTTAATTTTTTTCATCTGTGACCTCGAAATAATCTGCGATCTACAAATTTTTTTATCTGTCACCTCAAAATAACCTGTGACCTACAAATTTCTTGATCTGTGACCTCGAAAAAGTCGCCGGATCGGAGCAGTCACCGATCGCCGGAGTAGTAGCCGGAGCAATGGTGGTGGTGTAGGTGGGGTGGGGTGCGGTGCGGTGCGGTGAGGTGGGGTGATTTTATTATATTACAGTTAAATATTTAATTTAATATAATAATTATGAAATTTAATTAATTAATTTAAGAAAAACCTGATTTTTGTAATTTTAAACTGTTGGGCCTGATTTTTAATTTTGGAATAGTAAATACCTGACCCATAAACTTTTCCATTGGAAAAGTCTCCAATATAGGCCATAAGTTGATAAGTCCAATTTTAAGTGTCTTATATATGGTAAGGAATCTCACATCAAAAGTTTACAAGAAAAAAGACTTGTTTATATAGTGGGATGTGTGCACAAGTTATAATTTAATAAGTGGTCCACAACTTAGCTAACTTTGGCTAGCCACCACTAGAGTGGTGCTTCGCACCACTCGCGCCCGCCCCGTCCTGGCCCGTGCATGTCGCAAAGTTCGCATTGGGCGCTTTAGAGGCGCACTTTGCATTATGCATCCTCGCAAAAAGCTGTGGAGCCTTAAAGTTCTCAAAAATGGACTCATGGTTCGATGACATGGCAGCGGGAGTCTCAATGAATTGGCATCCTAGGTGGCACACACGTCACTTATTCCTGCGTGGTAGCTGATTCAGTTGGACGTACGCGTGGCATCTACATGGCTGGTGACTGTTCAGAAATTGGTGAATAGGCATGATGAATGGACACTACACTTCATGGTTTAATCTGGACCGTCAAATCATGAAACAGTGCGATCCAATGGCTAGAACGTATAAGTCCAAGTGGTGCACTAGTTCGTGAAATGTCACACACACATTCAATGACACACTTCAATCTCTATAAATAAAGACGTTCAGATTCGTTTTTTGTACACCAAATCAATTAATGTATTCTTGATTTTTAAATTCGTTCTCTCTTCATATTCTGCAAAAATTCCTTCGATATTTTCGTTGTTATTCTGTTTGAGTACGTTCATTCTTTGGTTCGACCGACAAGGTTGGTATTGTGCAATATCGATTTTGGAAGAAGCGTTGTATCTTAGGAGACAGACGTTCATAATCCCGTTTGCACGTTGTTGGGGGGCGAAATCTGTCTTAAGGAGATTTGCCTTGGTATACTTCGCTTCATCTTCTACTTTTATTTTTTATTATTTTCTTTGTTATTTTGATTGCGGTAGGCGAATTTCCGACAATATACAGTTTGGACAATGTTAGAATGCAAGACTATTACTACGGAGGGGGATGCAACCTTCGTGCGTACTTTGACAATTAAGTCAAATAGAAAAAATAGATGTGAAGAAAAGTGGCAGAGTTTAGGATATGAATGATTACACATTCCCCAATAGAGGATTTAAGGGGTTTAAAGGAATTAATAAAGTTCTAGGAAAGAGGGGATACCTCCTGGATGTGTTGCTTCCTGCCCATATGCTAATCGTAGATGGGCAGCCGACTTGTCACAACACATACTCTACGTGGGTACTTGATGGGGGTCACTTTCATTTGAGCTCTTTATAGTTTCTCCTTTAATAGCAATTAAGACTGGACAAAACTCTCAAATCAGACTCGATCGGAATTGAATTGAATTGAGCTATTTTTTTTTTAGTTAAATACCCAAACGAATAGCTGAATCAAGAATCGACGGGTTCAGTTCAGTTTGGTTCTCGATTTCATGCCAATAACGAAAGAACCGAATTTCTCTAATAAGCCAAGTTATTTCTTTTTCTAAATAAATTTGCTAACTAATTAATTTAGCCAAAATTCAAAATATGATTTTTCCTATTTCTAATTGTCAACCCAAGCCCAACTTAATCAAACTGACCTAAATTTTATCAAAATCTCTTATTCTACTCTACATTCTACAGTAGTGTCATTTATGCTGTTTTAGAAAAATCGAATTGGAAGCTTGACTGCATCTTTGTTCATTATTATGAGTTCACTATTTTCATCTTCATGTGATTTTAAAAGTCAAATCTATGAAAAACTCAATAAAGAGACACAAAAAATATCATGGAATTGGACTAGTTATTTCGTAAGAATGACAATTGAACATGTCATTAGTTTTTTTTTTTTAGGAAAATAGACTTATTCATTAATCAAATCGGCAAGGAGTACATTCGAGATAAATAAAGGCGAGAAATAAGACCATTCAATGGTATCATGAAAGGAACTAGCAGCCTTAGCTAGTATGTGTGCAACTTGATTGGCCGATCTCCTCACCCAACTGAATTTAATGTTTGGCATATCACTTGCGAGGAGTCGACAGTCTTCAATAAGCAGTCCGAAATAGGAATTGTCGACTTTGTTTTGTTGAAGCGCATTATAGACCAAAAGAGCATCCATCTCGATTATTTGGACCTCGGGGAATCGAACTTTTAGCCAAGAAAGAGCCTCGCGAACTCCCAAAACTTCTGCAATAAGTGGATCGGTAATCTCCCTAACCGGAATAACTTTGGCAGCAATAAAAGAGCCCCGGTCATCACGTATCACAAGTCCAAGTCCAGCTCTTTCCTGGTTCTCAAAAATTGCAGCATCAATGTTGATTTTAAGTGAGCCTGCCACAGGTGGGTGCCATTGAACAAAGTCCAGCGTCTGAGGGTTCCGGTTCGGTGTTGTGGCTGGTTGATGGGCTTCACGCCACTGATGCAAAAAGATTTTTGTATTTGCTACGACCTTCAACACAGTATGAGAGCAAGATTGCCAAATCACCTCGTTTCGGTTTATCCAAATGGCCCAGCAAGTCATGCCAACTAGTTCCTGTTCTTGTTTGTTACTTTTTAGTACAAGGTTCAACCAATCTTTGAAACCATCAGTCAAGGGAAAGGAGGGAGTAATCCCCGTTGCATCCCAAACTCTTTGGGCGAACACACAATGAACTAAGTTGTGCAAGACAGATTCATTGTGCTGCAAACATACTGGATAGTGTTTATCAATGTCCACTCTCTTGGCCCTTAAGTGGTCTGCTGTAGGAAGAACTTGTTGTGATGCCCGCCATAGAAAATTGCATACCTTTGCTGGAATTTTAAGATTCCATATAGTGCGCCAAAATCCATCCATAGTGTTTGGGTAGTTCTGGGAGAATTCCAACATCAGCCTTCTATATCCACTTCGAACCGAATAAAGTCCTTTATTATCGTGAACCCAATAAATTCGATCAGCTCTTCCATAAGAGCTCAAGGGAATTTCAAAATTTGTCTTCGTTCTTCTTCACTAAAGAGGTCAACAAGAATATCATAGTCCCACCTATTTTCACCCGGTATAAATAATTGGTTTACCGTTGCTTCCTCAGCATCTGGGATTGGGTCAGAAGTCACGAAACCATGATCTGGATTAGGCAGCCAGGGATCGCGCCAGATTCTGACAGATGTGCCACTTTCAACACGGAATCGGCATCCATCGCGCAATAGAGGTTGGGCAGCCAATATACTTCTCCATACGTAACTCGGACGATGTCCAAGTTTAGCCTCCAGAAAGGTAGAAGATGGAAAATAACGAGCTTTAAAAACTTGGGCAACTAAGGTTGATAGTTGAGTGATGAGCTTCCAGCCAAGTTTACCAAGTAGAGAAATATTTGTCTCATGTAACCTCCGGAACCCCATACCCCCTTTGGATTTTGGGAGGCATAATTTACCCCAGGAGGCAGGAAGTCCAATTAATTCCTCTTTTGTTTCCTTGGTGCGATTGCCACCAAAACTTGTTCATGATTCGTTCAATTTCCTCACACAGCTGCATCGGAATCAAGAACACACTCATGACATAATTAGGAACAGCTTGTGCAACGGTTTTTAACAAAATTTCTTTACCCGCTCTAGATAAGGACTTCTCTTTCCATCCTTCTACTCGTTGCCACACACGATCTTTAATAAACGCAAAGACCTCCTTCTTATTCCGTCCAATTAAAGATGGTAAGCCAAGGTACCTCTCGTGTCCTTGAAAAGCTTGTATGCCCAAAGCCGATCTAATGTCGTCTTGGCGAGCTAGATCCACGTTCCGACTGAAATAGATAGTAGATTTGTGATAATTTATAGATTGGCCAGATTCTTTTTCATATTGGTTCAGCAGTTCCTTAATTTCATCACACTCCTTCAAGTTGGCTCGGAAGAATAATATACTATCGTCCGCAAAGAAAAGATGGGTAAGAGAAGGGGCATTCCTTGCAATTCGACAACCATGAATAGCCCCTAAAGCCTCCTTGTGTTAAATAAGTTTGGACAAACTTTCTGAACAAATAATGAATAAATAAGGTGATAAAGGGCAGCCTTGACGTAGACCACGCTCAGGGATGATAGGTCCAATTTCGGCTCCCCCATGGATCACATGATACCGAACCGAGGAGACACACAAGAGAACCAGTTCGACCCATCTTTGAGGGAATCCCATACGAGGCATTGCATGCTTCAGGAATTTCCATTCAAGACGGTCGTATGCCTTGCTTATATCGATCTTGAGTGCAGCAAGGCCATGTTTACCTCTTTGTTTCTTTTTCATGCAATGAAGTGCCTCAAAGGCTAGCATAGCATTATCAGTGATGGAGCGACCAGGGATGAACGAACATTGTGTTTGTGAGATAATACCTGGCAGAATATTTTTGAGGCGGTTTGCAAGGGTTTTGGCCACTATCTTGTAAACAACATTGCATAGTGATATAGGCCTAAATTCTTGTATAGTTTCCGGGTTGCCTTTCTTCGGGATGAGAACAATTGATGAATCATTGAAACCCACCGGAAAAGTGCATGTATTTAAAGAATGTAAACACAAAGAGATAACGTCATTACCCACTACATCCCAGAAATTTTGATAGAATATCGGATTCATGTCGTCCGGCCCTGGGCCCTTGTCAGGATGCATATTAAAAATAGCCTTACGAATTTCTGAAGCAGTAAATGCAGCTGTAAGTGATTCCCTTTGAGAAACTGTGATGCATGGTGGCATACCTGAAGCAGCCTGGCCTGGTTCATCGTCCTGAAGTGAGGATTTGAATAGATCATGAAAATATTCAGAAATAATACCATGGATAGTCGACAAATCCGAGGTCCAATTTCCATCTCCGTTCTTTAGTCGTTGAAAGTGATTTGTTCTCCGACGTGATGAAGCTGCTTTATGGAAGTACTTTGTGTTTGAGTCGCCCTCTTTAAGCCAAAGTCTCCGAGACCTCTGCTTCCAATATATCTCTTTTTGATGCAAAGCTTTAAAATAATCTGTTTGGGCCTGTCGAGACTGTTGAAGACCAACCGAATCTGTTCTGCTTTGAAGTCGAATTATAAGGGCTCTACATTGTCGTATCTTGACATTCAATTTACGTAAACCGGAACCTCCCCAACATAACAAATCTTCACCACGGTCTTTGATACGGTTTAAAAGAGGTTCACCAACTGATTTGTCCCAACTTGAGTAGATAACTTGCTTGCAATCTTCTTCGCGTAACCACATATTTTCGAAACGGAATCTCCTTGTAGATTGCCAGGGAATTACAGCTACTGGTTGCAAAAATATAGGTGCATGATCAGATGAAAAAAACCCCAGGTTGTTGACTTTAGCGCCCGGGAAAACTTCAGTCCAGTTTGAAGATGCAAAAGCCCGGTCGAGTCTCTCCTCAATCCATCCCGGCGAGCCCCTACTTTTGCACCAAGTAAATTGGTATCCATCCATTCCCAGGTCTGATATTTGGCAATCTTCAATTGCTTCCTTGATTCCGTTAAGTAGCCATGATGGGTGTTGGTGTTGGCCCATCTTTTCATGTTGGAAGAGAAGATCATTAAAATCACCGAGAACAACCCATGGTAAGGTAGATGAGGATGCGAGGCGTCGTAAGAGGTCCCAACTCTCTCGATGCTTGTTTCGATTGGGAGTGCCATAATAGCCCGTAAGACGCCATTTCGGTTGATCATATATTGTCACTTCCACTTCGATATGAAAACGAGACAACCTAATGAGTGAGGCCATATTTTGTTCCTTCCATAGAAGGGCTAAACCTCCACTGTGCCCTACACAATCGACAACAATGCAACAATCATAATTCAATTTATTTTTTATTGATAGCATTTTTTGCTTACAAGCCAAAGTTTCAATCAAAAAGATAATATCGGGCTTATTAGTAGTGACTAGGTCTACAAGGACCTGAACTGCCCGTGGGTTGCCCAGTCCACGGCAGTTCCAGCTAAGAATACTCATTTTGATCGGTGGGCCTGCTGAGCAGGGCCCACCGTCACTTCGTTTTTTGGATCCTCGTGCATTGGGTCTGTTTCATAAACTGGATTGTTTGAGTTCACTTCCGTACGTGGATCTGTCCTGCGTCTCTTCTGGTCCATAACAACGAGGCTTAAGTTATTAGTGTTGTCCATTCCTTGCATATATTCAGCATGTGTTGTAATGAATAAAGGATTCTCCTTGAATTTAGGCATTAAAGGTGGCAGCTTTTTAGGGATTGGATTGGTTGAAGCAGATTCATGATTCACGCCCTTTCCCTTAATAACTGCTGAGCGATTTTCTCCTTCTTGCATGGAAATTTCCTCATTTATAGCGTCATTAACGTCCTTCCCATATTTAGAACTTGAATCCTCCGCCGACGAACTACGGAGCCACCTCTCGCCGTCTGAAGCAGAAACATTCCGAGATGGAGCTTTTAGGAAAAGACCATAAGGTCTTTCGATCTCCCTACCTTGAGCGTCATATAATTTTTCACAAGAAGAATCTGCATGGCCAATTATTCCGCAAATAAAGCAAAAGGTAGGCAGTTTCTCGTATTTGAATGTGACCCAAATCCATTCGCCCCCTGGCTTCCTTAACTTCATTCTCCTTTTCAATGGGAGGCGCACATCCATGAGAACCCTAATACGTAAAAACGCCTTCCACCCTCCTGAGAAATTATTGGGGTCAGACGAAAGGAAAGCCCCAATATAATTACCAATATGCATTAGAACGTTTTCTGATCGGAAGCCGGCTGGCACGTCACTGGCTTGCACTCAAAAGCTTGTCTCAAATAGGTCAACCCTCATAGGGTTTGCATCATCCGTAAGATGTTTTAGGAGAAGAAGATGCTGATTGAACGTCCATGGGCCATTCTGCAGAACTCGATTCATGTCTAATGCATGGAAGAATTGAAATATGTATTTCCCAGCCCCAATATCCTTGATGCATATCCCTTTCTTCGGCCTCCAAATGGCTGCCATTGTGTTCCGCATTGAAACAAAATGGATAGTACGGTCGGTGAGGAATCGCCCCACCAAGCAGTAACAATAATCCTCATTTTCCTAAGTCACATCATCCCCTTGCAGTTCCACGCCTTGTTCCTCATCCTCCAACGAAAGTTTCGCATAAATGTCATCAAGGGCCATTTTCCAGAGGAATGATTTCAAAGTTAGAAAGAGAGGGAGAAATCAAGCTTGTCAAAAGACAAGAGAGAAAAGTTTCTCATAGAGAGAATCCCTTAGTTAAATTAATGTAGCATTGTGTAAATATTTAAAAAATTAATTGATTTTGCTGGTGTTGGATCCAAGCTATAGTTTTCGACCTCTTCCACATTGCGTGAATCAATTTAGGCATAAGATGTTGAGTTAGGCGTAAAGTTCATCTACTACACCTTGCCTCCGAGTGTCCCCTATGTGGAACAAAGGAAGTGAATAAGACCCACATAAAATGGACACATAATAATAGTCCCCCAAATTCAAGATATCGTTCATGTTAAACTTTAGAACTTGAATTCAAGGTGTCATTTGATGTTTAAAGCACCAATTTGAGCTCCTTCCATTTTACAATCCCCTTGCAACTTGACTCAAACGACCCGGGTCTTATTCAAGGCTTAGGCTCCCCTAATGTTGGTTGTCCACACACAAAGTGGAGGCCTAATAAAGTTATATTTGATTTTCTTGCTTGTTATTTAAAGTATGTACTGAATTACGGAAAATAATGTACAAATCACTTAGGGCATGTTTTATACGTTGCTTTTTTCATGGAAAATGGGAACTTTTTTTCAATTCCAACATTTTGTCTTGTTTGATAAGCTTTTTTTTACTTGTAATTACTTTTGGTTTTGCTCACGTGACCGACTTTTCCTTGATTTTAAGGAATTCCTATTCCTTTGGTTTTGGTGGTAAACAGTATTCCATCTTTTTTTATTTTTTTTTGGTAATGGAAATAAATTTTATCCCCAATTATAAAAGAAAGTATCCCTTTAATTGATAATTTTCATGAAAAACAAAGCCAAACGAACACAAAAAAAATTTTCAATTTTTTTATTTTATTTTTGGCAATCTAAACAAATGATATCCCCAATTGTAAGAAATTTTATCCATTTAATTGATAATTTTCATGAAAAATAAAGCCAAACGGACCAGGTGGAAAATTATACCAATCAAACACAATTAATTACAATTCCCAATAAAACAAATTCTAAACAATTCAATTCCCTACAATTCGTTTTCTTTCCACTCAAATTTCATATTTGCAATTAAACGAACCCTTACAATAAATTTCTGGTCGATTATTTTAAAATTTACTACTAAAAATCTCCCAAAATCTAACCTATATAGGCTCTAAAAAATGCCCCCAGGGCATATCTCCTAGTGGCAAAGGGGAGGGCGGTTAGGGCTTAGCGCGGTAGTGTGCAGAGTTCGATTCCCCGCAAGGTGGAATTGACTTTGTTGCAAGCGGGAGTTACCATAGAGTTAATAGTCCAAATCCTATCCATAAGCTCTCTACCCTGGTTCTTGGGAGGTACATCCTGCGATTTACCCCCTCCACAATGGTCCAGGACAGGGTTGATGGGTGGCTTCAAGGTTGGGGTTCAACCTTTTATGTGGACTCTAAAAAATCCCACAGCGGGTGCCCAAAACTCCCCGGCAGACCTAAACTACCCGATTGGAATTTCTTTAATTCTAGGGTTCTAGGGGGGTATAGAGATGCGTAAGCCCCAACTCAACACAGTTACGCAGTAATGGCCAATCCTAACATTCCATTTTCACACACTCTACTCTCTTCAAAATGGAAATTGAAAACCCAAACCCTTCTGTAGATCCTCAACCGCAAGAAGAAGAACGGCCGAACCCCAAGAAGCTAAAAATGTCCACCACTTCCGACGACGATGAAAACTATGACAATGCCTCCGCTGCAGCCGATGAAGGTGCCGTACTTCCAAAAAAACCCAGATACAAGCGCCGCAAAATAGCAATTTTCTTCGCCTATTGCGGAGTGGGATACCAGGGTATGCAAAAAAATCCTGGAGCTAAAACCATCGAAGGTGACCTCGAGGAGGCCCTTTATCATTCGGGTGCAGTTCCCGAGCAGCAGAGGGGACTTCCGAAACGATTTGACTTTGCCCGGTCCGCTCGGACAGATAAAGGCGTCAGCGCCGTTGGCCAAGTGGTTTCGGGACGGTTCTATGTCGAACCCCCTGGGTTAATCGAGCGTTTGAATTCAATTTTGTCGCCTCAGATTCGGATATTTGGGTTCAAACGTGTTACGGGGGCGTTTAATGCTAAGAAGTTCTGCGTTAAGCGGAGGTATGTTTATTTGATACCTGTCTTTGCGCTTGATCCATCTTGTCATCGAGATAGGGAGAGTGTTTTAGCTAGTTTGGGGTCTGAGAATGAGCTCGTTAAATGTTTGGAGTGTTCGGAAAGAGGCCGTAAAGTTTTTGGAGTAATGGGTAAAAGAAATTTTTATTCAAAATCCGATTTTGAAGCTGTTCCCGTTGATTCAAGCATTACATTGGACAGAAGTGCTTTATTTGAATTGGAAAATGAAGAGAAGGTTTTTATTAAAACTTCAGAAAATGGAAATGGCGAAGAGAAGATTGTTATTAAAACTTCAGAAAATGTAAATGGCAACAACGAAGCTGATGATAAGAAGTTAAATACTGAAAGTTTGAAAGAATTGGATGATGGGGCTGCCCAAAGTGATAAAACTGAGGAAGATAAAGTTAGCAGTGGAAGCATGGATGGCAATGCTAAACCAGAGAAAAGGAGCGAGTTTTGTTATGGAGAGCAGGAAAGAGAGAGATTTAACAGAATTTTGAAGTTCTACGAAGGAACGCACAATTTTCATAATTTTACTAAAAGAATAACAGCTGAGGATCCCTCTGCAAAGAGATATACCATTTCGTTTAATGCAAACAACATGGTTAACGTAGAAGGCGTTGAATTTGTGAAGTGTGAGGTGATTGGGCAAAGCTTCATGCTTCATCAGATAAGGAAAATGATTGGCCTTGCGGTTGCAATTATGAGGAATATTTCTCCTGAATCTTTGATTGAAACAGCTTTTGAACAGTATGTGTTTTACTTGCAAACTTTGTCTTCGATTGTTGCATTGTAGCCTCTTTCTTGATCGAGATTTTTATTTCTTATTTGTTTATTGAAATCAGGAATGTGAACATTAATGTGCCAATGGCACCTGAGGTTGGATTATACTTGGATGAATGCTTCTTTTCCTCATATAATCAGAAATGGAAAGACAGCCATGAAGAATTATCCATGAAGGCTTATGCAGAGGAAGCAGAAGACTTCAAAATGAAGTATATCTACCCTCATATTGCATCAACAGAGCACAAGGATGGAGTTGTAGCCCTCTGGTTGCATTCTCTAAACTATCGTAACTATCCCGATTTACGCGGTTTAAACAACGGTCAGAGCACCGATACGAAATGCAATGAAGTTGTGGACAATGGCCAAAACACTGATGTGAAGCATGATGAAGCTGTCGTCGTGGCCTAGTAAGTTAACATACAGGCTGATTCTTCTATCCACCCTTGCAGTATGGTCTGTCCTTGTGTGCTTACTATTTGTTTTCCTATTGAGGTACTTGACACTATTTATTAGAACCTTGATATAATTTCTCAAATACACAATCAAATTTTCATAGAGAAATCTGTGATGTGACAAGCACAATTTTAATAAATTCTGGAGATTTTATCATATTGTGGACTTATCCTGAAGCGCATAATATCATCTACCATCTTGTTAGATACCACATTTAAGTTTATTGCTTGAATATCTCCACATTTGTTGTGACCTTAAGCACCGTTAGGAAATTATCTCTTCCAATTTATATGCAAATATGCTGGTGCATGCATTGATTATCTGACATTGGTAACATCCTGTTCATGTGCAATGCTTTCTTATGGTTATATTATTTCAAATTAACACACTTTATCTTAATGAGGAACTGCGTTGGTGCTGGTGTCTATAATTGAAGCATTTTATCAACTTCATTGCCTGGCCTGCACTCAACTCGCTGTTTTTCCAAAGACAATGAAATGTGATGTCATGGAAGACACAGTTTTGGGTTTTTAATAATGTAATCGATCGCTTGCATTATATGTATTTACATGTGCATAAAACTGATGGAAAATCAAGAAAAGAGCAATCCATCCTTGTGCAATACACCCTCTCTTCTCTTCTTCACAAAACTATAGAAAAACTAACATTACACTAAGCAATACCCCTCATTGAATAGGTTGAAACTGTACAATCAAGAATTGGAGCTCCATATAACCTTGGGTGATCACTCTCCATCCCATAATCCATGGTGGGTGGACGGTACTCCATTTCTTCTTCCTCTTCATACACATGTTCAGGTATCTCAATATCCTTTCTCCTCACATTTTCCCACAGAAATTCCAACCTGTTTACATACCTCACCTTCCAATACCACCTGCAAAATTTTCCAATTATGAATTCGACCTAAAAAACTGCTTTGAAATTAAAAAAATCTGACATGACAGCTTAAGCTTTACCCTCCGGGTCCAGGGAAGATGAGACGGCCAAACGTCGCGAGGAAGAGGCGGGACTGAAATCCAGGATGGAGGAAATAAATTGAGTCCAGATTCTCTCTAATTTTAACTGGAATTGCTTCGTAGATTGATCTCAAAGCTGAAATGCCTGGGAAGTTGTCGCTTCTGTTCACACCAGTGTTGACATAAACCACTGAAAATGGGGTTTCGCCTAAACTTGGGAAAATCTCATCCTCTAAGTATTTCTTCAGTGCATCAACATTTAGAACTCTCGCTGTTAACAAATTAGACTGCAAATGTTAATACAAACAACAAGTAGAGAGATTGATAACAAGAATGAATGAATTCATTATACCTGGAAAGTTTTTCCCGATTATGCGAAGGATAGTGAAGCCTCGTTTATCTTTGCCTTGAATTTTGAAGATTTCAAGTTTTTTGAAGATATTTTCTTGTTCAGATTGAGAGAGTATGCAAGGAGGAGCCGTGATGGAAGTCATTGTGGAATGCGTGAAGAGAAATTAAAGCGAATTGTATTTATAGGGCAAATTGCAATATTGCTCCCCAACCTATTGATGAATTAGCTAGTCAGATCCCAATATTTCAAAGTGTGTAATATTGTCATGCTTTGTGCTTAAAAAATTTTGATTTAGAGAAAAAATAAATCAATTTTTTGTATATTTTAACAGTGTTATAAAAAGCGTAAAACGAGACGAAGCAGGAGGTCAAACTTCAGTCTAGGCAAGCTTAGGCGAGATTAAAGTACAAAAAAGTGTTTTTTTTATTTTAAAATTTTTATTTTAATACTGTAATAGCGTAAAAGTGTAAAAAGGCGTACCTAGCGTGACTATGAGGGAAAAAATAAATAAATAAAGGAAAAAAAACTGTGAGGCAAGACATTATGGTCCCACTTCGCACCTAGGTACCTATTTTTAGAACATTGAATTTTAATAAAAGTTCATGAAATATATAGTGAAAATTTGTGAATCTGATGAATGTGCGATTGAAATTTAATTGTTGATTTTAACTTAAATTTTAATCAACTTTTTAGATTGAGGGCATAAAACGATATAATAGGGACTAGCCGTGCAAGTATATAAATGTTTGAAATATGCATTAAGCCGAGGGCGGTTTTGAATGGGTGGGGTTGGGTGGGCTTATCCATTTTGGGCAGAAATTATTGAAGATGACGACGGGACAGAATATTCTTCGAATCTTCCTTTTTGTAGAGATTAGACTGAAACATGGCTGTAATTGCCACGCCACGTATGTGATGCGGGACCCTTTTGGTCATACTTGGGCCTTGGCAGGTTAAGCCCGTGTTTGAACTCTTAGCCCCAGCAGGGTTTATACGCCATTAAACGATAAGTAAAATTAAATCACTTATTTTATTTCACACGTCAATTATCTAACATTATCTAAATTGAATTTACAATCGATCGCTCTTCTTCTATTTACTTGAAAGGGACATGACACTTATCTTTATAACCTAATCCAAGAATTTAGAAGATATGCGACAGAGAAATGTTTATCATAAAGATTTATTTATTTTTTTAATTCGAGATATTTAAAAGATTAAAAGTATAAAATGAGTTGATTTGAGTTCGTAACTATTCTTGAAGTCTAAAAAAATAGAAGTCGAGCGAATATATACTCTAGGTTGAGAGTGGCTTGGGGCAATTTTTCGATCGTTAAATAAACCGTTAGTTGAACTCTCGACTCAACCCCTGGAAATTTAGGAATATTTAAGTGTGTGCGTGTGTGTGTATTTTTGGTTTTAAGCCCCTGTTTGGTACACATTAAAATTTTCATTTTCATTCTTCTACTCATTTTCAACTACACATTTTTCAATAAAATAATATTTTTCATCACATCAATAACTTTTTCTTCTTTTTCAACCATAAATTCTCCATCAATCTACTATTTCAAAATACATTCTTTCAAAATAATGTGGTTCAAACACACCCTAAAATTGTCTTGAAGTCATGAGAACGTTTAGCCCCTGTTCTGCTCTCATTAAAATTATAATTTACTTTTATCTCATCAACTAAATATTCTCTAATAAAATAATATTATACGTAATCTCAAAATTTTTCTTCTTTATTAATACATTTTTCAAAAAAAAATAATATAATCCAACCATTAAAATTTCAAATAACGAGAACCAAACAGGAGCTTATTAGCCTTATTTTGTCGAGTCAAGCTACCCATACCAAATTTCTCATACCATGTGTGACGCAACTTGCTTAACAAGTTTTTAGTTAAACCCTTGAGTTGGAGGTCGAGGCTATAACGTTACTTATATCTCCAATTTCCTCGTAAATAATCGATTCACGTATTTCTCTTTAATTTAATATGACATAAGTGTCATTATTCACTATGATTTTCTTATTATTATTCTTCCTCTTTTTTGCTTTTTCCACCAAATTTCAATAGGAAGCCTCGAGGTTTTTATTGTGTAAATATCTAATTTTATGATGAAATGACCCATTTCGAAACTTTCAACAAAATGGCCCAAACACAAATTAATTAGAGACGAGATGGGCCCCATCGCTTTTTCCTTTGGTAAAGAAAATAATGGCGTCGTATAAGATGACAAAGTTGCCAATCATGCTACGCTAAAATCTTGAGATGAATCTTTCTTGTCAAAATATTCACGCTACAAAATTTCATTAGACTGTTTAAAAAGTAGATAATCAACATTCAATCTTTTTTTTACACATCTTCTATCAACAGAGATGTCAAAAACATGAATCTTGCTACATATATATCAAGATTTATATAATGAATTATATAATACGTATCACTCTATCATTTGCTAATTTCAAATACAATCAACCCTTTCATCTAATATTTTCCATGTACATCATATTATGTAATTTATTATATATATATATATATATATATATATATATATATATATATATTTATTTATTTATTTTTCTATGTATAAATAGCAAATTCCTAAAAATATCCAACAACAAAGCTTAATTTTCTTTACATTATCCTCATATGCATGGGATAAATCATGACAAGAAGTAGAGATGTGATAGATTTTGGTTTCATGTGTGACAATCAACTTTAAGATAATACGAATAATGTCTCGTTTGGCCACCATTAAAAATATGGATCTTGCATCAAGATTTATATAATGGATTATATAATACTACGTGTCACTCTATTATTTGTCAGTTTCAAATACGACCCTTTCATCTAATATTTTCTCTCCACGTTATATTATGTAATTTAGAGCTTGTTTGGGAGAGATTTTTGGGGGAAGAATTGATTTTGAATAGTGATATGATGGGAAATGTGTGGTTGAAAAAGAAGAAAAAGTTATTGATGTGATGAAAAATATTATTTTATTGAAGAATGTGTGGTTGAAAATGAGAATTGATTTACTGTAGAAAAATTTAATCTCTCCGAAACAAGACCTTATTATGTATATATATATATTTTTATGTATAAGTGCAAATTCCTAAAAACATCCATCAACAAAGCTTAATTTTCTTTGAATTATCCTCGTATGCATGGGATAAAGCATGACAAGACGTTGATATGTGATATATTTTGGTTTCTTGTGTGACAATCAACTTTAAGATAATACGAATTATGCCTCGCTTGGCCACCATTAAATTATAATTCATTTTTCCTTCTCTATTTATCAATCACGCATCCTCCAATAAAATAATATTACACATAAATCCATAAACTTTTCATTTTTTAACTATATATTATTCAAAAAATTACTATCCATCTCGTTACAACGTGGAATAATTAGGGCTTAATTGAAAGAATTATTCTTGGTGTACATGAGGGGTTTCAGAGGCCCTCGAGAATACCCACAGTAGGTGGGCCCCTCACGTGGGACCCACCTAATTGAAATGAAATGATTAAAATGGTTTTAAAGGGCCCATGGTTGGCGCCCCCTATAGGTTGGGCCCGTGACCAGATGAATTATTTGATATTGCAGCAATAATAATATTAATTTATTCATGTCATTTTCCAAGCAGTTTATAATTAAAAGAGCTCCATAACTGCGCACTAAGACCTTGGGATATCTGATTTCCTGTATTAATTTAATATTAATATGGTATTTTAGTATTATTTTATTTGATATATTAATTCCTAACCACCTCAATCAAACCTTGGCGATTGCTTAAATCTCTCTATCCAAACGGGGGAGTTCGCAGAGATGAGTGGAGAATGATAATTAGCACATAAGGTACTTACCTTTAAATTTTATTGTAGAAAATGTATTTACCTTTCATTTTTTGGTATTTTCATCTTTATTACCACATTTCATTGCACGAAACGTTATTTTCATCAATTTTCTCAATTAAAAGCTATAAAATGATGAATATACTCTTCTATTTAAATTAAAAAAAATTAAAGAACTAATTGCAAACGAGTCTCAAATAAATTATTAAAAAATTAGAAATTTAGAGAAATTGAATGAAAATTGATAGAAATGATAGTTTGTGTAATTAAATGTGTAATTAAGGGTAAAATGTCATAAAATGAAGGGTTCTAACATTTTTCGCAATAATAGTGAAAGGTATGGACCTTATGTGCTAAATACCCTTTTAATAATTTATTTAAGATTTGTTTGCATTTTTTAAAAAAAAATTGGGACTATGTTTGCAATTATGTTCTTTCTTTTTCCTTTTATTTTATTTAAATAGAAGGGTATATTAGTAATTTCACATATTATAATTGAGAAAAATTACCTTTTGCGTAATGAAATGTATAAATAAGGGTGAAAATACCAAAAAACGAAAGGTAATGAGACACTAATAGTAAAAAGTACGGACTAATGTGCTAACTACCCATTGGAGAATCACGGAACAATGTCACTCACGAAGAGAGAATCGCAATTTCATTAATCAAAGATCTCATGCATGTCGTGAACTTCATGGCTCGTAGGGAAGGTAGATTGCAGTGCGTTAGATAACATTAGAAAAAAAACTTATCTGTGAATAATTCAATAATATTCTCAAACATACTCTAAAAGTATATCTTAATGTACTTTGAATTCATTTAATTCGATAATGACGTATATTATTAGGTTTACAAAAACCATAGTTTAAAGGACAAGGAGAGGTACCTAAAAGAAATTGAGGAGTACGAGGAGAGAACTAAGATCGAGCAGATCCATTTAACTAGATCAAGACAATGGAAGCAACAAATCCCAATATTTGAATTCTCTTGGAGAACGTCGAAATCATGTGGAGTTCACAGCTAAATTACTTCCATTTTTGCTCAAATGATACAATTTGGGAGCTTATTTTTCATGCAAGTGTCGTTTTCTTTAGTTGCCAAAAATCTTCCCATTTCCTTTCAACTCTTCTGCACCAAAGTGAGCTGAGCTGAGCTGAATTAGAAGCAAATTTTCATAAACTGCATGGAGCTTAACCGGCTAAATTTATCAGGAATATCTTAGTTTGTTGTTTGTTGGTGTTGATATGGCCTGCTTTCTTTGAGTTTGAGATAGTTGAATGACTATGCCTAGAGCAATTAACCCACATATTGATCATAATTGACTCCATTTTTGACAAATCAAACAATAATCGGGGTGGGGAATAAGGTTGTGCAGGAAATGTGCACAGGGGCAGGGCAAGGTAGGGTAAAAATCAGCCAAGCCTGCTCATTCATAAACAAATCCGCACCAGCACGATTATTAAGAGAATGAATCACATCAGCATCACTAAACAGTGAAATCAAAATTTCGATGCATGTCCATATAAGTTGAATTTGGTCATAACTATTTCTAACTTACCATCACACCTAGAAACTTAAACCAAAGGGCAGACCATAAGAGAAGTTCCATCCCAATACATTTTACATGAAAGACAATCATGGCATAATAACCCCAAAACCCGAGAAAGAGAGGCGTGAAAGAAACAAGCAATGTTGATACAACTATTCTACCATCTGGTCCACTGTTCGCTTCTGAGAGACCTTTGGCAATGTGTGCGAGGGATCTTTTTGGAGAGCAGCAGGAGCTTTGACCATGTGGATGCTCTGTTCCAGTTCCTTTGTAGCTTCCATTAGCACCTGGGCCTTCTTTCCCTTCATCCTGTTCATTTTCCAATGTTGTCAATAAATGTAAAACGGAATGCAAATAAGTTATTTTTTAGAAAATCCTTTGCTAAGCCTAAAAAATCCTGTTCATTTTCCAATGTTGTGGCTTAGAAAATCCTTTGCTAAGCCTAAAAAATTCACTTATATATAAATATATATTTTTTATTTGATTAAAGTTGGAATAAGTTACTCATTTTGATAATAATAAGATAAATTATTTTTGAAATAAGAAACCTCTTTTTTACTTTTAAAAAAAATTAAAAAATAGTAACTTATCTAGAGACGCTTGGAAACAAAAAGTGATTTAATAAATAAGAAACCTCTTTTTTACTTTTAAAAAAAAATTAAAAAATAGTAACTTATCTAGAAACGCTTGGAAACAAAAAGTGATTTAAAAGCAACTTTTAATTTTTTTAAGCGTAGCGAAATACGCTCTATCAAGACACATCAGGAAAGAAGAAAAACCTCTTTGCATGATGTCGGGCATCCCTGTCGACTCTGACTTTATCAATTTTCTTAATGGCCTTGAGAGTCTCCTCTGCCACATTCCTGTCATATCTCTCTGGCCTATTCCGTTTCCTCTCAAATTCAAATGTCGAATCCTTCACAATTTAATTTCAACAGCAAAAGAGCAAATGGCAACCAGAATAAATGTGAGCTTGAAAAAATTTAGTTGAGGAGAGAAAACTGTCAAAAGTTAAGCTGCTAGTAATAACTACCTGAGTCATATCCTTTCCATGCACCCGCCTGTAAGCCTTGGTCCACTTAACTTTGCGAGGGTTTCTCTTCATCTTGAAGTTTTTGTGGCATTTAGATCGACAAAATCGAAAGACCTGGAAAAACAAATTGCTAGAATTTATGCACCTATATAGCATTTACAAATTAAATTGAATAAACTATCATGGTTATCTTTTCTGCAAAAACTCAAAAACTCAGCTACACATATGATGATTCATACTAGAAACCTGCTCCAAATCATTCTTCCCATAAAAAATAACTGAAGAACAGACTAACCAGGCCTCTTATTACTTTTCAAATTAAACCCCGACAAGATGTGACCAACTTAGATCCACTTGGGAACAAATTTCAGAAAATCTAACAAAGGCTCTTATCAGCAGCCTTACCAGGATACATCGTGCATTCAAATTGTTAAATTGCATAATTCTAATACATGTAAAGAACAAAAAAAATACTTAAATACAAGTGCAGCGAAACTTTGTCCAATCAAATTGGACTAATATTTACCAAAGATTAATATAACATTTTAGACATTCACAAGCCCAGCATAAAGGAGGAAGAGTGTAGTAGAATTATTATTCTTACATACTCATAACTAACTAAATATCACTGAAATGCTCTTACAGTAAAATTGCAGTTTGCTACTATGTTAAGTTCAAACCATAAAATTTATCCAGGTTGTGGCTCCGACCATTCTAATTTACGAAAGTTCAAAATCTTTTATTTAACAAATCATAAAATAAATTTGTGAGTTCCAAGACAAATTTTAGTTAGGACAAGCCATAGTTAGGCAAAGATATTTACAATTTAAACGGCAGAAGCAAGAGAACTAGTAAATAAATCTTGCCTTTGCATCATTTCGAACAAACTGGATCCCGTGCCCAGGATACACTGTTGAAGAACAGAACCAGCATTTCTCTAACCTCATTGTGCCTTTGTGTTAAAAAACCTCCTGTTCCTGCAAATTACAGCACCTCCACCGTGAGTAGAAATAAAAGAAACGCAGTTAAAAATAATAATACTCTTAACTTCAAATTTAAATTGGAACCAAATACCGACTATCTAATAATAATCTAGTGTCTTTAAAAAGCACAATAAATCTTTGCCCGACAAACTAATAGAGAGTTTAAAATTCAAATATAAGACTAAGTGACAAATCAATATAAGAAAAAAAGGAAATAAACCGCCAATTCAAAAAAAAAAAAAAAATCTATTTTTATCTCAGGAAGTGACTGCATCTACAGTAACGGGAATCAGGGTCGGAACTAGCTGGGGTCTAGTCGGGGCAACGGCCTCCAATGGATTTTGGTCATGGGTATTTCACCTATTGCACTTGAGGGACGGCAAGTTTTTAAGGCGAGGAGAAAACCATAAACAACCGCATCAAAAAATTCAAGACAAATGTTGAATAAAACCCCTGTAGCTAGAGGAAGATTACGACCATCAAGAAACAACAATTTTGGGGAAAAAAATATATTATAAGGAGTGGAGTGGAAATTAAATCATTCACAACAATCAGACTGAGTGCGATTTCAACATATAAGGCCCGGTTTTACACGAAAAAAATCCGATACTACCTTCCAAATATGTTGAAGAAGAAGTTGAATAGAAATCCCTGCAATACAAGATAAACTGGTGTCAAGGGGTGAAGAATCTGTCACCCTTTTTGCCTCCCACAATTTGTAGCGTAATGCCGAGGGAGAAAACCCTAGCCGCTTGTACCCCTTTGCTGTTTGAATAAGACAAACAGACAAGCGGTTGTAGATGGGCATGCATGCCTTATAATCGGGCTTTACAAAAAAATCTCATTTTAAATCCATTAATCAGATGGGCTCAATTAAATCAGTAAGGGAAAAGTTCATAATTTAGAGATTTACTTTGACGAAATCAAAAATCAGGTCTCAAGGTTTAAATTTGCAAAAATCAGGTTTTTTAATTAATTAATTAATTAATTATATTTTACAATTATTATATTAAATTAAATATTTAACTGTAATATAATATAATTAACTCATCACGCCCCACTTCTACCACCCCAACTGCTCTGGCGACTACTTTCCGGCAGCACTTAATTCCGGAGACGCTTCCGATGACCGTTTGCCTACGCTTAATTTAGATATTCCGAGGTCACAGATAACGTATTAAGATCACTGTTAGCTTATTTCAGATAACTGCTTCAATTCCGAGGTCACAGATATCTTGTTAAGGTCACAGTTCCGAGGTCACAGATATCTTATTAAGGTCACAGTTAACTTTCTTAGTCACTCATCAAAAAAATTATAAGATCGCAAATATCTAATTAAGGTCACAGTTAGCTTAATTCCGAGGTCACAGATATCTTCAAAAAAATACAACTAACTTCATTAGTCACAACAATAATTAGGTCACAGATACCAAAAAGAACAACCGCCGTCGTTGACCCCACCACAACAATAACAAAATACGACCACCACCGCACGGATCCACTACCACCGCCCAAAACATACCGCTACAGATCCACCACAACCACGCATCCCCAAATCTGCGACATTTTTCAAAACCAGACAACCATCCCCACCGACAACACAGATCTCCACACCACAACCACCACCGAACAAAAAACCCCAACCCGCCACCATCACAGCCCATTTTTAATCCCGAAATCCACCGCTGAGCCAAACAGCCACACACCTACCCTAACAGATCGGAGCAGCAGCCCATCAAGTCGCAGTAGCGTCACAGCCATCAATTTGTAGTAGCATCAACGTCGGTAGCAACATCGACGCTGCTACGTTGCTCACAGCAGCGTCTGTAAGCAGTGTGGACACTGTTGTGAGCAGCTTTCGAACGCTGCTCACACAGCAACGTCGACGCTCCAACAAAGTAGGAGGGAGGATGAGAAGGTACGAAGAAGGGGAGGAAGCGGTGACGGTGAGAATGAGAGTGAGAGTGAGAGACGGTTGGGGGTTGTGTGGGAATGAATTGAGAAATTAGGTTTTAAATGATTAATTATTCAATTAAAATGATAATTTTTTTTTTGAAAAGATAAGAAACCTGATAAATGAAAAAAAACTTGAAAACCTGATTTTTTAAAAGGTTAAACTTAATGCCTAGTTTTTGGTAATTTTCTCAATCAGTAATAAATAAAAATTATTAATATACCACGAATATGTTTATATAAACCCTACCTGAATTGATGAAATTAATCTTTATGTTTTTATAATTTAAATAATACGTTCTCTTTTTATATCGCAATATAGAGAGAACGAACAAATTATAAACACACTACAAACGTGTTCATATAAACCCTACTAGGATTGATGAAATTAATCTTTATGTTTTTATAACTTAAATAATACATTCTTTTTTTATATCGCAATATAGTTGTATAGAGAAAATGAACAAATTATAAACACACTGCAATCGTGTTTATATAACCCCGACTAGGATTGATGAAGTTAATCTTTATGTTTTTTTAAATATATAATGTCCTTAACTAAATATATAAACTTGTTGAATAAAAGGACTCCGTGGCCCAATGGATAAGGCGCTGGTCTACGGAACCAGAGATTCTGGGTTCGATCCCCAGCGGAGTCGTAAATCGTAAAGGTTTTGATTAATTTTTTGAATTTCAAAATTTGTTCTGACACGAAGTCAGCCCGGGCCCGGACGGGTCCATTGAACCAGATCAAGCCCATCCTCCATCCACTCCAGAGTGACTGGCCCAACCCAGTGTCCAAGAATAAGCCTGTATTTGACAATCATTATTGGATTATAGTCTATAGACATTTACATTAAGAAATTGTTTAACCCCATTAAAATTGTAATTCATTTTCATTTCTCTTCTTATTAACCATATTTTTCAATAAATTAATATTACACGTAAATCTTTAAAAAAAAAAAAAAAATCCTTCCTTTTAACCATACATTTAAAAAAAAAAAAAATCATTCCAAAAATTATAATCTCAAATAATGGAGGTCAAACATGAACTAACTCATTAAGTTTGACACCTCTACATGTCGTCCAAATTTGTGCTATTGATTATTTAAAGTGTTGTTGATACCAATTTGTGAAGAGCTGTCACATTACAACAATATCAAACTTAATGTCAACAAAGATGTACATATAGCATGATTGACCATTATTTGAACTTTTTTTTTTCTACATATTCATTTTCAACCACACATTCACACAATAAAATATTATGCATGTAAATCCAATTTTTTTTTTAATCGCAACCCCTTGAATGGTTGTAGTTCCGGGGCTCAAATGTGTCTACAGTCATGAGGTTAGACATTCAATTTATGAATTGGAAACATATCTCCACAGCAAGCTCCTCAAATTGACCTCGGTCCGTAGTTCTTTAAAAAAAATTACTATTTAAAACTTCATTTTACCTCAATAATGATTGTCAAATTATGGCTAATTTATCCAATACATAATACAAAAAAACTGATTGCGAGAAAGTAAAGTCAACCATCGTTTGACTCTCATTATTTGATATTATAATTTTTAGAATAATATTTTTTTAAAGAATTTGTAGTTAAAAAAGAATAATTTTATTTTATTGAAAAATGTGATGGAAAACGGGGGAGAAAAATTGATTATAATTTTAATGGGCCAAACGGGGGGCTTAGTGCACAGGGGAAAAGTTCATGGGTCAGGTGTTTACTATTCCAAAATTAAAAATCAGGCCCAATAGTTTAAAATTACAAAAATCAGGTTTTTCTCAAATTAATTAATTACATTTCATAATTATTATATTAAATTAAATATTTAACTGTAATATAATAAAATCACCCCACCCCATCCCACCCCACCTCACCTCACCCCACCTACACCGCCACCATTGCTCCGGCTACTACTCCGGCGACCGGTGACTGCACCGATTCGGCGACTGCTCCGATTCGACGACTTTTTCGAGGTCACAAATCAAGAAATTTGTAGGTCACGGGTAATTTCGAGGTCACAGATAAAAAAATTTGTAGATCTCAGATTATTTCGAGGTCACAGATTTAAAATTTTATAGGTCACAGATTATTTCGAGGTCACAGGTGAAAAAAATTAAGGTCACAGATTCCCTTTTTAAGTTACAAATTAACAATTTCAAAGTCACAGGTCAATAGTAAGGTCACAGACACCAAAAAGAACCACAATAGATAGGTCACAGTCACCTAAACTTTATTTCAACGAGTCACAGACACAATTCCTAGGTCACAGGCACCTACCTAGGTCACAGAGACTCGCGATCGCCACCTCCAACGCCTTCGACCCGTCACAACAATACAGAACCATCGCCACAACAGTTCTAACACCACCAAAACGTAAAAATAATCACCACCTCACCATTTTCATTTTCAAAAAAACTCAATATCACCATAACTCAAAAACTCAAGATCTGATAGTAGGAAGAAGGAAAGAAAAAAAAAATGCAGATCGCTATTTGAGACCTTCTTCGTCGCAACGTGCAGAAGACGCGTCGGCTGTCGCAACAGCAGCCGCGTCGCCATTCTTGTTGCGATTTGCAGCAACGATCTGCTGCAAATTGCAGCGAAGAAGACGGCTTGCCATTGCGACCCGGCGACGGATCGCTGCTGCAAATCGCAGCAGCAGCGCGACGCTGCTGCTGCGATTTGCAGCAGCGATGCAGGGGGGAGGGGGGGAGAAACGGCGGGGCAGGGGAGGGGAGGAGAAGAGGGAAGGGGAAGGGGAAGGGGGGGAAGAAAGGGGAGAGGCGGCGGGCATTGGCGGTGGAGGCGGCCGGCGGTGGCGGTGGAGGCGAGAGAATTGAAATAATGAAATGGTTAAGGGTTTTGTTAGGATTTTATACTTAAAATAAATTTGGAGGGTAGATAGTATGGTGGGTATGTAGATTATTTTAATTTAAAATATCATTATTAATATTAATGATAAAAATTAAAACCTGATTTTTGATTAAATAAAGTATAAACTTAATTTTTTAAAAGTCAAAACTAAATACCTTGTTTAGTGTAATATCCTCTAGTGCACGGCCACAGCCCACAGGATCCAAAGCCCAAAGCCAATCCACGCCATCTCCAAAAAAACCTCCATTGTTGTTCTGCTCCACAGCTTCCATTTTCCGTTTCTGGAACTCCACGTACCAACAAATACTACACAAATTCGGACACTAAAATACCACTAACCATATGGAATCCATCGCGACCATCGCCACCTCCCCTTCTTCTCTCCCAATTTTCTCCCCTAAATTTAAAGATTCTTCGCCCCATCGTCTCATCCGCTTCTCCACCTCCCCCAAAAGTAAGTTCCCCGTTTTTCGATTATCCTAACTGCTAACCACTCTTTATTTTTATTTTTCCTTTTCCTTCTCAGATGACGGAAACGGACCCGATTTCAAACCGGCCACCCCTGAGTCCAGCCTTGTTCCCATCCTTGGCAGTCATACTCTCTCCAAGGTATTAAGAAGTTAATTTGTAACGATTTATATGGTTTTGAAGATAGTTCGGTTATTTTTTATTGGGTAATTAGAATTTGATTGGTTTTTGGGTATTTTTTCTTGGCAGGATGCGGCCATGGGATTGGTATTGAGTGCGGCCAACGTGAGGGGATGGACAACTGGATCGGGCATGGAAGGTCCGTCGGTTCCTGCTGGGCCGGAATCTCAGTCAACGGAGCAGATATCTACCTTCCCGTGGTCTCTGTTCACCAAGTCTCCACGGCGGCGTATGCGCGTGGCCTTCACGTGCAACGTCTGTGGTCAACGCACCACTCGTGCAATTAATCCCCATGCCTACACCGATGGCACTGTCTTCGTACAGGTATATAAACCTTCATATATTCATGAATGTATATGAGTTTGTTTATTTTTTTATTCTAATTAATGGAGAAATTATTGTTTTTGATAGTGCTGTGGGTGCAATATATTTCATAAGCTGGTGGACAATTTGAATTTGTTCCACGAGATGAAATGCTATGTGAATTCAAGCTTCAACCCAAATCCCAACAGCAATATGGGCATCAATTATTTTAACCTGGATGAGGACGACGATGATGATATTTTTCCTCTTTTATAAAGTGATAAATAATGCGTTTAGTGAGATTGGTTTACGTATCAATGTACATTCTACTTATCTTAGTCGTGGGTCTGCGTTACTCTAAAAGGATATGTTGCTGTTCTTATGATCAAATAAGTAGCATTAATCTGAGATTTGTATAGAGAAGTATAACAACATTAGTATTCTGATGTGAGTAGGAGATGATCTTCCTTAATCTTCAACTGTAATTTACTTGCTGGGTAATAGTTTGGTTAAAAGATATATTCTTGTGATTATACTAGTTAAAATCTTCTTTCAACTTGTTCATATTGCAATGGCTCAAAGTGTAGAAATTTCCCACTGCAATTCATTCTACTTTTCTTTTTGGAAGCTTCCTCTTTCAAGATTTGTGATTGAATGAAGGGATAGTGTGCCAATGAAAATAGAACGAGACCTTGTATGAAAAAATGAAATTAGTTTATTAGTTTGTACAATTTCAACGAGAGGTTTTATTAATTTAAAAGGTTATAAAATGGAAGTGTCGTGGTTTATTCTCTGTTCTTTTTTAGTGCAAAAAGAAGTTTGTCAGAAAAAATTAAGGGACCTTACTTTTTCAAGTTGATTGAAATCAATTCTCTTTGTTAGTGCTTCATGTTAGCAGTAGCCAGAACGGCTAGATGCCCTCGATGCAAGACACGAGATTCAAGTATATGTTGTTTTATTGCTTGGTTATTTTGGTGGCTGGAATCTATATAGTCATTTATGGTTTTCTGTTTGTGCATTAAAGTGTTGGGTGTTTAATTAAATAATTGGCTTCACATCTGTTAGGTAAACCTGCTAAGTATACAGTATCTAGTGTTTTGAACAAGGACATTGCCGGCTTCTGGTATTAGAATCTGCTGACTGATGAAAAGAGATGCACGGTGAGTTCGTTTTTTAAATTGAATGATTAAATGAATTAATTTCAGTTGTTTTGCACGAGCTTCCTTCTCTGGAGGACCTGAGAAGTTTTTTCTTGGGCCAGAAAACGAGAAGCACTGTACTTCGATCAATTCCCTTCCCTTTTCGCCATATCCACTATGCTTATATGAACTGGCATCATATTACCCAGAAGCAGGGAATGAAGTGTGAGAGGAAGACACAAGTCTAATGTTTGCTAGACTGGGGAAAAAGTGGGATAACGGACGGGATGGTAGGAGGCAGAGGGGTGGGGGGTTGAAGGGGGAAGGGGATGATCTGACGGGTGTGTGTGGGGTGCTGAACAGAGATGGATTGTTGGGAGGGGCAGAATAAGTTTCTATCTTAACACATCACATGCAAGATGCTGTTACTTTTTAACGGTTTTTGGGTGCAATATGTTAGTAGGGAGGCAAGTGCAGAAAGTGAAGTTAGGTTCTAAACGTTGGTTGGGACCCAAGGGTTAAATGAATAGATATTACAAAAATATCCCTCAAGTTAAGGATTGGAAAAGTGAGAATAGTTTTCGAAATTTATATAACAATATTATTTCAATATCGATTAATTATTTTGAGTATTCTATTTATTAAAGTTATGAGATCATAATTGTTGCTCAAAGCAGTCGATGTAGGTTATTACCTATTTGAAATAAGAAAGCTAAGAACGTGTCATTATTTTACATATCAATACACTATTTTATTAAGAACGACGCTACATGTACAGGGCCACGTCGGCATTGTACGTGCCAGCTGTCCCTTGACACGTAAGCGACGCTACATGTACAGGGCCACGTCGGCATTGTACGTGCTAGCTGTCCCTTGACACGTAAGCAATGTACGTGAAGCATTATAGTTTTATGAATGCAATATAATTTTTTCAACAATAATTTTAAAGAATTCTTATGAGAACATCTTCAAAAGACTCTTTTTTTCTAAAGAATATATTCTACAATTTAGAGTGCTTATAAACTTGGAGTAAAAACCTTTTAAGTAATCCGATATGCTCTTTATATTTAATACTTAAGTTTACCGTTCTAAAAAAATATTTATTATTTTTTCCTTTTTTTTTTCACTTACTTTCCTTTAAATTATTATATTATTTTCTTTCATTGAAAAATGAAATACTTTAAATGATTAAGCTATTTATACATTAAAAATGTATATCTTCCTTGACCTTGTGTGAGGTGTCAAAATCGAGATTACTGATTGTTTTAAATTTTGTTAAATCAATGACAAAAATATGTGTCATGTCACACAATGTCAACAAAATTGTCAAGGAAATTGTAACGGTAGCAAAATTGACATTTTGAATGAATTCAATTATAAAATGTGGGTTTTGCTCTTCAAATTTGAAAAATCAAACTCATTCTTTAAATTAAAATATTAATTTAAAAAATCTCTTGAAACATAATTTTAAATGTCGTTTTTTTGAAATAGTCTATTGGATCTTTGTACCAAATTAAGTGTACTACAATTTTAGTACGTATTGTATTCATTGTACTGCATGAGAAGCTCATATATGCATTTAAAGGGTGTTACCAATGTGCTGAAAAGTAGCTAATATGGGTTCTAAATTTCTCCCCATTTTTCACTCACTTCTCCTCTTGCTTATTAATATTTAGCCTTTATTTTATTTTCTAAAATTCCTTTTCTGTCAAACTCATTTCATCCTTTCTATATTTATTGTGGACCGTCAGATTTTTTGGTCTTCAAAAGCTATCTTAATTTCCTCATCTTGTCTCTCACTTCAGAAAATCCAATTCCACGTCAGAGGATAGAATCACGATAGACCAATGAGATTATTCCGATCAGATAATCCCATTTTACCATCCATGCACGCATTATCTGATTGCCATTCCCTCTCTATAAACACACACCACACACATCCACCCTTTGTCACATAATAAAACCCTTTACCAAGCTTTATCTTCTTGACAAATACGCCAGTTGCAAACAAAAATGGCCATTGTTACTTCTGCTGCTGTTTCTATCCCATCATTCACTGGCCTCAAGGCTGGTGGTTCAGCCTCAAAGGCCACCTCAACCGCCAAGATTTCCACCACCACCACCACCGCTGTCCCTAAGCTCGCCGTGAAGGCCTCCTTGAAGGATTTTGGTGTGGTGGTTGCCGCCACGGCTGCCAGTGCAATGCTGGCCAGCAATGCAATGGCCATTGAGGTGTTGCTTGGTGGTGGTGGTGGTGAACTAGCTTTTGTTCCTGGAGATTTCTCCGTGGCTCCGGGGGAGAAGATTGTTTTCAAGAACAACGCTGGGTTCCCACACAACGTGGTGTTTGATGAGGATGAAGTTCCGACCGGAGTGGACGTGTCTAAGATATCCATGGGCGAAAATGACCTTCTGAATGCACCAGGGGAGACTTACTCAGTGACATTGACTGAGAAGGGAACATACAGTTTCTACTGTTCACCTCACCAGGGTGCTGGCATGATTGGCAAAGTAACTGTCAATTAAATTTGTACTTATTTTCTAAATAATCAATGGATCAATATTCTCATTTTTGTAATTCTCTGTCTTTGATTATGAGATTGTGACTAAGTTCTTGTTTAGAAAAAGCTCAAGAAGTTGAGCATCGAATTCACCCACAACTTTTATCAACCATAAAATTAATCAATTTTTATCTAAAGTTTTGCCAAACAACCCTTTATATAAACCATGAATATATATATTATACAAGCATCTTACAATTATATTACATAAAACATCTATTACCTAACTATGCCTTTATCCTACGCTCGAACATCTTTTCCTCAATTTAAGGTTCAAGGGTGTCTGAATTTTCCACGGCACAAGTTGTAACAGGAGGATTAGCCCTTATCATGATGCTCTGAATGAAGGCTATCATCTACAAAAGAAACAGAATTCATCATAGTTAATTTGTTAACATGCTTCTCTTATTTGACGATATCTAATCATGTTCAGTCGAGGGTACAAATCGTACCTCTAGATTTAAAATTTACGAAGAGGTCGAAAGAAAGCAAGTCAGTGTTTCTACTTACAGCAGCAAGGCCAGAGCACATAATACTGAATCCAGGGAAATGGAAGGGTGCATTATTTGACAAAAACAAAGCTGAAAAGAAAGGGACTTCGATTATAATTTGATTAATTTTATCAAATTAGATTAAATTTGGACAAATTACTTGCGTTGTTACTAACCTGCTAAAGGGCTGAAAGCAAGTGGAGAGACAATGTTGGCAAAGGAACATATGCCAGTGACATACCCTTGAGCCTTTCCCTGAAAAACAAGAAAAGACATCGGGACTTGATTTGAAGTATCTTTTCAATTTAATTCCTATGTCAAATTGATATAAGCTAATAGGATTCTTCGAAAAAGCTCACCTGCTCACTGGGTCCAATTTGTTTGGATGCAATGCTCCTCATCTGCACATGCAATATTCAGAACAAAATAAAGTTTGTCCAGTCCAACGTACCAAATATTCAATAAATGAGTGATTACGAGTTCTGCGACGAAATGCACTTACACATGGCATTGCAAAAATAACCACACTAGAGATCATGGCAGCAGCATATGGAACCTACAAGATTTTAATTAATCAAGAAAATTAAGTAACAAAGAGCTTATATACATAAAATTTCAATTGAGAATGCAGAGGAGAGTACCCAAGGTGCCCATGCGATGCTGTAAAGAATTATCTGCATTCAATGACACATATTAGTCTACAGAAATAAATGCGTGTGCTCGATCGAAGATGTATTTATCGTTAAACTCCGAATCGAGATTTGCATAATCTAGACATTCGACATCAAATACTAAGTTAAAAGTTTCTTACATGAACAAAGTTGAAAAAGAGCCCTATTGAAAGCAACTTCTCTTCTCCCACAAGAGGAGTTAGTATAGGCATGAAGATTAGCTGCAAGAGTTCAAAATCCAACATGAAAATAAAATTTAGTATAAGAACCTTAATATAAGTAAATGACAAGCAACATAGTAAAATGCAACAAACTAATTACCTGTGATATTGATCCTGCAACACCAGAAATTATCATTATATCAGCAAATTGATCCTTGTTATAGTGAAATTGAGCCTTTAAGTAGTACTGCGAGGAGTTTCAATGAAAATAGAGTCGTTAAAAGCTGCACAAAGGTTCCTCTAATAGCATGGAGTGTTTAGATGATATAGTTCAACATGATATTCATTAGTTGAAGACTCGTCAGTCGTCACCATTCATTTATGGAAATTGTGTATGCATGTGAGACCGATAATAAAAGATGAAACTGACTTGCACTTCAGGGAAAATCAAAGACAAAATGTAAATAAAGAAGTTCGTTCAAAAAGTTTAAATTCTCAGATGCTGTAGTTTTACCCTGCTTTCTGTAATTCATTATTCGCGAGATTTGATCTGAAAAATGCTTATTTTAGTTTGAAGAATAATGTCAATTAGCTTTGTTCTTGCTGTTTAAACAAGTTTCTATTGCATCCAACTTAAATATACATACATTTTGCTGCAAAAAGTAACATACCATTAAAGAAGCCATGAGGCCAGCATCTGCAACATTGGTGAAGA
Organism: Fraxinus americana; assembly: GCA_035079005.1. Taxonomy (NCBI): domain Eukaryota; kingdom Viridiplantae; phylum Streptophyta; class Magnoliopsida; order Lamiales; family Oleaceae; genus Fraxinus; species Fraxinus americana. Next base: position 30,608,045 of record CM068718.1, on the reverse strand, counting down.
ATGCAACAATAGCTACTTTTGCAAATGTAGGGCTGCAAAATAATCTTGTATAAGAGGGGCATAAGCCTAAAGGACACACACACTAACTCCTTTTTTGTCACATCTTTCTCTCTTTTTGATGGCGATCAGAATAAATCCTAACAACCTTGATCCGCATACTAACTCCAGTAGTAGCTATAATTAGACTCAACAGCTTAACATATTCGTGGCTATTTATGAATTTTTTTAGAGGAAAACTTTATAAAGCCCTGTGTAGTATCGTTTTGCTTAATCTTGCTCTCGTAATTGGAGTTAGGGCTAGCTTAACCGTAACAGGTTACGATTACACTGCTAAGAATGCTATAATGAAACTGAAGCATTGTGGCTGACCTATTTCTTAACAAGCAAAGGGTATCATTCACTGAGGGCAGAGTCTTGAATAGATGCCATTTTTTTGCAGGAGTTTTTTCCAACAGACATTCAGTTTCTTTGTCCTTAGAACGCATGCTTTTATTCATCATTGATTCTGGAAGAAGCACTCTCATATACACCAATGATATCATTCCCATTGCTGCAGAAACCTGTAAGAATAATTGCCTGATTTACTCTTAACATTGTAACTTACACTTTTCGAAAATCACTTATTTTAAAGATAAGTAAACATAATGTAGTGGAGAAAGAAAATACTTGAAAAGTAGCTGAAGTTGAAATGAAACGAGCAGAGAAGTTCCCAAGGACAAATGAAGAAGATGCAATGCCTGACATAATCCCAAATACTGCACCCCTTCTGCTTTCTGGAACATTATCTGCCTGAAATTTAGGAGAAATATTAACAGCTTCAATACCTTAATATTGTCGACGAAATAACCAAAGTTTAGTCGGTCGATCGAGTACCACATATGCAAGAGCAAGAAACTGAACACTTCCTTGACTGGCCATGGCAATGAGAGTGCTGAGCACAAAATAAGAATAAAAGAAATATTTCGTCCTGCTGTATGCTAATATGACTGAAACCACAAATCATTAATCACGTAAGTAACTTATGTAAATAACGTAATCAGATTTATACGGTTTTAGGCACTTTTTTAGGGCCATTTTGGTGGGATATTTGCTTCTTTTAGGTCAATTTTAAAAAAAAAAAATCAGAAAATTATTAAAATATGTTCATTCCTTTCAAACGGATCCTTAGTAGAATGTAAAAAATTCGACAAAATTAAGGAAGAGTACCTGAAGGGAAGATCGAAAGAGTCATGGGGAGGGTTAGCATGACTTTTCTCCCGTAAGTGTCGGAAAAGTATCCAACCAATGGCATGACCATCATCGATCCCAGTCCAGTTATCTGCACACTCCTCACATAAAAACAGTTGGTCATTACTATTATTTATAGTTCTTAGTAATTTCAAAATATTACTTTATGAATCCTTGAGTTTTAACTATAACCGTTACCATAATATTAAAGTAGCTTTAAAAAAAGTATGTTCAGGATGCTAGGTTAGTAGACGTGTGAGTTAATTCATATCTCATGAATAACTAACTAGTTTTAATCTATTGCGTGTTACTTTTTCGGGGTACTTTGTTGTGAAATCATATACTGCGTACCCAATATATCTCACCTCCACAACTTAAGTTTTATAATTATATTACGACGAACTAGTTTACCATATGCTGCTTGAATCAAAATGATATTATAATTGTTAAGGGATAAATTTCACATCGAATAAAGATGAAAATATATATCAATTTATAAGAATTTGGACTACTCCTCTTAACAAGATTGATTTTTTAAGATGAAATCTCAAATTTTAACATGATACCAGATCTCGTTAACCTCCAACAAGTAATTTGATCCGATTAAGACTTTAAAAAAATGAGTATACGGATTTCAAGATTGATCTGCCCAAAATGAGCCATCATCTTGAGAAGGCATGTTACGGGATAAATCCATCGAATAACAATTAAAACATAGACTAATTTGTCGGAGTTTCAACTACTCCTCTTAACAAGGTTGACCTTTTAAGATGAAATCCCAAATTTTAACAATAATGACAATGTAAATAGACAATCGGCATGGTGAATCGAAGATAGAATTGACAAATCAATTTTCCATGTTCTAACTTCTCAAGTGTTATTTTTGTTTATGAGCACAAGGTGTGTCATTTGAACTCGATTCAATACTATTTGTGAGGTAAATTTCGTTCAAGGTAATGCCATTTACACTGAGATAAATGAGGGAGACAGAGAGAATGATAGGTAAAAAAAAAAGAAAGAAGGTCGGAATATCATTCTTACAAAGAAGTGGCAAGACTGGATGTACATAGAGAGTGCACATTTTAACTCTTCTTTTCCTTAGAGTCTAGTCAAAATCACTTGTCTTGTATGAATAGAGTCAAATCATATAATAAATAGGATTTTTAACTCTTATAGAATATCTCCAATAAACTTTATATATTAAAAAATAAATTACTTTGAATACATTTAATTATAGAGAGTGAGTTTAACTCACTCTCTATTTTAAAATATTAATTCAAAGAATCTCTTTAACCATATTTTTAATGGTTGGCTCTTTAAAATAGTAAGCATTTTTAGGGATGACAAAAAAATCCGACAAACCCGATATCCGTAGGGCCTCGCCCCGAAAGGGGCGAGGAATTTTGCCCTGGGGCTGGGGCTGGTAATGGGGGCCCCGCCCAGCCCCGTTAATTTTTTTTTTTAGAATTCAATATTTTAAATGAAAATTTTCATTAGTTCTAATAGAAAATAACAACTAAAATTATTTGTCTAAATCTAATAAATATGGGCAATAAAAATAAATTATCAATTTTTTTTTAAAAACGGGGAGTAAACAAAGAAAGGCCCCGCCCCCGCCTCTCCTTAAACGGGTAACGAGCGGGGAATTTCTTAGCTGGAAGGGGGCACCCTCGCTCAGCCCCGTTGCCATCCTTAAGCATTTTATGTTTTTCTATACACGTCGAAAACAAATTATTGTGGGCTCCACTTGAAAGTCTTGCTTGTCAAGCGAGATTTGGTTAGGATGCTGATAATGAACCCCCAACACCCCAAGCAATTTTCTTCACTTTCTTTTATTTTATTAACCTATATTTTTGGGAGGCCCATGGGTGGGGGTTGGGGACGTGACATTGTATCGGTAATCCGAAGGAAAAAAAATTAGAATAATGATTGGTGTGCAATGATTTTGACAATATTATTGACAACATGCTATGTGATATGTTGTCATTGGACAGTTTAAAAAGCAATTCATATTTTCAATCAATATTTTTTTGTCACAACCAACAGTGTAGACAACGTTGTACAAAAACATTGTACAAATAACATAATTCAAAAACATAACTCCCTCGTTAATTTAGTTTAACAAGTTGATAAAAATCTAAATTAAAATTTATAATTAATTTTAACAACATATTTTATGAATTCAACAATTTTTATCAACTTTTCAATAAAATATTTTATTAGCTTTTATTAAAATCTATTGAAAATATGATTTTTAGTTGAACGAGTGGGTAAGTGTCATTAACGGTTGTCATAAATGAGACTAAAGAAAGAAAGAAAGAAATCGAGTAGCTAGTCAATGACTCGGTAAATCAGCACAAGAACATTAATTTTTCTTTTCTTAAAAAAAAAAAGGTAATTAAATTGTCCAGATTAGACCACCAAAAATAAACCATTATTGAAAATAATTGACAGATGATACTCATGGAAGCAAAACAGAGAAATTTACAACACAATTTAACCCTTAATGCATGTCAGTTACAATTTGACGAACGAAGCAAAGCGGTAAAAAAATGTTATTTTCTGATAAATGCAAATGTAAAATTATAGGATTACCACTTGTTGAGCTCCGGTGAGATAAATGGCCAATGAGCATTCATCTTTTCCGGGACAAAGTGCTGACATTGATATGTCTGTGATGGCCGGAACCACCATGAAATTGGCGAAGCAGTGGAGGAAAACCGTCGTGAAGAGGTGGCTCAGTCCAAAGAGCTTTCCCATTTTCTCTCTTTTCTCTAAAGATATGGTGCTAAAGAAAACCCCTCTATTTTGAGAGAGATTCTTAAAGCAACAAAAGAAGCAATTATTTAAGAAACGAAGAATTCTGGTCTGGAAAAGAAGTAGTCTGTGTCTCTCTTTATATACAAGAATGGTCTTTCAAGTTCACCGTTTCGAAGTAATCTGCATGGGATTTTGAATTTGGATTTTCGGCAAAAGAGACAATTATTAATGAAAATAAAATATAAACAAATAGAGAAAATTGCAAACATAGACCTTACCCTATCGAAACTGTTACTGTTTACTCCCAAATTTACAAATGCATGTTCGGAAACCCCAACTTTACGCGCCTTTGGAATTTGCAAGTCAATTTTCACGATCACCATATGTTGAGTAGTTAAATAATATCATGAATCGCACATATGCGACATTGTCACTCTCACATCCCGATAGCACTTAAATTTAAAAACAATGAATTATATAAGTTCTCTAAACATGAAATAACATAATGAATCAGAACCCTGTAATATTTGGAAAAAAGGACCATTTCCAATTGTAAGTTAATAAATATAAATGGAAAAAGGTTTTTATTTTTTTCTTAAGTATACTACCAGTAAAAAAGGTTGGATGTGCTGTGCTTGCTAGTGCAGTTGTACTCACCTTAATTGGGATTGGGCAGAAGGGGTCAAAAAAGTCAGAGGACAACAGAAAATGCGTAGCTTGTAAGTTGATGCAAGGTATAAAATGTAACAAGGAAGATTGGGGGGCCTGATTAAAAGCTTTTCACGCTTTGATGCGTACAAGATTGTGTAACAGATTTTGGACCATTGATTGATCACAAATTCACTGGATAGAATTTAGGGCGGACCCAGCACCTGGTCAGCTCCCGCGGCTGTCTGTGCTGGATCCGTCGGGAGCCTCAAGTCGCCGTGACGTCGACGCCGTCCGTCGAGAAGCAATGAAGAAGGCGGTCGGCGTCGGGTGAATTTTTTTTTTTTTTGCCTTTCTTATTTTGTTTCAGTGTTTGAGCCTTTTTTTAAAAAACAATAAGGCCCAATTTGCAACCCATTAGCCACAAACAAAGCCAAATCCAAGATTCCAAATCCCAAATTCCAAAATTTCACCCAAACCGTAGAGGAGGGAGACGACCGGGGCGATTGGCTGTGTTGCGGAGTCCTTGCTGCTGCTGTGCGTTACCGTTGCGTGTCTGTGAGTTGCACTACCGCCGAGTCGCTGACTACGCCTGGCCTCTCCGATCGTCTGGCGTCTCAGCCAGTCCATTGGCTTTCGGCTTTCGCTGCTGTGTCGGTGAGTTTGCTCTCTCTTTTCTTTTTTTTGTTTTTGTTCCTTCATTGTGTAGTTAATTTGTTTGATTTATTATTTATGTTTTATAAATTATGTTTATGGAATATGATTACATGAATGTGTTTGTGAATTGTGAGCATGTAGACTATAGTGTTTACTGTGAGGATTTTGAATTTTGTGAATTTTAAACTTGTGGATTGTGTGAATTCGAGAATCTAAGAATATTGGAGATTTTGTTGCTAAATGTTAGTGTTTATGATTTATGAAAATTGGGTATTTGTGAATTTGAGAATATTTAATATACGCAGACTGTGAATCTGATTTGCGTTAATGACAATGACAAATTGGATAATTTATGAATTTGTGATTTATGAATTATGAGAAATGAGATTTTATATTATATTATTATCTGAGACTATGAGTTATGAGTTATGAATTATAATTTTGATTTGTGAATTGTGATTTGGAAATTTAGGTTTTTAGGAAATTAGGGATAAGTGAAAAAAATTAATTGAGAAGATGTGGGCACAATTAATCCATGTGTAGATTGTTTTTTAATCAATTTTAATTAAAAAATAAATTGGGAGCATTTTGCAGATTATTGAGCGATTTTTTCAATCGAAAAAAAAGTCCATACCTAGTTCTTCTCTGTCTAGTTGTGCATCTAGTCCCGCCACTAATTCTAGTCAAGCACAAGAGTAATTAAATAACACAAAGAAGTCCCAGCCTAAATTCAATGTGGATGATCTTGTATCCGATTCAGGAAAACGCCCCCTATGAAAGCAGAATTGAACATCTTAACACCGTAAAAAACAATATGGCTTCAATCAATTTAAGTCACACCTCAGCTAACTATGTTCACAGATCAGTCCCAAATAGAGGTGGGATGTTTAACTATGGTGATAGAAGCAGTTATAACAGAGGATGAAGAAGTAGAGGCAAATTTATAAGGCGAGCTGAAAACAAAAGCCCATGTCAAATTTGTGGATTGAACAACCATTCAGCAGACAAGTGCTTCAATCGATATGATGAGAAGTACATGGGAACAAAGTCTATTCATCATTATCAAAACAATATCTCAGTACCAGCTGCAATTGTTACTACTTCAAGCACTATCACAGATCCAACCTGGTTTGTTGATTCTGGAGCAAGCCATCATGTCACTACTGAGAAAGAAAACCTGGTTGAAGCACACGAGTATCGGGGTAAGGAGAAAATCACAGTTGGTAATGGAAACAAACTCCTTATTTCTCATGTTAGCACTAATCATTTGAGCACTTTGAATAACAAGCGTTTATTTCTAAGTAATGTATTACTGGTGCCTGCAGTTAAGAAAATCTGCTAAGTGTATCACATTTAACATCTGATAATGATGTGTTTATAGAATTTCATTTTGATTTTTATGTTGTCAATGACATACAAACGAAGGAGGTACTGCTAGAAGGGAAGGTTAAGGGTGGATTGTATCAACTTGAGCATCCACATTAAGTTCAGAGGTCTTCCTATCATAAGTCAACTTATCTAAATAAGTAGAATCCCTCAACATTTCTTGTTTCTAAAAAGTCTAGAGAGTATGAGTCTTCTCTTAAACTATGGCATATGAGACTTGATCACCTTATATACTCTGTAATGTCACAAGTACTCAAATATTGTAATGAAAAAATTAATGTTAATGAAGTCCATCGTCTTTGTAATGCTTGCCAACTTGGTAAATCACACATGCATTAGCTCCCCTTGATCTTATTCATACGGACGTCTGGGGTCCTGCTCCTGTACAATTAACATCTAGCTTTAGGTATTATATTTTATTCATAGATGATTACATCGGATATACTTGGATTTACCGTATGAAAAATAAATCTAAATCCATCAACTTGTTCATTCGGTTCAAAACCTTAGTTGAAAATAAGTTTGATCGAAAAATTAAGACTCTTCAGCCAGACTGGGGATGTGAATTCAGAGCTTTCACAAACTTAGCCTTACAATCTGGAATTGACATGAGAATTTCATGCCCTCACACCTCTGCTCAAAATGGAAGAGCTAAAAGAAAACATAGACATATAACCGAAACATGACTAACTTTACTTACTCAAGCCCACATACCCTTGCACTATTGGTGAGAATCCTTTCATACAGCCACTTACCTCATCAACAAACTACCTACATCAGTCCTTAAGACGAAATCACCTTCTGAAACTCTGAACAATGAACAGGTAGATTATAAGTCTCTTAAAATTTTTGGGTGTGCCTGTTCCCTCGCCTCAGACCTTATCAAAAACATATGTTCAATTTTCACTCCATCAAGTATGTATTTCTTGGGTTCAACAACTCTCATAAGGGCTATAAATGTCTCAGTCCAAATGGAAGAATCTATATCTCTTGGCATGTGGTTTTCAATGAAAACGAATTTCCCTTTCAATCTAGTTTTCTCAACAAAAACCACAATCCACAAAACTCCGAAATCACCATTCAATATCTACCAATTCAAGCCTCAACTATGATCCAGGTTGCTCAACTGATGCAGTCCATTCTAGTGCAACTCCTACAGCAACATCTCTAGGTTTTGATCAGCTTGATATTTCCGAGAATGTATCACAGATTGAAAATATACTAGCTGAAGAGAATGAAGTTGAGTATACAAAGATAAATGCTGATCAAATTCTAATGGATCAGACATATCAAGCAGTGGAAAATAATGAACTGGAAACTGAATTGGAGAAAGAAGTTATAGAGCACCCTATGACTACCAGAAGCAAAGCAGGTATCTTTAAGCCAAAAATCTACTCAACTCATTACAAGGAGTATGAAATGGAACTAGATAAAACTGAGCCTAATATGTACCTGAAGCTCTGTTGAACAAAAACTGGAGAAGAGCAATGGAGGAGGAATATAGAACATTGATGAGAAACAAAGCCTGGAAGCTGGTACCACATTTAGCTAATCAAAAGGTGATAGGAAACAAGTGGGTTTTCAGGGTCAAACGTAACATTGAAGGAAAGATATTTCTGCACAAAGCCAGACTTGTTGCAAAAGGTTTCTTACAAACTTTATGTGTTGATTATTATGCGACCTTTAGCCCAGTAATTAAAGCTCCTACTGTAAGTATAATCCTCACTATTGCAGTGTCAAAAGGCTGGAGTATAAGGCAGATATATAAATAATACATTTTTGAATGTGAAGCTGGATGAAGAGGTAAACATGAATCACCCACAAGACTTCACTGATAAAGAAAATCCTACATTTGTGTGCAAACTTGAAAAGGCTCTTTATGGACTCAAGCAAGCAACTAGAGCCTGGTATGAAGAGCTAAAAAGCACACTTTTAGAATGGAAGTTTGTTAGATCCAGGCAGATAGCTCCTTATTCTTCTACATGAATCAGAGGCAGATCATCTTTATTTTGGTGTATGTTGATGACATCCTGATAACCGGCAATGATCACAAGATGCTACAGAGCTTTATTGATAAACTAAACACTAAGTTTGCATTAAAAGACTTGGGAGAGTTACATCAATTTCTAGGAATTGAAGTATCAAGACATGAATCAGGGATGCAACTTACTTAAATCAAGTATACTAAGGACCTGCTGCAAAAGTTTAACTTTGAACATCTCGATCCATGTGCTACACCTATGATGGTAGGCAGAAGTATTTCCAAGAATGAAAGAGAAAAGATGGAAGATCCCTCATTATACAGAAGTGTAATAGGTGGCTTGCAATATCTGTCACATACACGACCTGACATAATGTTTGCAGTGAATAAATTGAACCAATTTTTACAAGCACCCTTATATGTACACTGGAAGGCAGTCAAAAGAGTATTCAGATACTTGAAGGGGACAATTGAACAAGGAATTTGGATTCAAAGACGTGACAACATTGACATTACCTGCTTTGCAGATACAGACTGGGCTTCCTGCCTTGATGACAGGAGATCAACAGTAGGTTATCATGTTTATTTGAAAGACTCTCTGGTAGCATGGTCTTCAAAGAAACAAAAAGTTGTTGCTAGGCCCAGCACATAGTCAGAATACCGAGCTTTAGCACAAGCAACAGCTGAAATTGCCTGGATCAAATCATTACTCAAAGAGATCAAGTTGCATCTTACTTGTCCTCCTATATTGTGGTGTGACAACCTTAGTGCAAGCGCTCTAGACTCAAATCCAGTCTACCACGCACGTACGAAACATATTGAGTTAGATATACACTTTGTAAGAGATAAGGTTCTTGAAGGAAAGCTGAAGATACAATATGTTCCATCTTCTGATCAGGTGGCAGATTTGTTAACCAAGCCTCTCTCACAATCCAAATTTCTCTTTCTCAAAGACAAGCTTGGAGTTAGAGGATAAACTCCAGCTTGAGGGAGGATGTCAAGATGTATTTTTATCATCAACATAAGCTGCTAAATTACTCACGGCAATCATGAGCTGCTAACCTGCACATTTGGGACCACTTTGATTCTGTTATAACTATATTGATTCTCACATGTGATTTGGTTTTTGTAATTTACTTGCTCACTATTCCAAACTTCTTCTATATATGTTGTAAATCAGTCATTGTAATTTAATCTAATTAATTCAAAACTTCAAGATACTTCTACATCAATTGAGCTATGCTTTTCTTCTGCTGCTTCCACTGATTCTCTAACTGCCAATAACTATTTATGCTTACCAGTTACCACACAACAATATTACTATGCCAACCACCATTCTTGGCACCACCAGAAAACGCTACTGCCTACATCTGTTGGCTTCGTTTCGTATGGCGATTTTTTATGGTATCAACTGTGGTGTGATGTGACAATATGAGGACGGAACTTTGAAAATTCGAGATTGTCTGCTGAATAGAGGAGGTGGCAATGAGAAAAGAGGGATGAGATGATGGCCATGGTATATCAAAATGAGGATGGGACGTTGTAGATCTAAGATTTTTATGCCAGGGAAGTGACAATATTTTGTTGCACTTTTGAAGAGAGAATTCTAGGCGAGTTAACGAGGATTTCTAATTCAATTAGATACACACTTTTTTAAGAATCTTGTCATCTTTGCTTAGAAGACCTATTACGGTCATTATGCATAAGTCAATGACCGTATACAAATTTTAAGATGGGAAAACATATTTCACTCCGATTAAAAAATAAAAATAAAAAATAGACTAATTAGAAATTTTCCCTTATAATATCTGAATTTTTAATTCATACGTTAGAAAATAGTAAGTTATTTAAATATGTATGAAAATTAAAATTTACGAAAAGGGAATTTCACTTACTCCCTGTTTGATTTTGCTAAAAAGTCATATTTTTAATACATTTTTGACAACAATTAATATTATGTGTGCTTGAAAAATTGATAAAAATTGTGGATTCAATAACGTGTAGTTTAAACTAATATTTGACTTTAACTTAAATTTTTATCAACTCTTTAACTAAATTAAATAGGGACTTTACGCTTAATCAAACACGCCATACATAAAACCTTTTGGGACTTTTTTTCCTTTTTATTATTATTATTTTTAACATCTATTTCAAGTTGATATTCTATATGCAAATTGTCAATTGGCAACCGGCTGAACAGCAAGAATTGTATAGCCAATTAGCCATCTGAAAGCGAACTGCATTAAGCCCCTGCTTGGTAGAAATTAAAATTAAATTTTTAGTAAATTTTGATAAAAGTTGGAGAAATGCGTAGTTTAAAAGTTGGATAACCCATGAAATATGTGGTTAAAATTAATCTGTTGACATTGACTTAAATTAAAATCTAAATTTTAATCGGTACCAAACAAGGGCCAAGTTTACATGTAATAAATATTTTTGTAGATAATCATGATATCAAAGAAGAAGAAAAATGGATTAAAGAATTAATTTAGCCCATAATTTATCTTCTAATTAATACGCTCTAACCATTTCTAACACGAGCGGCTTAGGTTGAGCCATGGTTCTTCTTTTCCACAAGTTAATTTCCTTCCTTGGCTCCACCGCCACCCCACCGCCGCCGGAACCACTCCGGGCCACCACTATTGGAGCCGAGAAAGGAATAATTACATCATATTCTCCTCCCTCTGAATAGTATTCCCGTTCCTCCGGTGCAATCTGTGCAGTTTTCCAATCAAAATTCGCCAGTGTATGAGAATCTCGACTGCTAGCAAACCGCTTCATCTGGCTTATACTCGGAGCCCGATCAGGTAGAGGCGGTTTTTTATTATGATCCGTTGATGCATCGGATTTTCTTCTTTCGGGCTTTACAGTACTGCTAAACATATTCAGAACCATTGATGGTTTCTTCTTCAGCTCTGACGGATGCCCGATGAGCTTGATTTTGGGCTCGAATTCTTTAGGCAAAGAAACGTACTTGTTTTTGCATAGCTTCTTCTTGTGCTTGATTTGGCCCATGCATGAAATCTTCGGTGAAGTTGGCTCTTGTGTATCAAAATTCGAGTTCTTCGATTTCCCTGATCGAATCGGGTTGGAAGACCCTCTGTTCAAATGGGTATTACCTTTCTTAGCATTCGTTCCATCTGATCTCTTGTCTTTACCAGTGCTGAAAATAGGGTCTTGAAATGAAACTGCTGCTTTTGGTAGAAACCCTAGAATCTTGTTCTTTGATTTATTAGTTGCTTGAGACTTCTCCATTTTTGGTATATTGAGCTTTCTCACTCTCTTTTTATCTCTATATTTATAGAGATAGAGAGAGGATAATTATTTGGTCAGAAGAGGATGATAAGACTGCACCGACCAGATTTGATGCATGTTTTTATCCCTATGCGTTAATACAAGTTACTAAAATGTTCATTCAACGGTCTAAATCTACGGGCTAAGTCAAATGCTGACTGTATACCGTAGAAAAACGAATGTATTCTTCAACGTGATAATATGACAAACAAGAAATCAACATATCATAAAGTTTAGATTTTTCATTTTTTATTACCTTAACAGGTGGCAGTGCCAAAATGAAAAACATAAAAAAAAATTACGATATTTGAACGATAGGTAAAAATTAAATTTTTTTTAAATCCAAATCAAAGTTAACAATTAATTTTAATCACACATTTCATGGAACTTAAAACTTTTCAACCATATATTTTATCAACTTTTATCAAAATCTATTAAAAGTCTGATTTTAATCCCCATCAAATAAGGATTTTTTCCCTCCTTTTATATAATGATGAGAAGGCAATTTCGTCATTTAATGTTGGAAGGATGAATTTTTTCTACATTTTCGAAAGGGCTTAATAGCGCAAAACGTCCCTACGTTTGACCCTTATTGTGGAAAACGTCCCTACGTTCCATTTTTTTGCATTTTCGCCCTTATTTCAACGTTTCCTTGCACTGAACGTCCTTTTCACTGTTTTCCATGGTAAAATGACTAAAATGCCCTTCTATTTAAATAAAAGAGAAGAAAAATAAGGACTTTAGGCCCAAACGTTTTAAAAAGTGCCAAATAATCCCACAACTTCACCTTCTTCCCACATCTGACCCCTACTACCGCCGGCGACTTCAAAGCAAAAAAATCGACCCCAACTTCTACAGGAACCACCACCCCTATCAAAAAATCCCAACTACCATCTTCATCACACCACAATCCCCCACCAAAAAAATCCCCAAACCCTATTGTATTGACAATTAAAACCTATAAAACAATTAAACCCACAACCCATAAAACAATTAAACCCAAAAATGCGTTCAGAGGGCAGGAGGTTTGAGGGTTTCCCAACTAACACGATCACAATTGGGGATCGATCGGCATTCGCAAAGCTCGAAATCCCAGTAAGGTGCTTGATCGATGCTAAACGACAACTAAAGCGGAAGAAAGGATTATGTTTCCTCAATGAAGGGAAAATGGTTTTGTAAAGGAGTTGTTTTGGAAATGCAAAGGTTGACAATAGTTGAAGATTTTCTACCTCTGGAGTTTGGTGGTACAGATGCGATATTGGGAATGTAGTGGCTGGGAACTTTGGGTAATATGGAGGTCAATTGGAAACTCCTGACCATGCGTTTTCCGAATGAGGAATACATTAATGGCACTAAAAGGGGATCCCAGGCTTCACAAATCGGGTGTGTCAAATTGGATTGAAGGGAGCTCTGATTTGAGAGTAAACGAGGGATTCAGATTGGTCACTTGAAAAGAATGAGATGGGCTTGGTTGAATTGGTTACAGATCCAGGCTTAAAGGTAGTGGTTTACAAATTTGAAGAAGAAAGTGTAGGTTCTGCAGTTGATGGATTTAACCCACCGGATGAATACACGGTTGATAAATTTGGACGGAAGCAAGTACGAAAGTGCGCGGGCGGGAATCGGCAATTGGGTCCAGTTTGGAGCTCCAGAGAAGAATACGGGTTAGGTCCTAACAGAATATGAAGGGATTTTTTGGTGGGGGATTGTGGTGTGATGGAGATGGTGGTTGGGATTTTTTGATAGGGGTGGGGGTTCCTGTAGAAGTTGGGGTCGATTTTTTTGCTTTGAAGTCGCCGGCGGTAGTAGGGGTCAGATGTGGGAAGAAGGTGAAGTTGTGGGATTATTTGGCACTTTTTAAAACGTTTGGGCCTAAAGTCCTTATTTTTCTTCTCTTTTATTTAAATAGAAGGGCATTTTAGTCATTTTACCATGGAAAACAGTGAAAAGGACGTTCAACGCAAGGAAACGTTGAAATAAGGGCGAAAATGCAAAAAAATGGAACGTAGGGACGTTTTCCACAATAAGGGTCAAACGTAGGGACTTTTTGCGCTATTAAGCCTTTTCGAAAGATTAAGAATATTTGGTGTTAGTCAGAGAGAGAGAGAGAGATTAGTAACATTTCGAAAAAGTGCTAAAAGAACCCTTATTCGTATTTATTTTGAAACCACTTTTGTCAAAATGTGGAATAAATTAGAATTTTTGAAACTACTTTATGGTATGTCAATTTAATTTTGGAATTAAGTAATTATATATAGTTCTACTGAGGTTACAACGTCAGTGTAGGTAACGCTAGATGATATTTTAAATGAAATGTGAAATTAAATGATTTATTTAATTTCACTTATCATTTAATGACATATTAACGTCACCTAAATTGAGATTGTAATCCTATAGTTATCTTATTTTTTTTATTTATTTCAATAAAATGTTCACATCAGACATGGACACACAGTGGAAAATAGCATTCCTCAGGTTAAAAATTTAGAACGCTGTAGAAATTAGTGATGATTCTTTGACATGGTTGAAAAATATAACGTGTCATTGACGAGATAAACATTGGGCGCCTCCTGAATATATTTAAAGAAAATATCTGGAAAAAAAAATTCAAAATTGTAAAATTTGCCGGCTTGTTGCTAGAAATACAGTTGTAACATATTGATTGCTATTAATAAGGTTGTTGGTTTTGGCGTGTGGGGTATGTGCCATGTACCATCTTGTAACGTTTACTTGTCTTGTCTTAAACATTTGGAAAATATGTCAAATTCTCACCTAAATAATCGTGGCCGATTTATGAAAAAATTCCTAATATGGTAAGTATCGTCGGTGGTGAAAAAAGAATACTTCAATAATATTTTGTTATCCACGTCAACTTGAAATTAGTAGTTGACATATGATTAAAAATATCGATAAAATTCGAATATTTGTCATGTACTCACACTTATTTATTTATTTATTTTTTTATATGGAAGATTTACTGAAATGGGCTTTAAAATGGGCTGGACTTCCGAAAGGGCCAAAAAGTAATGGACTGGGAAGTGGGCTTTTTGTTAAAAGAAAAGCCTGCAAAATAATGAGGATCCCTTGAGAACCCAGATCAAGAACGAAGAAGAAACCTTCTCCGAACAAATAATAGAGGTTTTTTCATCTTCCCTTCCAATATGATTTTTTTTTTCCTCACATGCTTTCTAAAAATATGCCATAAAATTAGCTTGTAATTTTTGAACTTATGTTTAATTAGGTAATATTCTGGTCGAGATTAGGTTCCAATACTGAATCGTAGTATTTTTTAGTCTTGATAGATGATTGAAAACAATTCTCTGCTTAGAATTATGCGAACACTTGCACTGGGTTAATCCCATTTCAAAACAGTTTGATTTTGAAAAATTGATCCAGTTTCTTTATTTTTGAACTCTTTATTTCTAATTTGTTAATTTTGGTGGTTAAAATTCATTCTGCTCTGTTAATGTGTTATTGTTGAAGGGTAACGAGGATGGTTCTCACCTTAGATTTGCAAGATTTCCTTCTCCGGGGTCGGGTGTTGAAGCTGTACAGACAAGCTCTCAGGATTGCGAGGAGAGCTCCAAATGGTTCTAGTGGTGAGGCATCTATCTGATTAATTTTGTCATCTGAAAAGGAAAATTATTTCAAAACTTGCTTATTTACTTAATTTTAAGTTTTTCAACATTAGCCAAACATGCATTTTGAATGGATGTCATATTTTCCTTTACTTATTAGTTATTATGGTATCTTCTGTTGGTTTCTTCTGGGAATTTTGAGCTCATTTTTATAATATCTGCATACAGGGTTCTTACTTAACTCTAGTTGAACGCAAAATCATCTTCTGATATTGATATATTTTCTTGGTTACTACTCTGAGCACGCGCCATAGTGTTTTCAAGCTATAATTCATCTCATCTGTTTTTATTTTCCCTCCATGTCTTCAGACATTAATATCGTTATAAGTATCAATTAGAGGTCGCAGAATGCTCTTGAGGCTTTCGAGTTTAGTCAAACTATCGTTAATTGCTAAGCGAAAATATTATAACTAGTCTCCTATAGCATTTTGTTTTTGGCAGACAAATTCATAATGGGAAGCTCAGGCATAATCCTGCCTTCTTAGAGATTTGTTCTTAATGAGAATTTGTTGAGATAATGCATTTTCTACCAACCCGTTAGATATAGCAGTTTCATAAACGCGACAATGAACGGGGCAAATCAATCCCGATCATTGGTGAGAATTCCTACTTCTATTAAGAATCAAAGTTATGGCCGTGCTGCTTTATTCTTTTTAAAAATTTTGGTTTTTGGTTAATTTTTTATGCTTGTTAATTTTGCCAGCTCCTTATGATTGAATTTGTACTTCCTCTTCTCATCCTCCTTTTCAAGCTCCTCGTCAAATGGAAGCCATGTGATAACTCTATATGATTGTTTTTGGTTAATATAAATAACTAGGCTGGTTCTTTAAGGTTTTAAAATAGTGTTAGGTCGTATGCTTTGGCTGTTCTTTGGAGGTCTCATGTCATTGCTTATGATGTTGTCGGCACAGATGAATTGAGACAGATAATTAGACGAGAGATTGAGAATAACAGGGCTTGCAATGACAGGCAGAGGATTAGATTTTTGATCAGTGATGGCTTAGAGAGATTGAAACGTTTGGATGAGACACTTGATATGCAAGGTCATTCCTGATAAATTTCAGGTACTTGTTGGATTACGTCAAATTGCAGTCATCTGTTTAACCTATATGTAAGTTTTGCTATTGGTTACCTTACAATTGACTCTAACAAGAAGATTGAGCCCGTGTAATCCTTATTTTCTTAGACGAGATTATTTATTATTGGACATGTTTAATTCACATGGACAAGAATGAAACTATATGCATTAGCTCTCCATGCTTTCTGTCCTAAAGAATTGAAGTCTTTTCTAGTCTGGCCTCTTCTTGATCTTCTCCCACTCTATAAAAAATAGAAAATGCTGAAATTCACTTGCAAAGGGGCTGCAAAAAAGATACTTTCTCCATTTTTTTTTCTATTTTATGCATTCAGTTGATTATTCAACTCAAATGACAAGGCAACAAGCTACACTTCAAACTTGTTGAGCGATTGAAAGTCTGAAATAAATTACACCAGGCAAGTGACCTTTCAAAATACGTTAATCCTAAAATACCCTACCTTTTCTTCGTCGTGTCCCCCAAATGTGCCATACTAGATCTATGCAATTTTGTAGAACTTGTGATGCCCAGTCTTCATAGTAGAAACTTTCATCAATTTACCATGGCTTCAAGTCATCCATTATCTTGGAATACTTGGGATTTTTCCAAAAATGATGGGGAGCCAAGTGGCCCTAACCTTTCTAAGTTCCATTTTCAACTGGCTCAATCTCCTTTGCTTGGGAGCCAACCTTTCTATGTTTTATTTTCAACTTCTCAATTTCCCTTGGCTGGGAGATTCCCGAGCCCAGATTTTCTGCAGGGAGGTCACTAGTTTCCGCTTGCGGGCTCGGGAGTCTGCCTAGTTCCTTCAAAAGCAGACACACTGAACGGGACATTCCCAGGCTCCAGATTTTCTGCCGAGAGGTTACTAGTTTCTATTCAGGAGTCTCCCTACTTCCTCCCAAGCATGGACAGATTTAAGGGGGGGAGGGGGAGGGGGAGGGGACTGGGCTGTGCTAATAGAGTTGTAATAAAGTGATCGAAATGCTGGAAAAAAATCAACTACCTTATGATTTTTTGTTATGGTGTGATGCTACCAAAAATCGTACCTGTCGACCTCCGAATTTGACGACTGGGAATGAGCACGAACGAAGTCTTCCGTTGCCTGAAACAAAGGCGTCGAGGTGTGTCCTCGTCGCCCCTCCGATGCTTAAGTTAGAGAGTGTATGAAAATAAAATATGCTGTAATATGTAAAAAGGGTGTACCTTGATATTGAATGAGAATGGCATATTTATAGAGGTGGGTGGTGGACTCCTAGTAGGACTGCGATGCTGAGACACCTAGGAGTTCTAGCGTAGTTGGAAGTCGTAATGTAGTAGGTTTCGCACTGCCCACGTGTTTGGATGGACATGTGACTCTGGAGTTAGATTCCACTTACAATTAGGTAATGCACTTCCATAAGGACTTTGCTTTCAGGGATGTCTTAACACGGAGTGAGCGTCTAGCGAATTAGGGGTCGCAGGATCTGAGGTGTATGTAGAGAGCTCAAGAAAGTCGCCCGATCAGTCTTCCTCGAGCACGAGGAACATAGCCCGAGGAGATGGCGAGATTTCGGCAGTGCTGAGCCATGTACTCCTCGGGGACTGTGCTCGACTGTAGTCCTCGAGGAACGGTATCATCACTGGCCCCCGTGCATTCATGCCGGAGATCGATGCTCGAGGTCTTGGGATGTGATGCATAGTCCTTGAAGTAGAATGTCCGATTTCTGTAGTGGAAAACGCATGCGTCGGGCAGGAGGTGGTCGACGTTCAAAGTGGACTGAACAGCCCAATGGATGGTGCTGCCCAGCCACTGGAATGGGCTTGAAAGCTCATGAAATGAGGCTGCTCGTCCTTGGCTATGGACTAGACAGTCATGTAAGGTCCTCGTTCTTGAGGTTGGGGCAGACAGCTGGCGTGTCAGGATGCGCCACGTGGCCTCGATTTTCGAGCCTATAGTCACAGTGGGTAGATGAATGACACGTGGCGAGGGATGGAGGGCCAAGATTGAGAGACCTTTGGGCTTCTCAGGATCCTATAAATACCTCCATACCCACTTCATTTGGTACCTTTAACTCCTCAAATATTCCTCGGACCACCTCGGGTTTTAGGCTTAAGGTAAGACCTCGTGACCTTTAGTTTGTATATATATTTAAATGTCTAGTGAAAGTAGTTCGTCGGGCTCGGGCTTATCGCCTGAAGGTCATTCTGTGATCCCCTATGCAATCCCTGTAGGCAGCCATCCTGCACTTTCCTTTCCCGACCTTAGATGTAGGTATAAGGAGCACGAGGTTGTTGGGATAGCTCGGGAATTTGGTCTAATGCCTGTTTGTGATGTGCGAGCCCCTGGGTCCGAGGATAGAGTGAACACCGCTCAGGAGGGGGAGATAGTTGTTTTTCGAGAGGCCTTAAAGGGTGGGCTTAGGTGGCCTCTTCATCCATTCTTCCTCGAGTTCCTCGTCGAGTTCGGTATGTGTCCCGGGCAAGTGGTTCCCAATGGGTGGAGGCTGCTCATTTATTTCTTCGTAGCTTGTAGGTATTTAGGCATAAACCCGAGGTTAGACTTGCTCAGGATGGTATTCGAACTGAAAACCCTCCCGGGCTTCAACTGCTTCGTATATTTATCTTCTCGGGGTGAGTTTAGAGTCCCGAGGTATCCGAGCTCCCTCAAAGGGTGGAAGTCGAAGTTCTTTTACATTCGCCCTCAAGACCCCGACCACCCATTCAGTCCTCGGTGGACTATACCGAACACTGAGTATTTTAATGAGGGTCAGGCTTATTTTGAGGTGTTAGAGAGGGATAGGCAGTGCTTGGTTGGGCTCGAGCCTCTAGCTTTCAAGTTAGACGACCTAGTCGGGGACGATATTCTCGACCTCGCTAATTTGAAGGGTGTTCAGGGTAGGACAGCTTCTCGTTCACAATCTAATCTTCGGGCTTGATGGTGCTTCGACCTCATGACATTTTGTTTGTTTTGGCAGCTGTTGAGATGGCGTTCGACCCCTCTGACCTGCGCTGAGCAGTACAACAGAAACCGAAAGCTGCTCATGCCAAACAGACTGGTAAAAAGGGTAGGAAACGTCCTCGAGAAAGAACACCGGACCTTCTGAGGAGTGGCCCAGGGCAAACATCGGGAGTACCAACTGAAGAGCATGCCCCACAGCCCGAGGCTCATGCCAGCCAAGCCCCTTGGGCCTACGATCCTCGAGGGACACCCGCGGTCGTCGAGCTCGATGACGACACTCCTCATTGCCCATCATCAGGAATGGAGGATGGGAGGTGCACACTGGTCCCTGAGCTCCTCGAGAAGTACCGAGGAAGAGGGCTGAGCATGTCTGAGGGTGTCAAGGCGGTCGAGGCTCTGACATTGAAGGTACGTCGAGGTTTGTACTTGAGATTCTTTTACAATCTCGATTCCTACTGTTCATTTGTGCTTGTTTTTGTGTGAAGGCATTGACCGTGGCTCGAGCATTGTCCTTGAGGGGAGAGGACGAGGGAAAGAAAGTTGCTTCGCTCGAGGCCGAGCTTGAACGTCGAGTTGAACAAATACTGGAGCTCGAGGCCGCAGGTGTACGTCAATCGAAAGAGAATGCCGAGCTAAAGGCATTGCTGAGGCAGGCAAGGGATGAGATCGGGGTGGCGAGGGATGAGGCTGAGGAGGCCAAGCTCGAACTCGAGCGAAAAGCTAAAGACTTCGAGGCTAAGCTCGAGGACGCTAGGGCGAAGGCCATTGAAGATTTCAAAAGTTCGGAGGAGTTCGGGGCAATGAAAGGGGATTATGCCCTAGGCTTGTACAACTATGCCTTCAAGCAAGCCCGGGCATATCTTCGTGCGAAGCTTCCCGAGGTTAATGCCGATGAGCTGACGTCGTCCCCCCATGCTGTTGAAGGTCTCCAGTTGTCGTCGTCGGAGGGTACAATGATCGAGGATGAGGATGGAGTTGATGAAGAAACCGAGGTTTCAAGGCCTCCGACGAATGACGAACAAGAATAGGCCCCTACCCCCGCCCCGAGCACTGCAATTTTTGATTTTGTGATGTATATTACCCGATCAGGGCCAAACATTTTAATACTTTTGGAATTTTAATGTATGTTGCCCGATCAGGGCTTTGTTCATTTTTTATTTCCAATATGTTAGTATACCGAGGAGGCATAGGCTACACTCCTCGAGCACCAGATACTCGATTTTCCTCAATACTGTACTTTATTTTCAAAACAGTCAGCAGCTCGAGATTATCTTCAGAACAAGTTAGCGACTCGAGGAGCATGGTTTTCTGAAGCCCGAGCAGTGTTGCTCAAAATTGTCTTCAGAACACGTTAGCGACTCGAGGAGCATGGTTTTCTGAAGCCCGAGCAGTGTTGCTCAAAATTGTCCTCAGAACAAGTTAGTGACTCGAGGAGCATGGGTTTTCTGAAGCCCGAGCATGGTTGCTCAAAATTGTCTTCAGAACAAGTTAACGACTCGAGGAGTATGGCTGTGAGATGCCTGCTCGGAAGCAAGGCTTGAAGTGCTTGCTCGATGGCAAGGCTTTGAGATGCTTGCTCGGGGGCAAGGCTTTTTGTTGTGCTTGCACTGGGCAAGTCTTGAAGTGCTTGCTCGATGGTAAGGCTTTGGGATGCTTACTCGGGAGAAAGGCTTGAAGTGCTTGCACTGGGCAAGGCTTGAAGTGCTTGCTTGATGGCAAGGCTTTGAGATGCTTGCTCGGGGGCAAGGCTTTCTGTTGTGCATGCACTGGGCAAGGCTTGAAGTGCTTGCTCGATGGCAAGGCTTTGAGATGCTTGCTCGGGAGCAAGGCTTGAAGTGCTTGCACTGGGCAAGGCTTGAAGTGCTTGCTTGATGGCAAGGCTTTGAGATGCTTGCTCGGGGGCAAGGCTTTTGTTGTGCTTGCACTGGGCAAGGCTTGAAGTGCTTGCTCGGGAGCAAGGCTTGAAGTGCTTGCACTGGGCAAGGCTTGAAGTGCTTGCTTGATGGCAAGGCTTTGAGATGCTTGCTCGGGGGCAGAGCTTTTGTTGTGCTTGCACTGTGCAAGGCTTGAAGTGCTTGCTCGATGGCAAGGCTTTGAGATGCTTGCTTGGGGGCAAGGCTTTTGTGATGCTTGCTCGGGGGCAAGGCTTTTGTTGTGCTTGCACGATGGCAAGGCTTTGAGATGCTTGCTCGGGGGCAAGGCTTTTGTTGTGCTTGCACTGGGCAAGGCTTGAAAAACATCATTTGTATATCACTATCTTATTTATTCAAGCGAACTTATCTTTCCTTGTCAAACAGGAAATTAAACTGAGCACGGGGCATGCAAGCCTGAACAACTGAGAGGTAAACTTAGCACGGGGCATGCAAGCCTGAACAACTGAAAAGTAAACATAGCACGGGGCATGCAAGCCTGAACAACTGAAAAGTAAACTTAGCACGGGGCATGCAAGCCTGAACAACTGAAAAGTAAACTTGGCCCGGGGCATGCAAGCCTGAACAACTGATAACATTACCAAGCAAAATAAACTACTTGTAATAAATCTTTAGGTTGTTGGCATTCCATGGCCTTGGGAGCGGCCTTCCTGAGGTGTCTTTCAAACTGTATGCTCCTTTTCGAACTTGTCTAATAACTTCGAAAGGTCCTTCCCAAATGGCCCCTAGCTTGCCTGGGGCATGACCCGCAGCTTCGGCCCTCCTCAAGACGAGATCCCCGACCCTAAATTGTCTGGATCTTACTCTGCGATTGAAGTGCTTTGCTGTTGTGCTCTGGTAAGATGCTATCCTGATGGAGGCTTGTTCTCTTACTTCTTCGAGGAGGTCAAGGTGTTCTGTTGAGTGTTCCTCGGACCCAGGCTCAAGTCTCCTGAGGCTTGGCAATCTGGTCTCGATTGGAAGCGTCGCCTCTACCCCAAACGCCAACATAAAAGGAGTCTCTCCAGTTGCTGTCTTATGGGATGTCCTGTATGTCCAAAGTATTGAGGGTAGTTCTTCTGTCCATGCTCCTCTAGCTTCTCCGAGCCTTGTCCTGAGGTCTTGCAGGATGATCCGATTGGTAACCTCGGCTAGGCCATTGCTTTGAGGATGCGCAACCGAGGTGAGGCGATGGTCAATCCCCAAGTTGGTGCAAAAGCTTTTGAACTGCTGGTTATCGAATTGTCTCCCGTTGTCAGTTATGAGGACCTTGGGTATCCCGAACCTACAAATGACTGACTTCCAAACAAATGACCTCAACTTTGGTTCTGAAATTGTGGCTAGGGGCTCGGCTTCGGCCCACTTGGTGAAATATTCCACAGCTACGGCAACGAACTTCAATTGTCCTCGAGCGAGGGGAAATGGACCGAGGATGTCCACGCCCCATTGCTCGAAAGGGGCCGAGCAATGAATGGTGGTAAGGTCCTCGGCTGGAGAGTGGATGACGTTGCCGAATCTCTGACACTTGTCACATTTCTTTACATAATTTGCAGCATCCATCTTCATGGTTGGCCAGTAGTATCCGTATCTTATAAGTTTAAAGGCTAATGCCCTAGCACCTTGATGATTCCCACATATTCCTTCGTGAACTTCAGCTAGAGCTTGGGCAGCCTCTGAGGGCCTGAGGCAACGAAGATATGGAAGAGTGAAACTTCGGCGAAACAAAACTCCGTTGATCATGCAATACCTAGGTGCTCGGGCTCGAACACTCCTTGCCGTACGCTGATCATCCGGCAAATTCCCACTATTTATGAAATCAATTATTGGGTCCATCCAGCAAGGCTCATGCTCGATGTCCATGACATGGTGCGATTGGCTTATGCTTGGTTTCATTACAAATTTGACGTGTACTGTACGGTCAAGACCATCAATCCCTAGGAACACGAGCCTGGACAAGGCGTCGGCCTTACAATTTTCAACTCTGGAGATCTTCACAATTTCACAACTTTTGAATCGTCTTTGAAGATCATGAACTTTCAGGCAGTACATGCTCATCTTCTCATCCTTCCTCTCGAACGTACCTTCAATCTGTCCGACCACTAGCTGCGAATCGCTGAAGATTTTTATGTGCTCAAGCTTGAGATTGATGGCGAGCTCTTGTGCAATTACGACCGCTTCGTACTCTGCCTCATTGTTCGTAGCGTCAAATTCGAATCGGAGCGCACATTGTATTTCTGTGTGTCTGTTCGGGCTGATGATTATGACACCTGCACCCGAGCCCGAGCTATTTGATGCTCCATCTACAAATATTTCCCATATGTCAGTGGCCCCCAAGGTCGGGATATCTGCTGGCCCCCGAGGCCTTGGGGTGAGTTCCGCAATGAAGTCGGCCAAGGCTTGCGCTTTAATCGAGGGTCGGGGCTTAAATTCAATTTCAAATTCGCCGAGTTCAATTGCCCATTTCAGTAACCTTCCAGACACGTCGGGCTTCTGGAGTATATGCTTCAGTGGTTGGTTAGTGAGCACGACGATTGGATGCGATTGAAAATATTGTCTTAATTTTCGTGCTGAAACTACCAGGGCAAGAGCTAACTGTTCGGCCAATGTATATCTAGTCTCGGCATCAAGCAATACCTTACTCACGTAGTAGATTGGCTGTTGAGCCCTGCCAACCTCTTTCACCAACACCCCACTTACCGCGTTCTGAGAAACTGCCAAGTACATAAACAGAGTGTCCCTGGGCTCAGGCCTTGTGAGGACTGGAGGTGTTTGCAACGTTTGCTTGAGCTCCTGGAATGCTCTTTCACAATTCTCGTTCCATTCAAAATCATGATTTCCCCTCAGGGATTTGAAAAACGGATAACATCTGTCAGCTGCACGAGACATGAACCTGTTCAGTGCGGCGATGCGGCCGGTCAGTTTCTGAACCTCTTTCTTGCTCCTAGGGGACTCCATGGATGTAAGTGCATTTATTTTGTCTGGGTTGGCCTCAATTCCCCTGTGCGTGATCATGAAGCCCAAAAATTTACCCGAGGCAACTCCAAATGCACATTTTGCTGGATTCAACTTCATTTTATACTCGCGTATGGTGCAGAATACTTCCTCAAGATCTGCTATGTGTTGTTCTGCTCGTTTGCTCTTGACTACCATGTTATCCACATAGGCCTCAACACTTTTCCCAATCATCTTTGCAAAGATTTTGTTGACGAGCCTTTGGTAAGTTGCTCCTGCATTCTTCAATCCAAAGGGCATGACCCTGTAGCAATATATGGCCGAGTCGGCCATGAAAGATGTGTTCTCCTGGTCTTCCTCAGCCATCGGGATCTGATGATACCCCGAAAATGCATCGAGGAAGCTGTACAGTTTATATCCCGACGTGCTGTCCACGAGGTTGTCGATCCGTGGTAAGGGGTAGATGTCCTTCGGGCATGCTTTATTGAGATCCGTAAAGTCAATACACACTCTCCATTTCCCATTGGCCTTCTTGACGAGCACAACGTTGGCAAGCCAGTCGGGGTATTGAACTTCCCGAATAAACCGAGCATTGACCAATTTTTCGATCTCCTCCCGGATGACCTCACGTCGTTCTGGTGCGAACTGCCTCTTCCTTTGTTTGATCGGTCTTGCTCCTGGATTGATATTGAGTTTGTGGACCGCTATACTTGGGTCTATCCCAGGCATGTCTTCAACACTCCAAGCGAATACGTCTATGTTGCGGGACAGGCAACTTACCAGTAATTCCACCAGATTGGTGTCGAGATCCCGACCAATCGTCACCTTCTTGCCGGGCTCGAGCTCTACTTCTACCACCTCTTCCACCGGTGCAAGTCGGCCGCCATTGTCGGGCTCGAGTCCGGATGACGAGATTTGCATGACGTTGGAACTTATTCCCCGAACACTTGTTACATAGCACTGTCTAGCCGCTGACTGGTCTCCTCGTACGACTCCAACACCATCGTTAGTACGGAACTTCATAGCAAGGTGAAAAGTTGAGACAATTGCCCTAATCTTGTTGAGCAATGGCCTCCCCAAGATGGCATTGTAGGCCATTGAAGTACGAACGACTTGGAACGACGTGATTTCTGTTACCTGTTTCTGATCCGATCCCAACGTAAGTGGAAGATTAACGATTCCCACCGGAATGATTGTACCGCCCCCAAATCCCTGAAGTGGAGTTTTAACGGCTTTGAGCTGTTCGGCCGAAATCCCCATCTTAGAGTACGCGTCATAGGAGAGTACATTCGCCGCGCTTCCATTGTCAACTAGTATCCTCTTCACCTCAAAATTGGCTATGATTGCTGTTATGACTAGTGCGTCGTCGTGTGGGTGTGACAGACCTTCCATGTCCTGTAACCCGAACGTGATTTCTTCCATATCATTAGGCGTCGTCCTCGAGCTCGGGCTGTACTGTCTGGCGTACTGCTTACGCCCATTGTTTGAGTCTCCTCCCGACGCTACACCTCCAACAATAACGTTGATTGTTCCTGCAGTAGGCTTGTCATTCCTTCCTCTGTTGGGACCCTTCCCATTATCATTGTCATTCCTCGGTCGCTTATCATGACCGACATATGAATTCAAGTACCCTCTTTTTATCAAAGCCTCGATCTCTCGCTGGAGGGCTTTGCAGTTCTCCGTGGTGTGCCCATGGTCCCGATGGTAGTCGCAATACTTGCTCCTGTCTCGAGCATCGGGTGGAGATTGCATTCTCGATGGCCATTTGAACCCTTTCATATCCTTGATCTCCATCAAAATATTGGACCTTGAGGTGTTCAATCGGGTTAACGACGTCGACTGTGCCTCATGCCTATGCTTGCTCTTGTTGGTTTCCGGTCGAGGATTGAATTCGTGCTGCCTTTTGTGTTCGGGTTTATCTGAGGTCGGGTGAGAACTTCTCCTCGGGTTCATTGTTTCCTCCATATTGATGTACTTTTCTGCTCGGGTAAGTAGCTCGGTCACGGACTTCGGCGGGTTTTTTGAGAGAGACATCTTGAAGGCATCGCCCCTTATAGCATATGTGAGGGCGGAGATTGCTGCTGTTATGTGAAGGTCGGGTATCTGAAGCTTTTCCTTGTTGAACTTGGTCATGAAGTCACGTAGGGATTCATTCGGTCCCTGCCTGAGCTGCATTAGGGATGCAGCTGTCTTCCTGATGCGCTTGCTACTGGCGAAGAAAGCAGAGAACTTGTCGGCCAGGTCAGAGAATGTGGCAATGGAATTGGTTTCCAGGGTTGAGAACCAATCCCTAGCAGCGTTTGTCAGTGTTTGTGGAAAAGCTTTACACATTACGGGGTCTGGTGCCACCTGGAGGTTCATGACGTCTGTATACACGTTGAGATGATTGGTAGGATCAGTTGTCCCATCATACTCCTTCATTCGGGGAAGCTTGAACCTGTCTGGGAGCGGATAGGAGAGCACTTCCGGCGTGAAAGGAGTGTTAGGGGTGAACCCCGTCATACCTCGGGTGCTCTTTTGAAGTCCAGCGGTAATTCCATCCTGTATGATCTTCGCTAGCTCGCCCGAATCCATGGTGACGGGTCTTGAGGCCAAGGCTGTTGGTGGCAAACCCGAGGCTCTGACCCCACCAACGTCATAAGCTTCTCGAGCACCCCGGGCTCGGGCATCCGCCATGAACCCTCCTTGATCCTCTACTGTTTGTGCCGGCCGCTGTTCTTGTGTCGGATGAGCATTCCTTTGGCTTAGCAAGTGGGTCAGAATCGTCACTTGCTGCCGAAGTTCTTCGAAGGCAGCCGCATCCACCACCTGTGGATGGGCAACTGGTGCTGTAGATGATTCCTCCTGATGTTCCTGGGTCTCCTCCACCGGTGGCGGGTTTGGTGCGGATGAAGTCGTTGGACGAAGACCTGAACGTGTGTTGACCATGGCTTTTGGTAGCGTTTCCCACAGACGGCGCCAATGATGCTACCAAAAATCGTACCTGTCGACCTCCGAACTTGACGACTGGGAATGAGTACGAACGAAGTCTTCCGTTGCCTGAAACAAAGGCGTCGAGGTGTGTCCTCGTCGCCCCTCCGATGCTTAAGTTAGAGAATGTATGAAAATAAAATATGCTGTAATATGTAAAAAGGGTGTACCTTGATATTGAATGAGAATGACATATTTATAGAGGTGGGTGGTGGACTCCTAGTAGGACTGCGATGCTGAGACACCTAGGAGTTCTAGCGTAGTTGGAAGTCGTAATGTAGTAGGTTTCGCACTGCCCACGTGTTTGGATGGACATGTGACTCTGGAGTTAGATTCCACTTACAATTAGGTAATGCACTTCCATAAGGACTTTGCTTTCAGGGATGTCTTAACACGGAGTGAGCGTCTAGCGAATTAGGGGTCGCAGGATCTGAGGTGTATGTAGAGAGCTCAAGAAAGTCGCCCAATCAGTCTTCCTCGAGCACGAGGAACATAGCCCGAGGAGATGGCGAGATTTCGGCAGTGCTGAGCCATGTACTCCTCGGGGACTGTGCTCGACTGTAGTCCTCGAGGAACGGTATCATCATGGTGTATGGCGACAGTAATTGTGGGAGATGGTGTTAGGGTTGATAGTAGGAAATGGTGCAAGTGTTTGAGACTAGTAACCAGGTAACACGTGCGTTACCCTATAAGTAATTAAATTTTTTTTTTTAATTTAATTGAAACCGGGGAAGTTGAAGCGTCAAAAAAATGAGGTGGAGCTGTTGAAGGTATGATTCCTGGATTTTTTGTGCTGGTTGAACAAAAAGTAAGGGTAAGTGTTACACAAGAAGTGATATACAGTAACACAACATGTTCCCTTGCCAAACATGATATTTAATAAAAAGTAACATATAATTTTTAAAATATGGAAATATAAATTTAGATGAAATAGTAATTTAAAATGGAAAAGACGTATTTTTTAAAAAATTATAAAAAGTGGTAAATTGAAAACAAGGAAAATGAGATATTTATTAAATTGTATAAAGGTTGTCAATTTTGCCTAACAAAATTTCCATGTTATCTAAGAAGGTTGCTAAAAATAATCATTACCCAATTCGTATCTGGTCGGGTTGGGTCGGGTCACCAGGTTGAATTGGGTTTCAGATTGGCCCAGCCGACCAATTCAGGTCGGGTCAGTGCGGGCTGTGGGAGAGTCATTGAAGATGATTAGATAAGCCCTTTTCTAATAGGATTGAGGTCATGTCCGAGACCAAATCCAAATGTAATTCGGATGTTGTTTTCTACTATAATTCCTAAAATTCTTGTCTATATAAAATAATAGATACAAGCTGGGACAAGTACATTAAACATATTTCTTCTCTTAGTTCCCTGCTCGTGAGAGAGGATTAGTAAAAAATAAGGATATTTCGACGATTTCTTCATTCTGTACAACGCATATTTTCATCTAAAATTTACAAGAAACAGCTTTACATTCATAAAGAATGTCTAATAATAATGTTCATGAACGAGAACACATCGTTCAAGATGATTTTCCGGCCCTCGTCACACTTGCAGATTTACGTCTCGAGTTAATACCATCGGAAAAAATTCTGAAAACACGATATGTGAAGGTGAAAGAAGAAGAATATAAAGATGGAGCTAGGGTTTATTGGAAGTTGGTACAAGATAAAGATGATTTGAGCCCAGAAATTCCGTTCTCTGCCATCTTTGAGTTCTTTAAGAATCATATTTTTCATCCTGTTAGACATTGTATTGGTCCATTATTTGGAATGCCCTAAAATACACGAGCTAGTGATAGGAAGGAGATAATATATACGGTGCATGTCATGCATGATATGTTTTTTATCCTATATAGTTGGATTGGAATGAACATTATGATGATCGAGCTTTTCACTTTTTTGTCCCTTCAATGTTTTTTCATTGTTATTGCATTGTTTCTCATACCCCCCCCCCCCCCAAAACGCGCACGCGCGCACACACACAAATATCACAAATTCAGATAGGATTTTAAATTTAATCATGTTACATATAAATTTTATTTGACATCATTTTTGACATTGTGCTGTGTATCGTAGCAAGATTGGAAAGTGTTTTCCCCATAACACTTTTTGAATTTAGCATAATTCTTTTGAATTATAAATAAACAAAAATGGGTTATGAATAAATTGATAGTATTTCTGTGTTCTACGAAATGTATAGATAAAAAGGAATTTGATCGATTACAAATAATTTATAAACATTAGCCAAATATGGATGGTCAACCTATACAATCAAGTATATATCTGCAACTCGCTAGAAGTCTAGAACGACAAAGAACTTGTACGTTTTTGGTTCCTCAATTTACGAATTTCTACTATAATTGGTATTTAAGATATATCACAATTGACTCAATTCTTTCTCTCTCTCTTTTTTTTTTTAAAAAGTTCCTGATTTTGTGATGGCTAATAAATTTGATCAACCCGAGCGAAGCATGGATTAAAATGACGTGACTAATCAAACTGGGTGTCGAAAATCTACCATAAAGGGAGGAAAAATGAGTCTGGCAAGACACCTCGACCACCCCAAATGGTGCCCACCCCCATACGGAGGTGGTCCGCGGTCGAAGCTGGACCTGCTAGTTTGGTAGACGTTCATGCACGCACTCAGGTCTCTGTCCATATGTTCCGACAACTTCTAACCACCTTTTAGTTTCCGTTTGTTTCTCATTTTTCATCCATAAAAATGAAAAATATAACCGTTATCCATCACAGCAAGCCATCAATTTTGAATTTCTATATCTTGTGTGGGCTCCAATAACGACTATATTTTTCATTCTCATTCTACAATAATGAGAAACAAACAGGCCCTTAGATTTCCACCTTAATTTAAGAGATAGAGGAGGGAGTGGACTTTTGAGGGGTGAGATGGAAGATGAAATTAATTTTTTTTAATTATCTTTTTTCGTTCTAATTTTGTACTTATTTTATCTTTAAGTTTGACAAATTAGAAATAAAACGAATGTGAAATACACGTGCAAAATTAACGTCCAAAGTGGAAAAATTAATCAGTTAATGGCATAGATTTGGGACCTCATCACCAAATTTGAAAGGCTTGGGCGAAAAATGAAAGAAGGAAAACGGTTTGGGACCATCTGCATCAATTTCCCAAATCAAATCTAGGGATGACAACAAGACGAGTATGAGATGGGTCGGTCATTCTCACCCCCTGTTTTGTTGGACATTTTGTCACTTTGTCCATTTTTCATATCCGGTTAAAGTGGGTCGGGGCGGGGGACGTCCTGTTTATTTTTTATTTTTTAAATATATTTAGTTAGTAAATATTATTATTTTCAATTTGTTAAGAAGAATTCATGTTCTCTTTTAAATGATGATAATTTTTTTTATTTGATTAAAAACTTAAATTTAAAATTAACTTTAAAATGGACGGATAGGAGGACGGAGACTATGTTTCCAGCACCCACTTCAAGGCAATGACCCCGCACCATTCCGTGCCGTTTACCCGTGGATAATCCCCCAAATATCGGGTTGGACGAATATTTTTGGATTTTCAAAAAACAAAAGGTGGGCATGTTATTATAGGAAACAACATGACCTGTAAAGTAAAAGGCATTGGTACTATTAAACTTCTTTTGGAAAATGACAGAGTTTTACTTCTAAAAGGGAATGTACACTTAGCATAATTCTTTTGAATTATAAATAAACAAAAATGAGTTATGAATAAATGGATAGTATTTCTGTGTTCTACGAAATATATAGATAAAAAATAATTTGATCGATTACAAATAATTTATAAACATTAGCCAAATATGGATAGACAACCTATATTACAATCAAACATATATGCAACTCGCTAGAAATCTAGAACGACAAAGAATTCGTATTTTTTTGGTTTCTCAATTTACGAATTTCTACTATAATTGGTATTTAAGATATATTACAATTAACTCTTTTTTTTTAAGTTCCTTATTTTGTGATGGCTAATAAATTTGATCAACCGGAGCGAAGCATGGATTAAAATGACGTGACTAACCAAACTGGGTGTCGAAAATCTACCATAAAGGGAGGAAAAAAGAGTCAGGCAAAAAGACACCTCGACCACCCCAAATGGTGCCCACCCCCATACGGGGTGGTCCGCGGTCGAAGCTCGACCCGCTAGTTTGGTAGACGTTCATGCACGCACTCAGGCCTCTGTCCATATGTTCCGAGAACCTCTAACGACCTTTTAGATTTCCACCTTAATTTAAGAGAGAGAGAAGAGGGAGTGGACTTTTGAGGGATGAGATAGAAGATGATTTTTTTTTTTAAAGTAATGTTATTCATCTCCATTGTGTTTATTATCTTTTTTTTTTTTAATTTTCTACTTATTTTATCTTGAGTTTGACAAATTAGAAATAAAATGAATGTGAAGTACACGTGCAAAATTAATGTCCAAAGTGGACCAAATTCAGATAGGATTTTAAATTTAATCATGTTACATGTAAATTTTATTTGACATCATTTTTGACATTGTGCTACGTAACATTATTGGATAGTGTTTTTTTAACAGCTTTCCACTTAACACTTTTTGAATTCTCAAGCAATGTCAACAAAAGTGTATAATATTTAATGTACACTTAGCATAATTTTTTTGAATTATAAATAAACAAAAATGAGTTATGAATAAATGGATAGTATTTCTGCGTTCTACGAAATATATAGATAAAAAGTGATTTGATCGATTACAAATAATTTATAATCATTAGCCAACAAACTGTACTTAACGACTCCGGAGGTCGGCTGTTAACAAAGAGTATAGCGAAATGTAAAACAAAAATGATATCATAAATAAGTAATGCTAAAAAATTTCTTTTACAATACATATTATAAAAAAATGTTGCCAAACTTCTTCTGTAGCATTCACTTGGTTGGTATTTGGATCTCATGTATCTCCCATATGTCCTAAAAGGTTAGAGAACAAGCGATGCACCTTACGTAAACGGTTCCACTTAACCTTCAATCTCTATATCCCGTAATCAGATTTTGTGGCAATAGTCGTCTCTTGACTGATCTTGCCCCAATTGTCTTTTGTAAACGTAGAACATTACAACTTTCCTACTTTCACATTGTAGTAAAGTATTCTAATAAAAACGTGTTTATTCTAATCGGACCATGACATTGTTCCCATATTCTTACCTTTATGACCACCCATGTTCTAATGAATAAATATTAACCACTTACCAAAATATAACATAGCAGTAATGGAAAACTGGATATCCCTGGTTTTTTAACTTGTTAAATGCCATGTTGAAACAATGAAAAACCATTGGTCTTGCCACTTCTTTTTTGCATTCCTATCTAAAATCTAATTTATATGTAGAATTAGCATTAAACTAGCAGTAACCTTACTAATTCATGCCTATAAGCATTATATTATAATTAAATTTTGTAATTAACAATAATACAACAGATGAAACCAAATTCTCTCGACAATCCTAGAATCAAAAGATACTTGTATCTAGTAAACCCTTGCATTACACCAATCTAATTTTCCTTGAATCTCAAAAAAGAAAATAACCAAGAAAGCAAGCCATTCGAATGATTTTCCCTACATTCATCTAAGAATTCCAGATCCCTTTAACAGAAGATCTGAACAAGTCAATCGTTTACACAGAATATGTAACTCTAACTATCCCAGATTAAAAAAAGGCAGACTATAAGTTATACACACATATATATGAGAAAGAACATTCGGAAAACAAGACACTGGAAAATACAAAATCAATTGGAGAACACAAATATAATAGAGGTTTACATTATTAAGAACATTACAAGGTGAAAAGTGATTGAGTTTGTAGCTAAAGATATCCTGTATATTGTGTACTTTTTACCTTGTTTCTGTATATTGTTGTGTTCTAGATGTTGGAAAATCACTGATAAATTCAATTATTCTTTGCAGACTAACGGTTAAATATTACTTTTCCCTTTAATATTACAACACTACAACCTCTCACAAGAGGATCTCGGGCCCCACCCCCTTATGAGAGATTGTCACCTATTGCTGTAACCTAAAGTTGTATAAGCAGATTTACTTTTAGAGTGTGTTTGTACCACATTATTTTGAAAGAACGTATTTTGAAATAGTAGATTGATGGAGAATGTGTGATTGAAAAAGAATGATAAGTTATTGATGTGATGGAAAATATTGTTTTATTGAAGAATATGTGGTTGAAAATGAGTAGAAGAATGATGATGAAAAAAATAATGTGGCTCAAACAGGAACGTAATATTATGTTCGCCAAGTATATTGGTAGGACTTGATAGTTCATATTTGATACACATTCTTTCAAAATTCATTTTCAACCACACATTTTTTCAATAAAATAATATTGTCCATCACGTCAATAATTTTTCCTTGTTTTTTAACCACATATTTCATCATATCACTATTTAAAATACATATATATTACTGACTATACACATAACTAGTTACCAAGTAAAATTTTTAATGAATTTGTTATATGTACATCAAGTCTTACATAATGTCATGATTGCACAATTTAAATTACAGTTAATTTTTTCATCCAATTATTTCACCTCACGTCATTGTTTGGCACGCTTCCTGAATGTTATTTTCAAAGCAAAATTCAAAATTTAATTTGTATGTTGACTTTCAAGATGGTGACTGATTGCCGACTTTTTCACGTTTATCAACTGATTGTAGACTTTTTGCTCCAAGATCATACGTCATACATGATCAAAGTACCCTCTCGTATCAAAT
Organism: Fraxinus americana; assembly: GCA_035079005.1. Classification (NCBI taxonomy): domain Eukaryota; kingdom Viridiplantae; phylum Streptophyta; class Magnoliopsida; order Lamiales; family Oleaceae; genus Fraxinus; species Fraxinus americana. Next base: position 30,573,846 of record CM068718.1, on the reverse strand, counting down.
TTCATAATATTGGTTCTTAATTTTGACTTTTACTTTTCCTGCCAGGCGTACCACCACCTCGTAGATTAACGGCTAAATACATTACTCTAGATTAGGTGAATGAAACACCGTGCCGTAAACAAAAAAAACTTAGCCACGGCAGGGCCCCACCCCGTTATCTCACTGCCTACGTCGTTCACGAATCCTTCCTGGAAGAGTAGTATTTGATTACGTGCATGTTTGCAAAATTAATAATTAAATTTCTAAATAAAAATAGACAAACATGCACTATATATATAGATGTGTTGATGTTTAGTAGAAACCAATTCTCTGAATTTCTAAAGTTTGCTTAATTTGTGAAACTAGAGGAAAACTGCTTCTGGCAATGGAAAAATCACCAGAAATGGAGCACCCTGTAAAGGCTTTTGGATGGGCTGCCAAAGACACAACTGGGATTCTTTCTCCCTTCAAGTTCTCAAGAAGGTCAACTGGTGAGCACGATGTGCAGTTAAAAGTATTGTATTGTGGGATTTGTCATTCGGATCTTCACAATGCCAAGAACGACTGGGGATTTACACAATACCCAGTTGTGCCCGGGCACGAGATTGTCGGGGTGGTAACAGAGATTGGTAACAAGGTCGAGAAATTCAAGGTTGGAGACAAAGTAGGCGTTGGATGCTTGGTCGGATCATGTAGGGAATGTAATTCATGTAACAAAGATCTTGAAAATTATTGTCCTAAACAGGTACTCACCTATGGCGCAAAGGACACCGACGGCACCTTCACGTACGGTGGTTTCTCTGATATTATGGTGGTTAATGAGCACTTTGTTATTCGCTGGCCAGAAAACTTGCCCTTGGATGCTGGAGCTCCGCTCATGTGCGCCGGGATTACAACTTATAGCCCGCTCAGGCACTACGGGCTCGACAAGCCTGGATTGCATATCGGCATAGTCGGGCTTGGGGGACTCGGCCATGTGGGGGTGAAGTTCGCCAAAGCATTTGGGGCTGAAGTTACAGTTATTAGCACATCTATCAATAAGAAGAAGGAAGCAATTGAAAAGTTAGGTGCAGACTCGTTCTTGGTTAGCCGAAATGAAGAGGAAATGAGAGGTGCAGCTGGAACATTAGATGGGATCATTGATACTGTTTCTGCCGTTCACTCCCTTTCGCCATTATTGAGTTTGTTGAAGACTGACGGAAAGCTGATCATGGTTGGTGCACCGGACAAGCCACTGGAGGTTCCGATTTTCCCCCTTCTATCAGGGCGGAAGGTGGTGGCTGGCAGCATGATTGGAGGACTGAAAGAGACACAGGAGATGATTGATTTTGCAGCCAAACACAACGTATTGCCGGACGTGGAGATCATCCCGATGGATTACGTCAACACTGCGATGGAACGATTACTCAAATCCGATGTCAAATATCGATTCGTGATTGACGTCAAGAAAACATTGAGAGCCGAATAATTGTGCTGTGTGGCAAGAGAAGTTACATGTTAGGCATTTTTTGCTTGCCCAAAAGTGATTTTATGTGTTTGAACAAGGATTTTTATTCCATTACTATCACCTTGTATTAAGAAATAATTATGTAATACTCTAGGATAGATTTTCTATTTTTCTGTTCCAATTACAAAAGCTTGGAAATTGCTATATCTGCTGGCATTGTATGAGACCAATTCATAATAATAAATAAAAAATAATCCTTTCCTTTCTCCTCTGCACGCAGGCTGCTATATTCGCAACTAAAGCACGTTGACTGCTAGTGTTGATTATTTAATTATTTTATTTTACCATGGTATAAAATCGAAGCTTCATTGTATATTCGATAGATTGCTGTATGAAAATTTTCAATTTCTAATTACTTCATGCTCAACGTGTTCAAGACTCATATATGGTCATCGATTCGTAGGTTCAAAGTTAACAGTCATGCTTAAAAAATTGCAGCTCAAATATATAAGGATGCAATACAATGTGTAGGACTGTCCGTTGATCGGTTCGATTCTCTTTTGAACAGTCATGCTTAAAAAATTGCAGCTCAAGCCTCAAAATATAAGAATGCAATACAATGTCAATGTGGTACCCCAAAGGACAAAGAATTCATAGGAAACCCGTGGCTTGATAATGATTGCTATAAAATATTTGTAGACTTTAGCCATTTGTACAGAAAAAAATCACCAGAATTTCATCAGAAAAGAGACAGCGATGGGTCCCGTGTATTTAAAAAAGAAAAAAAATGTGCGATCCCCACCCTTGTGTGAGCGTTCTGTTGTATTTCTGGTATTTTTGTTTCCGTACGTGAAACACATCCCATATTTGTATGACTTTTAATACAGTCAAATGGGTACTAGTAATGATGGAAATGATTTTATGTAGAGTTATTTTTATCATTGGACATGTTCAATCAAATTTGATGAAGGTCCTAAAGAAGTCGGCTAGTGATAAATTTCACGTTAATTAAATATTATAATATGAATTATGTTCTTAACATTAAGGTTGATAAAAGTTCAAATTTTAACTAACATCAAAATTCGTTATGCTCAAATGACTTGATTTGACTAAAATTCGAATTAGGACATGAATTTTAAGATCAATGTTGTTAAACGAGTCACCATCCCGCAAAAGCATATGAAGAATAAGCCCCTGTTTGGTGGATATTAAAATCAGATTTTTAGTAAATTTTGATAAAAGTTGATGAAATATGTGGTTGAAAAGTTGTAAATCCTGTAACTATATGGTTAAAATTAATTATTGAATTGAAATTAATATTTTAATTGAATTTTAATTCAAATCAAACCGAAGCTAAGTTTAAATAAACAATTCGATCCATTTAAAACTCGAATATTAATATGAATATTTTTAAATGAGCCACCTCCTAACCAGAAAATGTCAAGGAATCAATATATAAAAAATTAAAGTACTCATAACAAATTGTTAGGACCGATTAAGATGGACCAAAGTCTCAATATCTATCCTTTTACCATTTGGATTTGAATTCTTCTACCACACAACACTTGTAAGATAACCATGCACCACGTAGCATGCACCGCCTGACAGCCTTAACACACCGACAACTCATCATCCCGATGAAACCATCCGAGTATTTTGTTATATATAGTACCGGTGTTGCTGATCAAGTAGAAACCATTCCTGTTATCTTCTACATTTCTCAATTTGTGTTTCTGTTTGTGAGACCCGAGCTTGACCTCACCTCAAAATGGCGAAATCACCGGAAATGGAGCACCCAGTAAAGGCCATTGGATTGGCTGCTACAGACCCAAGTGGGATTCTTTCTCCTTTCAAGTTCTCAAGAAGGGCCACTGGCGAGCATGATGTGCAGTTTAAAATCTTTTATTGTGGGATTTGCCATTCGGATCTTCACATTATCAAGAATGATTGGGGTACCACACAGTACCCGGTCGTGCCAGGGCACGAGATTAACGGGGTGGTAACCGAGGTTGGAAAAAAGGTGAACAAGTTCAAGGTTGGGGACAAAGTCGCCGTAGGATGTTTGGTCGGCTCGTGTCGGGAATGTGATCTTTGTACCAAGGATCTTGAAAATTACTGCAGTAAACAGATAATCACCTTCGGTTCCAAGGACGTCGACGGCACCACGACATATGGAGGGTACTCTGACATCATGGTGGTTAATGAGCACTTTGTTCTTCGCTGGCCAGAAAACTTTCCAATGGACGCTGGTGCTCCCCTCGTATGCGCCGGGATTACAACTTACAGCCCGCTCAGGCACTATGGACTGGACAAGACAGGATTGCATATTGGCGTTGTGGGGCTAGGCGGGCTCGGCCATATGGCCCTTAAGTTCGCCAAGGCGTTTGGCTCTAAAGTTACAGTCATCAGTTCATCTCCTAATAAGAGGAAGGATGCAATTGAGAAGCTAGGTGCGGATGCATTTTTGTTTAGCCGTAATCAGCAGGAATTGCAGGCTGCAGTGGGCACATTGGACGGGATAATTGATACTGTTTCTGCAGCTCACTCCCTCGCGGATTTATTAAGTTTGTTGAAGACTGATGGTAAACTGATAATGGTTGGTGTGCCGGAAAAGCCGCTAGAGCTGCCGGTTTTCCCCTTGCTTGTACAGGGGCGGAAGGTGGTGGCCGGCAGTGCGATTGGAGGACTGAAAGAGACACAGGAGATGCTTGATTTTGCAGCAAAACACAATGTATTGCCAGACGTGGAGCTCATTACCGTGGATTATGTTAACACCGCATTGGAGCGTCTGAAAAAAGCTGATGTCAAATATCGATTTGTTATCGACGTTGGCAACACAATCTGAAACCCGAATTACTGTGCTGAGCGCCATGGTTTCGTGAATCTGTCCATTTTAGTGAACTTTCCATTAGGAACTCGTGTGGTTGAGTAGGGATGCTTGTTTTTGTATACTAGTCTTTGCCCGTGCAAATGCACGGGCTGATTTTTTTTTATAGTACTGTTAGTGTATTAAATGTGGTGGAATTTTGTGAATTATATAAATAACGTTCGCTGTGGTGGAATTTCGTGAATTATATAAATAATGCTCGTTGTGGAATTTCGTGAATTATATAAATAACGCGTTGTCTGCAATTAAGAAAGCTCAAAATCCCTCTAATGAAAGAAATAACACGATATTAGACCTAAAAAAACTTGTAAAACAAGGTGATCAAATGCAATTCTTCATGCTAAAGCATTTAAGCAAAATTTAGTTCACAAATCATATAAATAAACAATAGATGACATGATAATATGATGTATAAGAAAGAAAAAATATCTACTAATTGTCATCAATACACAGTCACAATGAAATATATAGTAGCATGTTACAAAACTACGAGAATTATGTAATCCAAGATTAATCTTCAGAAGGAAGTTGTAATATGTTCCCTTTCTTGGTGAGCGTGAATGGACTGATTCTGCTGAATTCCCATCTGAGGAAGGTATAACACGTGCAATACCAATTTATATCCGGCCATCGAATGACAAAGACTGAGTGAGATAAAAGGGATGAAGAATGCAAGAAGAGTGTAATGGCAAAAGGTAGTCTATTGATTCTGATGGCAGTCCATTGATGAACAACAAATGCAACTTAGATATCTCCAGCAGCGTGAAAAAAATAGCTGGAAGATGAAATGTGAAAAGTCAAGACTTGGGAGAATCTCAGGTAATTCTTTTCTGTTTTGTGGTGAAAAAAAGTATTCATGCAGGTTCAAAACTTTAAAGCCATAAGAAAGACAGAAAGAAGATTGGATTAGAGGCAGGAATCAAATGTTAATAGGTCCAAATTTATAAAAACATAGTTAATACCACGAGACTATGATACATTTTGTTAGGTGCTATTATTACCTGTCATTCGAATTGGATAAGTAGATTGGTGAAACGAGTTCTGGATTAGCTCAAATTTACAAGTTTAATGGATCAAATGTTCCTCCTTCAGTTCAAGTGAATAAGAAATCAGAATTATTTGGCGGAAAAAAAAAGTAATTAAAAAATTCGCAGAGACCCTTCGTAAATTTGGGAGAGAAGACGAAAGGATAAACCAAGAAAAAGAAGAGAAATAATTAAAACAATGTGAAATGAAAATAAGTAAACAATAAAGGTAATGTCTTCGAAATTTCATTGAAGAAGCTCATATCGTCATCAAACTCAATAAAGATTGCCTATTTCGATCCGCTGGGCCACTCTCTCTCTCTAAAAAGAGAGTACCTTTAGAGGGAGAAATGACATAATACAAGAAAAAAGCTCGGATAAGTTTTGAGATCATTTGTTCAAACTTGTGAGATGAAGCTATTATAAGAGGAAAAAGAAATAGCTCACGTGTAAACTTGCCACTCATAAGGGGGTCCGTAATTGCAGCCTTTGTTGCTCTGATGGGGTAAAGTTATTGTTACCTTGACACTTAGCAGCCTTTGTTGTGCTTGACCACGATTTATCTATTGTAAACCAGATAGAGTGATAATTAGACCACTAAAACAGCTATTCTGCTAGAATAGACTCTCCACAGAAATTTTAAAGCACAAGGTAAAAAATCAATTGATCTATGCATCTACATTAATGCCAAATAAAAAAATAATAGATTTTATTTTCTACACTCCAAATATCAACAACAATGAGAATAATAGCAAAGCCTCTAAAGATCACAAGCACTAATAAGTTTTATTCCAAATTTAGGTAGATTGAATCTCTTTGCACATGAAATTATTAACAGCCTTTTAACATTAACACATGTTTGAGCAGTCAAAATTAGATTTTGACGGAAACCCCTTTTTCTAAATGAAATGACATAATGAATTAATTGCTATTACAAGGCGGGGGGCTATTAGAATTATAAAGAGCTGAAATATGAAGAAATAACGAAATCACAAAATCTAAATATCACGAAACAATATATAAATAGTAATTCAATAAATTTTTGATTTTCCAGACGCAAAGAACAGAGAATCATAATGGCTAACACAAATTATACCCCCACGAAATTGAATAAGCTTAGATCATGTTATTTTTTAGGGAACCCAGACTACAAAATGAAAAACCAAAAATCATACAGCATATTTTCACCTCATTTTCCTACATTCATTTCCAGTATGTGTGTAAGGAGAACATACCATTTAAGAGAAGTCGGCTCGACCCACAACAACCAACATCATCAACGACTTGACCACCACCGACCCGTCGATTCCACCTCCATCGCAACTCTAAATCACCGCCATCCCATTGGCCTCCACAATATGACCGCCGTCGAAGTCTTGTGTCTACATGGGTGCGTGTGTGTAAGAAGAAGGGATTAGCTTAGGGTTTGGTTTGGTGTGGAGTGATGAAACTGTGGCAGAGCAAAAGTGGTAAGGGATATTTTAGTGAAACCGGTTAATGAACAGTACGAACCAGATGCAAAATTATAAGAAGCAACGTGCTGAAAAATAGTTTCACAAAAATTAATACAATCTTTTGAGATGTAAATTGGAAGAAACTCTTACAATGGAAGAATGTTTGATCGGACGGTTGATAGAATGATCAAGCTGTACTTGAAGAGGAATAAGAGGCGATCCAACAAAATAAAGAAGAAAACTCAATTCATTGTAACGGCGAGCAATAATCGGCGACGACCATTTGTCAGATGTTTGAGCCTTCATCCATGTGGACATATTCTGCCACCGGAGCGCAACGTTGCTTAATCCAGCCTAGAGGAGCCGGGAGCTCAATTGCAACTACTTCGTTCTGTTTACTCTCCTCGTCGGTCTCCATTACTCAATTTCTCAAAGAGCAAGTTCTAATCAGAGGTTTTTTTCTAATTTGAAGATATCCCAAGCATGGCACCAGACACTGAGATGATATTAAAACAAAATTGCACATGATTAGAGCCTCTTCAATGAAAAAATAATTTTTTCAATAAAACAATTGAGAGAAAACTTCTGAATAAAATAAATGCAAAAAGAAGACAGAAAAAGCTTCTAAATAAATAAATAAAATAAATGCAAAAATGAGAAACGTAAAAGGAGCATTGAAAGTTATCAAACCTTATGCATGCAAAATTGGCCATAAATAGTATCTTCTTCACATGTATGATTATCCACGAGTGAAAGAGTCAATGAGGATGAACGAAATAATCATTGAAGCAAATATCTAAGGCAATCTTTCGCCTATAAGACATCATTCTGTCTGCAGAAATTGATTCTATTGGATAACCTCGAACTAAACATTCTATGTATTTAAGTAGAAATACTCCAGAATTTGGCCTATGAAAAAGATAGGTGAGAATAAAATTTAATTAGTATGTTAAATGTATAATTATAGTAAACAGAGAATGAAATGGTATAGTAGATAGCGTATAATTTAAATACTTACCCATTATTTGCTGAAGGTTGATGCGGCATGATTTCCAACTTTATGTCTTTTTTTGTAATTTTCTTCTTCAAGGATCTGTGGGCCCTGAAGTTCGGATGTATCAGGAAGTGCGTAGTTATAGCAAATGCCGATTTTGAATGTGCTCTAACTTGATCCGGTGTATGATTGTTATTGCTACAGTCATATACGTATGTTTTCAATTCATCAATGTTTACACAGTATAAATACCATGTATTTCCTGGATACGAACTTGGAATTAATAGGTACTTGCATCTTAACCATGGACGACCATTTATTGGTAAACTGCCATTCACATAGTCTTGTAGAATAGGTAAATTTGGTCCATCGGTTAAGGTATTTGTGTCCAGATTTTGCATTTGTACTATCATCTGACGAGTACACTCATTTTCATAGTTGAAATCCATAATTGCATATTCTTCTGAAACGGACGTAGGATTGTTGTTTATGAACTGCCTCAACAAGTTGAACTCCAAATCAAGAATCTAATAAAAAAAAATAGATGTAAATAATGTGCATTAAATATAAAATTAAATTTATTATAGTAAATCTGTTTACTTACATCAGTAGTTATAGGTTGTGTTATATCCATCATAGCTTCTATTATGCTTCTTGGGTACATATTTTTAGATCCATCATCCAACAATGTTATTTGTGAAAAAAATTATAATTTAATTCGAGATGAATTAAATGAATTCAACAATGTGTAAAAGAGTGGAGTAGAATTAGAGCGGTTACCTTGGTGGATTTGCTGCAATCCAATTTGTAAGTGCTAAGTATATGTCTGTTGAGTAGTCTTCTAAAGGATAATTCATTAATGGTACTGAAGACTGTTTGCTTTTCCCTTTTTGTATTTGTTGTATTCTCTGTTGTGTAGTGTCTTCTGTGGGTTCAAACGTTGATGTATGCTGTACAACAGGACTTGTATGAATAGAAGCATCTTGATGAAGAGGATCATGTTGAGGATGCATTCTAGATTGTATGATTTCGTTGTAGTCTTGTTGTAATTTTTCATGTCGTTGAAACAATTCATCTTGTCGTTGAAAAATTGTTTCGTACTGACGTTGTTGTCTATACGATTGTTGTGCCATGGTTGTTTCTAAGTTGTTGTGTAGATGAGATATATACGATACAATGGTTGTTCTCATGTTATCACATAAAGTAGACATATCTGATATCATTTGCTGCCTATGTGCGTTTAGCATTTGCTCCATCTCTCCTCTTGTAAGATAGTTGGAGCTAACATGAGTGGAGGTTGAAGTATCTGAAATGGAAGTACGGTGAATAGCTGGTATGGTATGTTGCTGATGAACTTCTTCAGGGATATTGTTTAACCGTCTGTGAGAATCCCATGAAGTATGATATGATGGTTGTCTTCGGCATTGAAAGAGTTGTATACCAAATTGTTTGTAATTCTTCTGTAGGTGAGTACGTAGTATTATGTTTGTTTGAATCTGTAAGTGTAATAAAAATAAATAAAAAATTTATTTTGATTTTTTCATAAGTGCGAAAGTAAGTATTTGTATATGCAAAAAGTAAGTATATGTATATAACAAAATGATAAGGAATGTAATGATTACGTAGAATACCTCATGAGTTGACAAAAAATGTTTAATTGAATTTTCTGTTAATACTCTATGCGGCTTCCATTTGTACATCATTGGTATGTGTATTGTTCTGCTTCTAGGCTGTCCAAATTTTCGGCCAATTCGGGGAAATGCTTCATATATCCAGTACTTACATAAATGGAAATATATATTAGATATATAAAGTTATAAATCAGTGAATAAAATTATATATAAAATAGGAAAAACAATATAATAAAAGAATAGTACCTGGAATGCAAGTGGATATCCATGTAATGAATATTTGGATTCGAGTTGTTCATTTTGATGCATTCTCTGTACCCTTTCTACATGTGATGCTTGTACAGACCTTAGTAGAACAACATATGCTTGTCGACCCCATGGATATGCCAGGAATGTATGAATGTTTTCAACCATAGATAAAGTTTTTTGGTCAATATATCTTCCCGTAGGTTTTAAAACACATTCTACGAACATCACTAGACCAAGTTTGAATTTATCATCTTCGTTTTGACAAAGGCGAAATGCTTCAGATAGCATTGTCATTTTGATTCTGTTAATACCATTGAAGTACTGATTTCTAAGTCGATTGTTAGTAAGTTCACATTCTAAAGGTATATCATGACATGGTAATCCTGTTATAAGACAAAATTCAAGCATACTGAAGCGGGCCAGTTGATCATTTAATTTAACCCAGATTTCATAATTTTTTCCACAATTCACAAGGCGTAATATAAACTCATGAACCAGTTTACCACTAAACTGTTGTTGTTCTTCAGATCTATAAAAAAATACTGCATATAAATGCATGAAAGTTACTACCCATTATCTCAGCCTGTTGTTCTTCATTGATCAACTCAAAAAAATTCCTGAGATACTGATGATTGGAATATTGAGTAATGCCAGCAGAATACCATTCATTTGGAGGAAGGATATACTCCAAAGACATCTGTATAAACAAATCATCAATAAGTATGTTATTAATCAGGAAGAGCACTGTCAAATATTTCAGATATTTTGAAGGGTTGAATTTCTTGTTGTTCTTTTTTAACACTTGAAAAGTTGAATTTCATTATAGTATGGAAGTAAAGTACATGCCATCATTATCTTTGCACTCAATCACCCATTTCAATTCTATTTGTTAAGATATATGTCCACATTCACATTGAGTAGCTGAGTGGTGGAGGAAGAAGATAACTCAAAATTTTTGTTGTTATGATATCATATTATAAAATTTCATTTTCTTTCATTTGCTTATAAACTAATTGACATAAAATGCCATTTCAAATTGATTTTAATTAAAATATTAATGTAATAGATTTTAATTTTTTTCGCATTTAAAATTACTACATTTGATTATATTTTCTTAAAATGTATTTTAAAAAATTACATTTATCATAAATAAAAAAAAAATCTAATCCTATAAATGATGACGATGATGATGATAATATAAAAAAATATTATTAGTAATATTATCATAAAAAAATTCCCAACCTATAAATGAAGATTATGATATAAAATAACATTAACATTATTACAATCTATATTCATTTTAGTAATTATATACAGACACATGCTTAAATTGCTTTTGTTTTCAAATATTGGAATGAAATTCACAGCAATTTTTTAAACAAAAGTTTACCAAACATTTAACTGATTCTTCTCACATCATTATTTTAATATATGCCAAACTTAAAATCTATCATTATTATTACAATGTAAGTCTGAATTTCCTAGTGTGATCTACTTTATCCACTAAGTTGAATAACATGTCTATGTAAATTCTACTGTTTTTGTAACAAAACTATGGGCCAATTTTTTAAAACTAAATAGGGATGTAAATTAAAAATGTTCTTTAAAAAATTGGTAATTTGACTTTTGATTGTAGAAGGCCACTCAATATTAGATAAAAAGGAAAAATTGTAGTCGAGGTCCCAGCCTAAGCCTATGATTGTTGTGGTAAAAAAATCCCAATTTTCTTCGCATTTACGTTACCATAATTTATATTTTGTACGACATGATTTCGTCCACTTTACAAATCCCCCAGAAGTACACTTTAAATATATTGAATCTAAGATTCAATTTACAAAAACCAACACCTAATAAACATGTTCTCAATATATATTCAATATATATTCTTGAAGAACTAAGATATTGGTCAACATTAATACTATTTAATTTCTTTGTACTGCTCAAGATTAAGACTGCTCAACAATAAGACTATTTAATTTCTTTGTACTGCTCAAGATTAAGACAGGGAATCTAATGTAAAAACTATAATAATCAATAAATAAGTAATCTTTATTGTTAGTTCAACATCTCATTTTGTCGATTTTCAACTTTCAACTGCTTTATTTTAATTTGTGCATGAGTAATTAAGATTATGGTATACTTTTTTTTTTATTATTGTATAATTCAAAATATTCCATAAATAATCACTAAGTAAATTAGAAAATTAAATTAAATAAAAAATCTAATGAATAAAATTACAGTAAGTTGGTTTGCTAGATAAAATTACCTTTTTGTTGTATGAAGTTGGAATGTGAGTGTTGAATTTGCGAGCAGATGTGAGTTTTAGAATTTGTGTATTTGGGAAGATGAAATTATAATCGTGTGAGTATTTGGTTGAATGTGGTTGAATGTATGAGTGAAGTATTGGTGGTATTTGTGTGTAGGTGTGTTGGGTTAATGGAGTGGTAGGTGAGAAGTAGTTGGTGAGAAGTGGGTAGGTGGAAGTTGATGGTATTATTATTAATATTATTATATAATTTTTTTGTATATTGATTATAGAATTTATAATTTATTGAAAAGAATTTTGAAGGTTTGGAATATATATTTTTTCATGTAGTTTTAAAATTGGAAGTAAAATTAATATAATTGTTTTTTTTTTTTTAAAAAAATTTTTAGGGGAAGTTAGAGTTTAAAATATATTAAATAATGTATATTTAGGTTGTATTATAAGTATTATTATAAAAGGGAGTATATATTAATAAATTGTAGTTTTAAAATCGGAAGTTTAAAAAAAAATTTGATGAAGATATTAAATAATGTATACTCGAGTATATATTTTTTCTCAAAAAATAAATAATAACTATTGTTTTAAAAAAAAAAAAAAAACGAGTAAATCTCCCCGTGCGCGCACGGGGAGAGTTTCGCACGGGGAGATCGGAACTCCCCGTGCGCGCACGGGGAGTTCGGAACGCGCACGGGGAGTTGTACTCTCCCCGTGCGTGCACGGGGAGTTTCGAACTCCCCGTGCGAGCACGGGATTCCCTATCACGTCAAATTGCTTTTCCATCCGCGAACGAACTGAGTTGTTTTTTTTTTTTGAACAAACAATTGTGGGAAAAAATATTCCGATGCTAATCGTTAACGCAAAGGGAAGGTTTGATAGATTTTTGAAGCAAATGGAAGGTTTGATAGATTTTTGAAGCTTTTTTTAGCTAGATAAACTTAACATGTATACTACATACTAAAATAAGAACTTTGGCTATGTTAAAAACAACCATATATTAAACTTGGCTATTTTAAAAAGAAACTATATATAAACTATATATCAACGTTAGATGAGCCTTAGGACAAAATGGCTTGTACAAAAACTAAACATATACCAGCTTACAACATTTATTCATTGGGTCAGAAGGCGCAAAAGATACTGCCCAATTTCTTATATCCATAGGCAATTTGTTTTCTTTGCATAAAACTGATTGCCTATCGTTACAAAAAACTGCCATTCATGTTGCCAGTGACCTGATCATTTTCTTTTCTTCTTATTTATCTCGGTGATGGATTCTTGAGATCTTTTTGTTCTAAGTGGAGATATATTTTTATCCTTTGAAGACTGCTTGAATTGGTCACTATGTTCCGCATCCTCGTCACGAAGCCGATCATCGGCTGTGGTTGAAATATTGCCATCAGTGATTGATGTGACAATTTCAAATCGATATTCAGGTGGGGAATGGCGTTTCTCCGACACTTTAAGATAAAACAATACTTCCATTTCGCTTTCCAACTTCAAGATGTTGTTCAATTCTGAAACTGGTGTCTGCAAATGAAATATATATTATATCGTATAAAAAATAGGTTTAATTTTGTTGTGAAAATAATATTTGAAAATTTGAGGCACGAAAGTTTTACTTCGGGAGAATAATTCATTAATACATCAGCGTTTGTTTCAAAGAATTTTTCTGAAAGATGTCCTATGATGCTTGCGTCCAATGATCCTGTCTTGTTCTCAAGAGAAATCAAAGCATTCGCTCTGCGAGAAAAAAAGACTGTAGTTAGGAAAATATATTTATTCAAATTATTATTAAAATTAAAACATTTAAATATAAATAAATTACCTTGGGACAGCTTTTGCCCGTTCACATTTGCAAAATCTACATTTGTGTATTTCTGCGAAATTTGCATTGGATGTTTTTTTACAATTACTACAGGACATGTACCAAAATGTCAGTTTTTTTGTGTTGATTTTCCACGTTGCACTGACCCAGTAAAATTTTTCCTGCCAATATGTAAAAGTGTATATAATTAAATCAAAAAATCCTAGGAATAAAAAAAAATATATATAAAAAAAATGCGTATATAGATATATAAATATTACTTCCAGATATATCCCCAACAAATCAGCTATTTCCGTAAATTTATTTGGAGGTGTAAATTTAGGCGGGTCAAACGGTTTATTTGTTATGATTTTATCTAGTTGTTCTGCATTCCTTTCCACCCTGCGAAAACAAGTACATGTTCAGTTTAGTAAAATTTACAGAAATATATATTTATGGTGAAAAAAGTTAGATATAATACAATACCAATTTTTATATTCAGCAACAACAAGTAAATCTGCGTCAATGAAGAAAGTGCTGCTGACTTTAGTAGAAAGAGTGATGCCTGATTGATGAATTTGAATATTTAGATTGTAATTTTTATTTAACAGTGAATAAAAAAAACTAAAATATGGATGATAAGACTTACCGTTAAAGGAAGAAACTTTAAGATTTGTGGCCCATATTATAGGTTTATTTGCAATATTTTGGAGTATTTTATTACCTTCTTCATCCACGAAGGTATCCCATAAGGTTAGTACGACAGTACGGAATTTATTGTCAATTAAGACAATATCTTGTAAAAAAGTTTCTGTACCAAACCTCGTTTGAATGAGACGTTTTTGACGTATATCTATGGCTGCACCAATCACACCTATAAAAGGAACGAAATTATTTACGTATTTTTAATATATAATGTATATGTGCATGTGGAAGAAGACAATATTAAATTGGAAACTTACTTATGCTCGTATTTTTGTCTAGGTGTTCCTGTAACTCATTAAATGAAGTGAACTCATAGGTTGAGAACAAAAAATTTAAATGGATCTCATCCACTTCTTCAATTTTTGTTCTTCCAGATATAGTCCAAATTTTTTCTCCTGGCGAACTTTGGAATTCACTCTTGATATCTTTGACGGCTGCATTTGAGACAATATATGTCTTTCCCAATTTGAGCTGATCATCTAATGCAGTAATATTTGCGTCGTACATTGTAGCTATAACTTTATTTCCCTGTTTAGTTGTGAAGAAAGATATAAATATATATGAATATATTTATTTTATTAATAGAAGATATAATATATATAATAATAAAAAAAAAAATTTATGCACTGAATAGTATTATACTTGTAAATCCATGAAAGTAAGATTCTGATAACGACTATTTGAATTTCGAGTACATTTTAGGAGGTTGCTTCCCTGAAACTATAATTTTGGCTGACCAATTGCTCTCTGAAGCAGAGATTTGTGGAATGAATTTATAAGACTGAGCCATCACTGAAATGTGGGGAAAAAAAGTTAGCAAAAAAAAAAAACAAAAAAGGAAGGCAGGCAGGAAAAAAAGTTAGCAAAAAAAGAAAACAAAAAAGGAAGGCAGGCAGGAAGAACAAGTTTTCTAGTAAAGTAATTATACCGGAAGTAATAAATCACGTAGAGGTTGGGTCAATGTTAAGATTTTAAGTACTGTATTTTTTCCTAAGGTAAACCTGTTGAGGTAGACTATATTTATAGCAACAGAATAGTAAAATATCTATTCCATTTAGAAAATATCTACTGTGGAAATTGGATTTAATGATGAACAATTGGTGATTTGGTACAATATCTATTGGGGAAATGGAATTCGAGTAATTTCTGGAAAATATCTATTTTGGCAATGAAATTTGGATAATTTGTATCAAGGATTGTAAAATTGCATCCAGGTGTTGTAAAATATCTGTTTCTGCTGTGGAAAAATCCAGATACAAGTCGATAGTCAATTTAGTTACATTTAAATAATCTGGCTGAATTAAACTATAATCAGTTGGAAACTATTTTGATGTTTGTTAACGTTGCAACAATTTCGTTAGTTTATGAAACTATCGATTCTTGAAAAGAAGGATATCTAAGGAATGTGTATTATGCCGTATCAATTTTTTTTTTATTGAACCTTTCTTTATCTTGTCAAAAACTCTAGCATTGCAGAGGCGAAGCCATTTTGAAGCGATCACAATAAGGAAAAATGTCTCGTACCATCTCACATATAAAAGCAGAAGGTTTGTTTTGTGTCGTGCAAATCTTTTATAGAATCAAGATGAAAGCCTATAATAAAAAAATCCATAGAATAAATTAAACAAATTTGTTCCACTGATGAAAAAGGCAATTGAGGAGGAATAATCTTTAAAATTACATAATGCGCAAAAAAAATGTGAATAAATAAATATTTAATTGCATAAAAAAAATATGGAAGGAAGGACAAAAAGTGAACTCGAAACTAATTTTGTGGTTCTCAACGTCGTAAATATTTCGACAGTTTATCAAACTATCAGTTCTTCAAAGCAAAGATATTCAAGGGATGTTTGTTATGCTTCACAACATTTTTTTTTTTTTTGAAGAGCTATATTTCATTTGCTTTATTTTGCCAAAAGCGCTATCATTGTAGAAGATGAATTCTAGTAAATTCAATCCGAGAAAGATGAATAGTAATGACAATTTGATAAAGCTTGCAAGCTGCAATGAAGAAATAAACCATCATTATATTGAATGGAAAGAGTATTAAAAAGGCGGAATCTAATATCACAAAGCAATGAACATAGGTACTATTAACATAGATCCAAAACACGATGAACATAGGTACAATAAGATGAAAGCGAGTAGAAAAAGTCGCAAAGACGAAATAGCTGTTGAATATTATGTTTAAAGATATATCAAAGGTAAACATTAAAAAAAATTGTAAAATAATTATAACTAATGTTTATTAATAATAATAAGATGAAAAAAATAGGGATATTGCAGAGAATTTTATATTTGAGTGTTTAAGTGTTCCCTTATTGTTCGGTGAACAAAATTTGTTTTTTTCTGTAATATAGTAGGCATGCGCAAAAACATATTAACTAATTCGAACATATTCATTTTTATTGGTAGGGTCATGAGCAAAAAAATAGACAAAGTATAATTTACTCTCTATATGGAAACACAAATAACAAACAATAAATATTTTCTGAAATAAATCAAGACAGTAAAGTTCAAATAAAACCCATTTCATTTATTATTTTACCATAAGAAATGGAGTACGTACAGTGAGGTCTTGAGCGACATTTTTGAACTCTTCCTTGGCTTTTTTTTATACCCAAAAGCTTCCAGCTTTTATGCTTTTTACTTTCACCAGTGCCTTCTCCAGTGTATTTTTTCCCTCTTGCTCGCTCGCACCCAAGACGAAGAAGCTGTGTGCTTTTGGCATTTAATGGCATCCATGGTGCAGGCTGCTTGCTTGGCCTCGGTCCTCAGGGTTGGAGAGTCATCCCTGACTTTGCACACGGTCCACCGAACCACTACAACAGATTCGCACTTTCCACTTCGCAGGCGCTACGCAGCTGCTCCGCTTTGCCACCAACACTGTACCCGACGGGAAGCTGAACATCCGGTGGATCCGACGGGCGGCGCGGGTGCTCGCAGTGCACGGATCCGCCCACAGTCTTGAGAAAAAGAAGATAAATCATATTAGATTATTAAATAATTAAAAAGATTATCGGCTAAGTAAACATATACATGGAAATCTAAATTTCTTAAAACAGAGCAAAAACCTTTATGAAGCAGTTGATAGTTGATTCAATTCGATAACGAACAAGTTGAACGATAAAAAATATTCATAAAGAATGTAGGTTTACGAATGTACAAATGAAATGATTTCTTTGTATACAATATTTTTAGTACATGTGGTATGCAAAGTATCACTGTTGAATGGTTTAAGTAAGACTTTGATAGATGTACTTGTTTTTGCTCTAGATAAGGCTACATAAAGCTGACCATGGCAAAAAATTGATTCTGGAAGATATAAACCAACAAAGTCAAGTGTTTGACCCTGTGCTTTGTTAATTGTCATTGCAAAACATGGCATAATTGGGAATTGAGTTCTTTTAAATGGAATTGAATTTTGATCGCTCTTAAGAGGTATAAAGGGAATCCTTGGCAAAAAAACATGCTTCCCACAATATTCACCAAGAGCAATTTCAAAGAAGAATTATGTTTTTCTCAAATTTGCGACAAATAAGACGTGTTCCATTGCATAACCCTTCAGATGGATTAATATTGCGTAATAACATTACAGGACAGTTTACTTTAAGCTTCAATTCATGTGGTGGAATACCATTTGAGGACAAACTATTTAGAAAATCTTCTTGCAAGGGTTGTTCTGATTTGTCAATTGATTCATCAAAACTATAGTAAGTATAAAAGTCACCAGGAATAGTTTCAAGCAATATGTTGTTAATATGATCAACACATTCGTTTGTAGCTGTAAGAATAACTCGATTTGACATCAGATGTAAATTATCAGCATATGATTTTATATTTGGGAAAACATGATGTATTAAAATTTTTAAGGATGTAATTTCATTTTCAAATGGTAAAATTATATTATCTGGGAGTTTAATACATTTACAAGAATGTTCAGGCTCTGTTCCATTTCCAATTCTAAGTAAGTAATCGCAAAATTCGGGATCAAATTGTGCCCTCATATTCTCAACTAATGGCAAATGTAAAAAAAAAGGCCACAGATGGGAAAATACCAATGAAGCTCTCATTATGTCTTCTTTTTTTCCTTTTTGTACAACTGGTAGAACCTGACGAAAATCCCCTCCAAAGACTATAACTTTACCGCCAAAAGGCAAATTAGAATCTGTAATATCTCTAAGCATTTTATCTACGGCTTCAATGGCACAACGATTTACCATGGTTGCTTCATCCCAAATTATTAATCTAGACATTTTAAATAAAGTTCCTAAAGGAGATTGCTTACTAACAGAACAACAAATTTCACCAGTTGTGTCTAAAGGAATTTTAAATCTTGAATGAGCTGTTCTACCTCCAGGTAAGAGAGATGCAGATACTCCGGAAGACGCAGTTGCTAAAACAATTAAATTTTTAGAACGCACGCTCGTAAGGAGCGCTTTATATAAAAAAGTTTTACCTGTTCCACCTGGACCATCGACAAAAAAAGCACCACTTGATTCCAAGTTTATTCTTTTCATAATTGTATCATAAGCAAATTGTTGTTTATCATTTAAAGTTATTGTATTAACATTGTCATTTTGAACAATCAAATTACTTGTCTCTTCTGCAATCATTCTTTTTAACCGTTCACTTTCGTCTATATTTACATTGAATGATACAATTTCAAAGTCGTTAATATTTTTGCCCAACGGTTCTGAAATAGAGTTTAGATCATGTAGCCCCCCGTACTTCGGCAGCGTCAATGGATATATTTTCATGCACGTAATCATCAATCATGTAAGTTTTGAATTTATCCCACAATAATTTTGGATTAGTAGGATTGCAAAGCAGAAGGATTGTGGCAAACAAACGTCTTAAAGAAAATGGCATTTCATAAAGAATAGCTTCAGATAAACATTGTTCACAATGATTATCTCCACTTAATAGACCATATAGAAATGCAGCTTCTCTATAAGTTGTAGTAGTTACCCCATTTGAAGTTCGTAAGGATTGAAATGATGTTGGCCCGCGAATATGATTAAGAAGAATGCGAAGAAAATAACGTTCGCCTTCAGAAGGATTTGCTGTGACAATTCGGCCTACAACAATTTGTTTCTTTCTTAAAGCCCAAATCTTTGTATGTGTATTCCAAACAAAATGTGTAGGAAAATCTCGATATAATAATGTTCGAGCAAATTCATTAATTTCATTGATTCGAAAAAATTCAGTTAACATTGTTCGTCTCATATTTTCATTGTTAACAATGGTAGCTAAATCATCGTTCCCATTGTACGTTATTTGGTGTTGGTCTTCGAGATGCAATTGCAAAGAATAGACAGTAGGACAAATTTCGGCCAAATTGAAAGAAAAAATTCGCCACATAACTTCAGGTGGAGATATCCATCTGGCAGATTGATAAGCAGAGATTTCGTCAATTTCTTTTTCTTATTCATTTGGGTTAATTAAAAAATTAATACGATCATGTCCTTTGTATACATATTTGTACAAATATTTTACGGCTTTGATAGAAGAACATACTTCAACATTTATATGACAGTCATATTTTGCACTTAAATAAGGATTATATGGTACAACCCATTGGTTGTCTAACATCTGACCTCTAACTTTAATATAAATACCAGTATCACGACGCCTATACAATGGGTAAGAATTATGACCAAATATAGTAGTGCTACAATAATCTCGAGGATATTTATTTTTACAACCTTTATTTAGCTCCATACATACATTGGCTGGATTTAGATTTCCACAAGGACCATGCATATTATGTTTAACAATAACAGAATACAAATGCGGGAATGTGGTTTTGTCAGGAATTTCACATGACACAATTTTATCAACATTTTCAGCACATGAAACTTTATGGTTACGGTTAAAAATTAATAATAGATGTGCATGTGGAAGGCCTCTTTTTTGAAATTCAACAACAGATATATGAGCAATAACATGACCTAAAATATTTTTTTTGTATAAATCATCTTTTAGTTCTTCCAATTTTGCTCTAAATATGCGAACGATTAAATCCGGTCGATTTTGGACTTCGTCATTATGCCTTAGCTCTTGCTTAATCTCGGGCCAATTGGGGTTACATGTTATAGTTAAAAATATATATGGTTTTCCATAACGTTGTACAATGGCCATTGCATCCATATATCGTCGCAACATATCTCGAGGCCCACATGTAAATGATTGAGGTAAAACAAATTTTCTTCCAATTTTGTACCCTCTTGTTTCTCCGTTTTGAACACTGTCTACAATACCTTGATAAAGTTCAGCACGTATCTGTTTTTGATTATTACGAAAATAGTCTAATCTAGTGGTTTCAATTTTAACATACATATCCACAACATATTGTTGAAACAATCTACCACTATGAAGCAATATAGACTTACCTGAACATCTGATTTGTAACTTGTATGAATAGTATTCTCGACAAGAAACCTGGGATCGATGCTTAGCTCCATTGAGTACTATATGATGAGAAGCCAAATTTAGTATTGATTTATAATATTTATATACGCATAATTAGGGAATATATAAAAACAGATATATATATATATATATATATAGATATTATAAACCTTGATCTTCTTTTTCGATAATTTCAGATGCAGACGCAATTGTGGTAGCAAAAGTTGCTAAAGTCGGCAAATTTCTACTTTGATTTGTGCATCGATCAATACCTTCATGCCAACCGGGTTCTCCATACGGAAAAAGTAAAGGGTATTGCAAAGGATCATAACAACCATAATAATAATGAACCTTATGAGAATCACCAGAATGTCCATATATAGTAATGTCACGAACGTTAGCATTGACATTTTTATCATCCTCGAGCCATACAGCAGCTACTTGAGACGTTGTGGGTGTATTGAAGACTCTTTGATCAAGGCCTGGGTGACATCTTATATGTATTTGGTAGTTTTGTAAGTTTGTTATATCACTCAAAGATCTAAAAAATCGACAATATGGATTTATTTGGAGAATTTCAATTAAGCTCATCAAGGTAGATTCAACAAAACCATCTAAAATTTTCATACGATTTGAAAGTTCATTATATGTATCATAAAAATATAATTGCATATAACAAGGTCTATTATTTTTAGGTATAAGTTCGTTTACATAATGATATACTTGACCTTGAACTCTAAATGTATATATACCTTTATATGATTTGAACAATTCTTTGTCATACTTTACACCAAATGAAGTAAATGCAAAATGGTTATTATATCCCCTTACCAATTTTTTAAATTCTAAACATGTTGGTTCTGTAGCGGTAAACAAGTTAAATAATATAGGTGGTGAATCAGAAATAAAAAGTTTAATTTTTCCATCAGAGCAACAAAATCCTTTACTTTCTCTGTAAAATTTTTTGGCGCCACAATGTTTACAATAAGTACATATTGGTAATACATACGGAGTAATTGGGATATCCAACAGGGGCAAATCTCCTTGTAATTCAACATTGGAAACGTTGGTAGTAAAATCATTCGAAGTAGAAGATTCATAATTATTTATTGTAGATTTCGACGACGCACCTAAATAATTATTTATAGGTAAAATAGGATTAGCTATTCTTTTTCGATGATCCACGGATCCAGTTTGAAGCCGCTGTCGACGATCTTTATGTCTTTGATTTTCTTGTTGTCGAATGAAAGTATTATATGATTCAGCTGTAGTTTTAGGATGACGAATAGTAGGCTTTCCAGACATGGTTAAAGTATCTGTAAAAATAATAAAAAAAAGTTCAAGTTATATCAGTAAAAAGTATAAAATGAAACGAAGTAAAATAGCAAAACAGGTAATAGATGTCCCATGTTTCTTTTTCATATAAAAATATATATAACAGCAACACAAAGACGACAGGGTAACAAGAATAAAAACATAGTGATAGGCAACCTTACAACATTAAAAAGAATTTGAGCGAGAGGAAAAGAAACCGTGAATTCTTATGTCTCTTCACTATCTATAAGGAGCATTAATAATTAAATTGGTTGGAATAGGAAAACTTAACAAGAAAAGATTTGGAAAAAATGCGGAATTATGGAAGGGACATTTAACTAATATTTTAATTTTTTTATATATAATAATACTAATTGCCTAATAGTATTCTAAATATTATGGGGACTAATATTTTTCACGCAAACATTTTAAAAGTAACGTAAATCAAGTTACTATTATCCACACACGCATTATTTTTGTGTTATGTCTACTCATTCTATTTCCTTCATTTCTTTTTACTACAAACGTGCTATTACATAATCCCATATATCACGTAACTATAATCACTAATTTTCATTAAGAAAAATGAACATTGATTGCAGTAATATCCCAATTAACATAGGTAAGAGAGTAATTCTACTTACTTCAATGCACGGGCATTTACACCGGAGTTTTTTTCCCGAGAAGGTAGAGCGGAGATCTTCTTCTTGGCGCGACGGACCTCAAGATGGTTAGTTTACAACTAAATCAACTACAGACCAGTAATCGAGAAATTTTTTTTTTTTTTGTTAAATCTTTTCTTTCAGAGGATTTTTTTTTTTTTAAAATCTTTTTCTTTTCTTTGAGAAAAGAGGAAACTGTGTAGAAAATGTATTTGCATGCATGTATGTATATGTATAGGGCAGAAAATGTAAGTCGGCAACTTTATTTTTTTTTGGATTTTGTGTATTTTTTATTGACTAAAATAATATGTTAGTCTGCAAAGGGCAGAAAATGTAAGTCGGCAACTTTATTTTTTTTTGGATTTTGTGTGTTTTTTATTGACTAATAATATAATAATATGTTAGTCGGTCATAAAATACGGCGGGAAAGTAAGTCGGCTACAAATGAAAAGTCGGTTAATAAGGCAACTTTATTTTTTTTTGGATTTTGTGTGTTTTTTATTGACTAATAATATGTTAGTCGGTAATAAAATATCAACAGAAAATACGGCGGGAAATGTAAGTCGGCTACAAACGAAAGTAAGTCGGTTATATAATTAATAGAGTAGTGAAAAAAAAACACAGTCAACAATTATGGCTATCAAATTTAAAAATCACAGCTCAAATATCAATTGTCAAAACCAGATAATGAATAGCAAACAACCAGTTCAAGTGTGAAACAGATGGTGCAAAAATGAACAGTGATTTGACCATCCTCTCTTTTAATATAGTAGTGAATATAATCATGTTTCGGTAGCAAAATGTACTTTTGTAAGATAAAGGAAAATAAATAAATGGTTTTACGAGATTTTTCATTCTTATTGACCCAACAAGTGTTGGTTAAAAGTTGCTTAGGTGATTTGTCTGACTAGAAAAGTTTTTAAAGAAAGTTGACATAAAATAACTTTTTCAAGATCTTTTTTCAAGAGAAGCGAAAATAGAAGCTTGCCAAAGGACCCTCAAAGCTTGTAAAACAGTCTGTATTCAAGGTGCTAAAGAAACAACTTCTTCTTCTTGTGTACCTCATTTCGAGCTGGAACCTTAGTGCAACAACTTAACTTGGAAATAAACAAAGAAAAGTGTGTGAAATCTTCTTCTCCAAATACTGTGTTAAACTATATGAATACATTACACAAGATATATACGTAAGAATATCTAATCTCATCTTCGTTGTCCAGAATTCCCACTCTCAAAATAATAGTGACAAATTTGTCACTTCATCTTTGTTGTCCACAGTTCCCTTTCTCATCATAGCTACAAATCCGTCGTAATTAATCCTCCCATCCTGTGCAGTAAAAGATGGATTAAGTCCCCTAATGCGCGAACTATTATAAAAATATATTGACAAATAATTATAAGGGTCTGTTTGATTGTAAGTGTGGAAAATGTGTGGAAAGAAAATGAATTTCAGGGAAAGTAATTGTCTAGAAATTATTTTTCAGGGAATTATAAATTAAGTGTGTTTAATTGGTATAATTTTCCACCCGAAAAATTTTAAATTTTGTATTTGTTTGACTTTATTTTACATGGAAATTGTCCATGAAAGTGATAATTTTTTTCACAATTTGTTATAAAATTTGTTTCCATTGCCAAAAAGTAAAAAAAAAAAAAAACGAAATTTTTTTAAATCAAAATTTAGTGTTCGTTTGACTTTGTTTTACATGGAAATTGTCAATTAAAGTGAATTTTTTTTTTACAATTGATTATGAAATTTATTTCCATTGCCTAAAAAATAAAAAATAAAAAACAAAAACTTGGAATTCATTTTCCCACCAAAAAGGTGGGAAAACCAATTTTACCAAATCATGGAATCGGCACATGTGTGAGGGAATTGTGGAAAAAAATTTCTAGACAAAATTTGTACCATCAAACATGCCAAAAGATCCATGAATAATATCCCCTATCAAACACCCTAAGATAAAGCAAATACTTGCTGACATCATGGAAATTACACAAATACTTACCCACTACCATCCATGTCAAAATACTGAAAAGCCTTGTATATATTCTCTTCTTTCTCGAGTCTATGCCGATGCATGGTCACTGTAATGAATTCGATGGAGCCTATAGTTCCATTCTTGTCAACATCAGCCTCAAAGTAGAAATTATAACATCATCCAATATCTCGTAGTTCTATATTGGAAAATAGCATCACATTCTTAACTCCAGTTTATTAATTCAAAAGGGTAGGTATGAGTCGTAGTAATTTCTTACAGCTTCCATTAGGTTTTGTATTTCTGCCTCAGTGAGTTTCGAGCCTAGCTTAGACAACCTATTTTTGAGTTCTTCAAATGTAATTGCACCGCTTCCATCAGTGTCACGTTGTCGAACATTTGTTTCAGTCCCTTGATGTCTTCTTCTGCCAGGTTTTCTGCAATAACCTTAAAGCCAATCCAAATTTCTGCTATGAGGAATAAAGCTCCAAATAGCTTCTAGTATATTGAAATTTAAGAGTACACTTGTTCACAAGCTGAAGGTTGCAAGTTGAAACAATCAAGAAGAGCCTAGAAAATTCATCAACAGAAAATGCACTATAGGGAACAGCCGCACATGCTATAGAGGAGTAGATTCCAATTTTGTTATTGTTAGTTATGTATAATAAAATCATCAAATAGTTATTTGACACTTGTATAGTTTTGTTAGAATTTGTTCTATATATTTGTAATTGAGCCTTCATAATTGTAATATACAAATTGAATGAATGAAATCATTATTCAACATTCTATTCTCCTCTTAACTCGTCTTGCTAAATATTGTTCAGCAAACAAAACAATTTTTTTCTTGGTTTAGTTTCTCTTTTCTTATATGGTATCAGAGCAATGATGGCTGAAAATGAAGGCAATGGTGTCGATTCCAATACATCTTAAAACCAAAATACAAAGCAAAGCAATCCATCTCTTCCTAGCAGCCCATACTTCATTGGAGCTAATGAAAACTCAGGAGCTTTGTTGGTAACTCAGATGCTGGACTCTACCAATTACCACTCTTAGGCAAGGTCCATGAAAAGAGCTCTTCGGATTAAGAACAATCTAGACTTCATTGATGGCAACATTTGTGAGCCAACCAGTTGGACAACCCTTTAATGGAACATTGGCTTCGTTGCAATGATATTGTTATCACTTGGATGCAAAACACCATGTCAATAGACATAAAGGCAAGTACTCTCTATGCTGAAACAGCACACCAACTGTGGTTGGAGTTGGAGCAACGTCTAGCCCAAAAAAATGCCCCTAGAATATATGAAGTCAAACAAGGCATTGCAGCACTAAAACATGGACAGGACACGGTGAGTACTTATTTTTCAAAGCTTAAAACACTACTTGATGAGTTGATGAACTATGAGTCCATTCCCAACTGTACCTGCAGAGGATTGAGGGCAGTGGTTAAGAGTCAAGAAAGAGATTATGTGATGAAGTTTCTTATGGGGCTCAACGACTCTTACAAAGGTCCCAAGGCACAAATATTACTGATAAAGTCTTTTCCAAAACTAAATGAAGTTTATTCCATAATCCAGCAGGAAGAGAAGAGAAGAGATATCTCCGTTGATATGCCTGAATTTGGAATCTCAGAATAGGTACTATTGTACCTTTTGCAAAATGTCTGGCCACTTGTTGGATAGGTGTTTTAAGACAAATAAGGATAAACCAATCTGTACTCATTGCAAAATGCCAGGCCATAGCATAGATAATTGTTGCAAAGTCCATGGATACCCAACAGGTCACAAGCTGCATGGAAGAACACTGGCAAATGTCATTTTTGTAAACCATAATGCTACTCATTTGGAACCTGCACAAGAGCAGATTATGACAGATCAAGTTAGTTTAACTCAAGAGCAATATTCATAGCTGATAGCCTTGCTGAAACCACAAACCAGTGAATCTCATGCACTCACCCCAAAGTACATTGATACATCCAAAATTTCTGGTGAACAAATAGCTAATATACTGACTAAGCCTTTCACATCTAATGTTCTCTATTCTCATTTGATCAAGATGGGAGTAGAAGATATCTACTCTCCACCTTGAGTGGGGCTATTGAAATTCAAGATTACACTTGGTCACAAGCTGAAGGTTGCAAGCTGGAACAATCAAGAAGAGCTTAGAAGATTCATCAACAGAAAATGCACTGCAAGGAACAGCCGCACATGATGGAGAGGAGTAGATTCCAATTTTATTATTGTTACTTATGTATAATAAAATCATCCAATAGTTATTTGACACTTGTATAGTTTTGTTAGAATTTGTTCTATATATTTGTAATTGAGCCTTCATAATTGTAATATCATTATTCAACATTCTCTTCTCCTCTTAACTCGTCTTGCTGGTTTTGCTGAATATTGTTCAGCAAACAAAACAATTCTTTTCTTGGTTTAGTGTCTCTTTTCTTATAAAGTAGAAAAATGCTGTTGTGGCAACTATTCTGTCGTTGATGTGAAAGTGTCAGATTTGAATTAAAGGTGTTGATCAATGTCACTTGCAATTATGTAGACCATTATGTACTTGTAGCATCACTCTATAAAGTAATATAGCCCAACATGATCTTTGAAAGAGTACACTCTGCCTGAACTGAAAATGTTAGAAAACTGCTAATCGTAATACCTTTACAGCAAGTTTTTTCAACTTGTTCATTGCTCTGAACTGTTTCATCCTGATAAGAACTGCACTATCCATAGGTTTATCTGATGCTTCACCATCTTCTTTGAGCCACAGATGATCTTGTTCACAAATCATGATCGAAACATGTTAATACTTTGGATACATAAAAGTACGTGCTGGAGTCTAGAAATAATTTTTTTTTAACTCGAATTCGGTTTATCTAGTGCTTGAAATTTTTCTTTGTTTAGAGTTCCATTAAAGAAAAGTGACAAGAAAAAGTTTTGTTCTGCATACGGCTTCGGCTGCTGTTATCCTCTTTTTGGGCTCCATCGTCAACATTTTCCGGAGAAGATCCTTTGCACCCTTTGATATAGAAGGCCAGGGTGAATGTTGGAAATCTACATAGCCATCTAAAATTGCTTCAAAAATTCCTTTATCTGTCTCTGTAGTACAACACAATTCTAAAAACAAATCAAACAAAAATGTGAGTTGAATTAGATATGTTCATACCTAAATTATTTTTAAAGCCACTAATAATGTGTTTGCTATGTTAAATTAGACAAAAATAATTAAATAAAAGAGGGGACTCGAGATATTTTGATGTATGACTTATTGTTGAATGGATAGAAGAAGAATCGGAACACAATGCAGAAAAACAATAGTGCTGAGAAAACATTTGAATTCCGGTTTGAACCCATAATATCATTCCGTAAAATGAACAACGATTCGAGTAAAACTCATTGCTCTGTTATGACGTACAATAGATTTCGGCCATTCGAGTTCATTTAGAATTCAAAAACTATTTTTGAAAGTTTCAGGGCTATTTTTATTATTTAGTTTATTTCAATTTTTTTTAAATTTTAGTCATATTAAACTAGGTTTTCATGTAAATTCTTATAAATAAAGAGTTATCTCATTGTTTTTTATCATGTTACATTAATAAAATTTGTGAATTTAATTTTTCATAATTTGGTGAATTCCAAAATTATAAATCTAAGCTACTGTTAGGAGTAGATTAAAATAAGTTGAAATCAACAATTAATTTAGATACATTTCATGGGACCACAACTTTTCAGCTATATATTTCTTTAATTTTTATTAAAATTTACGGGTGGAAGCAGCAATATAAAAAGAGAAAAGCTATTCATCCCCACTGGGGATGCATCCTCAGTTTATGTGACGTTAATGTGGCATTAAATGATAGGTGAAATTAAATAAGTCATTTAATTTCACCTATTATTTAACCAATCATTTACATCCACATAAGACTTATTTAATTTCACCTATTATTTAATCAATCATTTACATCCACATAAATTGAGGATAAATAGCATTTTTCATATAAAAAGAGGTCGTATTCATTAAATTGGGCTATTCAATGCTCGATAATTATAGGCCGAAGGTGGCTTTCAAATTTGGGCACATACCTCCAAAACGCCACTTATCTTGTGACGAAATCTGGCTCGTCGTTTATACTCCATTTGGCATAACTTATATAAAACTTTATTTTTAATCACATATTTCATTTCATAATTATTCGTCACTTATTTTTATATATTTATAAATTAAATCATTTACGAATTCATTCTAAATGAAGGTTTAGGGCATGTTCTCTTTCCTGTTTTCAGGTTATTTTCAGTTTTCAGTTTTCGAAAACACTGAAACACGTTTACTTACCTATTTTCATAAACGAATTTTCAAAAACGAGTTTAAATTTTACAAAGAAAACGGAAAACGCCAAAAAAATCGTTTTGGCCGTTTTCAGTTAAAACCAAGCCAATTTTTTTTTTTTTTTTTTATTTTTGAAAATAATTTTTTAAAATGACAAGTAGAACGTGTTTTCAGTAATCTCAAAATAGATACTCAAAACACAAAATTCAAAATAAATTTAAAATTCAAAAACGAAGAGAACATCCCCTTAATGTTTTATCTTATTTCTTGTATCAAGGATTTTCGAAACTGACAAATTCAACAATTGGGCCGGGTTAATATCGTGTTTACTGTTACTTTATGCTCAAATTTTTTGCGCCCACCTTGTGTGCTAAAACATCTTAAATCACAAAAAATGGTGTTTCAATAAATGTGCCTCGAAAAATGACTAAAGTCTTTCGAATATGATCCAACATCCAATTTTGACTAGAAAACAAGATTGCCTTTAAATGTTTAGCAAATAAAATAATTAGCAGACGCTGCAGACCAATGATGATCACAACTAACAAAAAATAACGTTATTTTTAAATAAATATTCATTGCTTTACGGATTCAACTAGTGACTTGATACTTTGATCGTTTGGCCATCAGATTTAAAATCTATTTCTCTAGGGGCGGGGCAGTGAGGGGCCCTTAATGTTGGGGTTCAACCTTTTTAAAAAAAAATTCTATTTCTCTATTTTAGACAATTCAACAAACAAGATAATTATAATTTATTACGGGTCCACGTTATTTATATTTTCACACTTGGTGGTTCTCACCCAAGGCTTTCTTAAAGAGTAATGTTATTCATTTTCGTGGGGATGAAAATACAGTTTAAGTGGCTTTAAATGATATGTGAAATGAAAGGTGAAATTAAATGACTCATCTAGACCGTGTTTTATCAATGTGAATGTCTCATTGGTTGACACGAAATATTATTTGCATCACACATTTTTATATTCTTTTATGTTTTAATAATTAGTAATTGCCCTTTTCAATTTAAGTTAGGTTAGCCTGGTTAGGTTATATCTTTAATGCATGACAGCAGTTCAACTATTACATTATTTTCGAACAGCTCAACATTGCATGTTCCAACTGTGTCTCAATTTGTTCTATCTTGTGGAAGTAAGATGCTTGTCTTAATCTTTAAGATTGTTGGATATTTTTCAAAATAAGTAGTTTTGGAGCAAATGTGCTTATAATACAGATTGGATAAGCTACTTATCTGACGATTGGCAACTGAATGATTGGCTTTAATTTATGAAAATACGTGTTTATTATGAAGTAGAGCCAATTATTCACAAATTTTCCATATTTCACTCTTGGAATCGAATCTTTCAAACAAATGGTCAATTATTCAAGAAGGTTTCGATTTCATCATGACGAGTAGGGCACGTTTGGTAAGGCTTCTATTTTTACTTTTTATAGAAGTGCTTTCCAAAAAAATCTACATTAAGAGTCCGTTTGACATGAATTTTTTTGCTTTTGCTTTTTATAAAAGAGCTTTCAAATAAAATTATCTTCATTTTTTGTTTAAAAACAAATTTCTAAATGTCTTCTACTCTAAAAGTGATTTTAGAGTAAAACATATTGAACCAATTTCCTCTAAAAGTTCTTTTAATTAGAAAAAAAATTCATAAAATTAGTCAAAGGGATCCAAAATAATTTTTGAATCTCTAAAGTTCTTTTTGTCATCTCAAAACTCTTCTAATTGGACAAAATACTTTTAGAGAACCATCAAAATAGATTCAAAAGTAACTTTTGAATTTTTAAAAGCCTAACCAAATAGTAGGGCCGGACATGGGTTGGTTCGATTTTGAAGATACCGAACCAAAATTTTCGGGTATTTAATAAATGGAATCGTCGGGTCCAAATATAATTATAGAACCGTTCGAGTTCAGTTCCATTCGATTCTGTTCGGTTCCATACCATAATTAAATCTTTTAACATTTACATTAACACTACATAAATACAACTAATAATATGTTCATTTGTAGTTTTTACAAATTAACATAATCCAATTAAAAAATATATAATAACAAGTTGTCCAATAAAATTAATTCAATGTATACAAATACCAAAAAATAGACATTAATACTAAAATATCGGTGATCTCTATTAATAATTCTTTTACTTCAAGCCGACTACATAAAAAAATGAAATATAAATTAAAAGTTATAAAAATAAAATATTTTTAAGTATTGGTAATACTTACCAACTATTTGATTTAATTATCAATTGCTTGACTTGTCATTCTAATAAACTCTACAAGCATAATTGAGAAAACACAATTAACAAACACAAATAAACTAAAACTTGTTCAATTAAATTGGTTAATTTTCTAATTTGTTTAGAAAAAATTAAAATAATTTTATTAGTTCAATATAAAAAATTTTAAAAATTATTTAGATTCGATTTTTATTCGATTTTTCAGTTCTTGGTCTAGAATCGAGAACCGGACCAAATCTATCGATTCTCGATTCAGATACCCGTTCGGGTATTTAACATATGAAGAATCGCTCGACTTAGTTCGATTCGGTTCTGGTTCCGATTCGATTCGATTCGAGAGTTTTGTCCAACCCTATCAAATAGGCTCATATACTACTAGTTGAGGCGAATTACATTCCCATAAAACCAACATAAGCCCATGTCCCATGTTTGGGAGGGATTAAAATTAAAATTTTAATCTAAGTAAAAAAAAATCAACAATTAATTAAAATCACATATTTTACGAGATCATATTTCATCAATATTTATTAAAATTTACTAAAATTTTAATCGTAATCCCTACTAAATAGAGCAAAATGTGCTTTGAAGTATTGGAATAGAGAAAATTTGAGAGAGTAATGCTATTTATTATCATGATAATGGAATATCGGTATGTCAACTCATTATCTTCCACTTTTCTCTCTCTCTCTCTCTCCCCCTCTCTTTTATAAAAATTGAACTGTCCAATTTCATTATTCTATATAAACTATCATATCATCGATATTCTATCACCATAATGATAAATAACATTAAAGATAATCCAGTGAAGCAATGCATTTCAACCGACTGATTCTTGGTATTCCTGTGATTGCCATCCATTTTCCGTAAACTAGATTAGGTCGCAGCTATTAGTTAACTTTGGTTATTCTTGTATTTAATAATAATTATTAATTAACCTAATCTTAATTTCCTCCTTAATACCCGGGGACTATGATAATCAACTCTCATGAGCTTTGCTTGTCGGTGCAATATCACATGGTTAGGAATTATTATACGAAACTGCATGGTGATGGCGTGGGGTCAACAAAGTCATTTAACAGAAGGTCACCGCCCAATTTATTTCATGGTGGTCACTCAATATTGATTTATTTCAATTGGATAATATAACTATCATTTCGTGTATTTTGGTAAGATTTCATGCATACGAACTGGTAAAGTTTGTGTTTTGGAAAATTTATGGGTTTTAATTCACTCATTCGAGTCTTGTCGGTAAAATTTGTTGATTTAACGTTATATAAGTACCACGTGATGCATTTTCGTCAACCACGTGAAACTTAATTGCCCTTAAGTCCATGTTTGGTTTAGATAAAAATCAAATTTATAATGGATTGTTGATGAAAGTTAATGAAACGTGTGGTTAAAAAATTGTAAAAGTTATTGATTTCATGAAATGAACGGTTGAAAATGAGTTTGAGGAAAAATGTATTTTAAAAAACGAGGGCCAAACAGGACCTAAGCTTTGTCCGGTTACTAATGAAATGATCAAATTGAGACAAAAAAATGCAAATTAGGTGACTAAGTTAAAACAAATGGAAGCCAAGTGACCAATGTGAAACGAAGTTTCAAATTCGGTGTTCTTCACCTAATTTTCCATATAGATAATAACCACACCTTACAATGTAGTCAAGGGCATGTGCATTACAAAGAAGAATAATGGGGTTGTCTCATATAAGGTCAAATAAAAGCACATGTAAAGTCGCATCAAATTGATTTTTGCCAAATATTCTATAATTCCAAGATTTGAATATATTTTGTTTTCTTTTGTAAAATAACAAGAAATCCCTTAAAAAGAATATGAGAAATTAATAAGTTGGGGTGTGATTTTGATTCATTCACGGCTCTCCTGTTGGAAAATTCACGTGGGGTTTCAAGAAATGGACAGAAGAACATGGGAATAATTGAATGAGATTCAGAATTCTTCAGGCTTTTTAAAGATAAATTCATTAAAAAAAATGATGTTTTTCTTATCCTAGTTGCAGTTTCACATGTGATGCTGTTGCATATGCAGAAAATCTGGTACCTATATAAGTTACAGCTGATTTTGTGTTTTGCAGAGCCATTAACTGAAATAACCCTACTAATCTTTCTTCTCATTCTCCTCCTCATTGAGAAAAATGGCTAAAAATGTCATTTTGCCAATTGTACTTATAATTGGAGTCTCTTGTTTTCTCATGAAGGCCAGTGCCTTTACAGCTTCTGGTTGGACTCAAGCTCATGCAACCTTCTATGGAGGCAGTGATGCTTCTGGGACAATGGGTATAAGATTACATATATTTTGAAAAACCCGTATTTTTTTTCTTGCTAGATCTACTAGAAGATCGTTAATTTATGGAAAAAAACGCGTTTTTTTTATAATTGTTTTGTAACAGGTGGTGCTTGTGGATATGGGAACTTGTATTCAACTGGTTATGGTACTAGAACTGCAGCATTGAGCACTGCATTGTTCAATGATGGAGCAGCATGTGGGCAATGTTACAAGATTATGTGTGATTACAATGCTGATCCTAAATGGTGCATCAAGGGAACCTCTATTACTGTTACTGCTACAAACTTTTGCCCTCCAAATTTGGCTCTTCCTAGTGACAATGGAGGTTGGTGCAACCCACCCCGCCAACATTTCGACATGGCTCAACCCGCTTGGGAAAAGATTGGAATTTATAGAGGTGGAATCGTGCCCGTCATCTACCAAAGGTCATTACATTTCTTTTAATATAGCTCACGAGCTCCTCTAAGTTAGATCAGACTAATATCTCATATATCAATTCTCTCTATCCAATCTTTCATGTTCTCAACCTGATGGTTGATATTCTATATGTGATGTAGGGTTCCGTGCAAGAAACATGGCGGAGTTAGATTCACCATCAATGGAAGGGACTACTTTGAGCTTGTAATGATTAGCAATGTGGCAAATGCTGGATCTATTCAATCAGTTCAGATCAAGGGCTCGAAAAACAACTGGATGGCTATGTCTAGGAATTGGGGGGCTAATTGGCAATCCAATTCTTACCTCAATGGCCAATCTATAACCTTCAAGGTCACAACCACTGATGGTCAAACAAGAACTTTCCTAAACATAGTCCCATCAAATTGGGCTTTTGGCCAAACATTTTCAAGCCCTGTCCAATTCTAAAGATGATAATGGGTCGTCGAGTTTTAGGTTTTGGGCCTTCACGGTTAACAGGCTGCGGCGTGCTTACACTTTTACTGAAAGCAGCCCGCCAGTGTTTTGAGCTATACAATATTACATTCGGGCCTGATTTTAAGCCCACCAAAAATTTGGTTGGCACTGTGTATTTAGCCATTGTTTTCAACTCTATTGATATATTTCCAAAATAAGAAGCAAGTTTCATATGCAGCCTCAGAGATTTGTTTCGAGTTTTATTTCTATACCTTGTAATATAAACTATAATAAGAAGTACATGTTCACGGTTCATATACATTCTTTGCATTCTAAAAGTGGATGTTAATCAACAGACAAGTGCCATGTGCGGTCCATGTAGGTTGGTTTGGATCGGATCTGAAGTTGAGTCGAATATGTATTCGGTTATTAGAAAGGATATTGGGCCTAACTCAACCTAACAAAACCGACTTGTTAGGGGAGGATTGTCCTCACCTTAGTAAGTGAATCGTTTAAATATCACCATCCAATATGAGACTTTAATACGTCCCCTCACACACAACGTGGATCGTGTCAAACAACTGTGACCAAATTGATATTGGGTGCACCCAACATTGCAAAACTGAGACTGCTCTGATATCATATTAGAAAAGATATTGAGCATAACTCAACCTCACAAATCGGCTTGTTATAGGAGGATTGCTCTTACCTTATTAAGTGGATCGTGTAAATATTATCAACCAATGTGAGACTCTAATATCGGACAAGCTCATCTTGAGTTAGACGTGTAAAATTCAAGAATTTCTGATTTGAGTGACACACGATTGGTCGCTACGAGTCACGTGGACCAATAACTTTTCTGTTAAATTATTTTTTAATAATTTGGATCTCTAGAGACGACTCCCAGATTAACTTTTTGAGCGTTGGATTTAGTTAATTCGATTGTATAAGAAAAATGTGGATGAGAAAAATTCGAACTATATTCAATTAAATACTGGGATTGAAAGTAAAATAATAAATTAATCGACTTTTCAACCCTATCCATGCACCAAAAAGTTTTCGGCTTCTTTCACAAATTTGTTTTAGTTAGTTTGGGCATTTGAGCAACTTCCATTGGGTGGTTTTCAATTTTTAGTATTATTTGTGTGAATTTGGAAGTGTCGAAGACATGTCTAAAAAAATACATATCAATCTTCTCAAAAATGACAAATTTATAAATAGTTAATGAAGAATAGTTGAATTGCTCAAAATTTATCTAAAATCCTTGTTTGGTATAGTTTAAAATTTTGAAAAAATAAAAATAAAAATTAATCAAGTCAACAATTAATTTTAATAACATATTTTATTGGAACCACAACTATGATCAATTTTTCAATCACACGTTTTAACTACTTTTATTAGAATATATTAAAAAATTGATTCTTAGCTATACCAAACAGGGGCACAATACTGAGCAGCAGGGGGCGGATCTAGAAAAAATTAGACACGGGCTAAAACGAAGAAAAAAATCACACATAAAAAAAGATTTACTAATTTTTTTTTTTGTTTTTTGTTTTTTACTTAGGATTTGGGCTGGAGGAACGGGCTGTAGCAGAGGCTGGCCCGCCCCTAAATCCACCCATGATGAGTAGTAATTATGAATGTCTGCTTAAAATTAATGTTTGAGATTTGACTGAATTTTATAAATTATTTATAAATTAATTTATATTCAAACGAAAGTTTAAATTTTTAGATGAGATAGTTAACTTGATATTAGAGCTAGCGAAAGATTACATGGATTTAAGTCTTTTAAATTATTCATTAATAAAAATATACGTACACGTTAGACCTAGCGAAAGATTACATGGATTTAAGTCTCTTAAATTATTCATTAATAAAAATATACGTACACGTCATATCTTTAATAAAAAAAGTTGCTAGTACACCACCTTTAATCATTTTCTTTTGGATTCCTAGTAGATTGCTTCATTAGCCAAAATGGAATATATTATTAGTTCGTGACTTCATGCTTGGGCATAATGACTTGCTAATGAAATTTATGCATGGTTTTGTACAAGGATTATTCTCAAACTACTCCAACGAGCTCTAGTGGTTCTAGCTCACCAAACATGTTGACAAACCATAGGCTGGGGTGGGGTGGGTGGGGGTGGTTTCCTACTAATACCATTGGGGCATCATTATCTCTTGGATCAAGACAGGAAACATTTGAAGAGCTTATACTATGGCAGCCATTTATTTTTCACTAGTGAGTGTTTTTGTATTTTCTTTGATATCGGGTTATTCCAATGCATTAAGTGTAGATTACTTCCACCAAACATGCCCTAAGGCTGAGTCGACGATACGAAAAGTTGTAAAGAAAGCTATGATGAATGACAACACAGTTCCAGCCGCTTTACTTCGGATGCACTTCCATGACTGCTTCATTAGAGTACATATTTTCCATTATTTTTTTACTAGTAATAATTTCGCTCATTTTTTCAGTATTTTTCGATTTTCACTATGATTTTCATAGGGTTTATTTGTATGTATTTTAAGGGTTGTGATGCTTCTGTGCTGCTGAACACCAAGGGGAAGAAGAAAGCTGAAAAAGATGGCCCTCCTAACATTTCCTTGCATGCATTTTATGTTATCGACAATGCTAAAGAGGAAGTAGAGGCACAATGTCCGGGAGTAGTCTCTTGTGCTGATATATTGGCTCTAGCTGCTAGAGATGCAGTTGCTCTGGTAAGTTCAACTTCGACTTGAGATCACGACTTTTAACTTGTATTTGAACCATCGACTGATCATCACCTAAAAGTTTAAACTCTTAGATAATTGAAGAACTCTTAAATCTATATTCTCACGTTGCATATATTTGGTAAGCTTGACTAGACAATATAAAACTGAAAGAAAAAAATGTGATGTGTGTAACAAATTTATCAATTGTCTAGTCTTACATATCGAACATCTCTTTGATACATCAGATAGATTCAGTTGTTTTAACTACTTCAATTGAGTATGTCTAGGAAAAAAAATCCCTAAATAATAATTTCATAAATCTACATGTCAGTCTGGAGGTCCTACTTGGGATGTGCCAAAAGGGAGAAAAGATGGAAGAATTTCAAAGGCTATTGAAACCAAACAACTACCAGCACCCACCTTCAATATATCTCAATTGCAGCAAAGCTTCTCCCAAAGAGGCCTATCTATGGATGATTTAGTGGCACTCTCAGGTAACTGTAAAAGTCTTTCTCAAAATAATCTTCTCACTTCAGCTTGATATTTTCGATCCATCCTCGGACTCGTGGCACCAAATCATGTCTCTCGTGCTACATGGTATGATGTAGAGAGAATAGTACTATGCTCCTGTTTGGTTTAGATAAAAATCAAAATTTTAGTAGATTTTGATAAAAGTTGATGGAATGTATAATTGAAAGCTGTAAGTCTCATAAAATGTGCGGTTTATTAAACTTTAATCACTTTTTTACTAGAACCAAACTCAAGCTATAAAATTTCGGATTTTGACACAATATACATACTAGTCCATTGTAGTCATTCAAGACCCTTTTCGGGCAAATTTTGATTTATAGCTCTTGGTAGAGTTTGCGAGAAAAAATTCTTTTTCCTTTTACTTTAGAAATTAGTTGGTCACAAAATTATTAATATTATCTACCTTGACAAGTACATGCATGCAGGAGGGCACACACTAGGTTTCTCTCATTGTTCATCCTTCCAGAACAGAATCCACAACTTCAACACCACAACAGACATTGATCCATCAATGCATCCATCTTTTGCAGCCAGATTAAGGAAAATTTGCCCCATGCATAACACTGTGAAAAATGCAGGATCCAGATTAGATTCTTCTTCAACTACATTTGACAACACCTACTACAAGTTACTTCTCCTGGGAAAAAGTCTTTTCTCCTCAGACCAAGCTTTACTTACTACTTCAAGAACAAAATCATTGGTCTCGAAATTCGCCTGCTCGCAAGAAAAATTTACTAAAGCATTTGTTAAGTCCATGATCAAGATGAGCAGCATCACTGGTGGAACTGAGATTAGGAAAGACTGCAGATTTGTTAGGTAATAGGTGGTTAAATTAATTGGGTGCAGATAAGTGTATTTGTGTGTTTGGTATAAAGGTTTGAGGAACAAAAGCAACTAAGAGAAAGTGAGCTTTTGTGTTGTTTGATAATAGAGGAACATGGAGTTGTTCAGTAAAAATAATTTATTTTTAAATTCAACTTAATTGTAATATTTATAGTTAGAGAAAATGTGTTTAAAACGGAAAGCAAACATGGTATGAAGAAGCAAAGCATCAATTGTCAATACGTTTTCATTGAATGTTTAGTATGTATGTCGTCAAACATTTATCCAACCTCGGATATAGACCGAGTTGTTAGGTCAAACATGTCATGGAGATAAATTGACTACCGGTTAAACATTTAAAAATTTAA
This sequence comes from Fraxinus americana, assembly GCA_035079005.1. Classification (NCBI taxonomy): domain Eukaryota; kingdom Viridiplantae; phylum Streptophyta; class Magnoliopsida; order Lamiales; family Oleaceae; genus Fraxinus; species Fraxinus americana. Next base: position 30,534,864 of record CM068718.1, on the reverse strand, counting down.
GGTGATTTTCGATGGGAGATATGTAAAAGAAAAATATTCATATGTAGACATAGTTTATTCTCTTCGAGGGTCCTCCTTTGAAATTACGCTAAGCCTAACAAAATAAATATTAGATTGAAATTTTAGACCACGTCAAAATATTGTAAGCCTTAGATAATACTGGGTTTAAATTCTCGATTCCTTCACATGGAGATCAAAAGGTTGGTGACCATTTTTGGTGAAATTCGAAAAAGTTGTCTAAGGCCATCAAAATATGTAATATAGAGATGACGCGCATTGTTTGGATAAGTTCTTGCTTGTGTTTAAAATCGTGTAACATTGTTATTTTTATTAACTAAAATCTTTAGATACAAAGTATGAACTCAATTCTTTCTAGTCGTTTAAACTGAAAGAATAATACAAATAAGAGAGAAGAAAATCGAAATCTCTAGTAGTGAAAAGAAAATCTGGATCAGCACTTAACTGATTATTTCTTCAAAAAGTAGCCTTCTTGATCTGTTTATGTCAAGAAAACACAGATATATTTGCTTCTCAAGTTCTTCTAACTGCTCCAAGAAAGAAGATCCATTTAGCTGAAACTCTCTCAGAACATCTTTCAAGATTTCATTCTTCCCTTTCCTAACACAGATGTCTGCTACAAATTTCTCGTGCTCCAATTCATCATGAAGTCTCTGCACCAATCTGCTTATTGTATCAAAGTCTTTGATCAATATATAAACCCCTCTTGCTGCAATATCAAGCTGCATTCCTAGCCTTTCGCATGGGGTTTTCTTCTTCAACTTTTTTCTTGCCACTTTTAATTTCTTCAAGACTAAGCTTAAAGAACCAAGAACGAACAACACTGGTGCAACCACCATCGCTACCATGCTATGAAATGCAAGAATTAGTATAGGAATGACTAATGCGCCACATGTCCCCAAAAAAATGTACGTCATGACTTTCTTGATCCACCTTCTCAATTTTGTTTTCCTCTTTGTTTTCCCACATTTGGATGTTAATCTATGAAGAAAATGTAAGTGGTTTTCGTGTAATTCTTGGAATTGTAATGGGGTTATTGTTGATAAGGGATTCCTAAGCATGACAAATGAAGCAAGATTTCTATAAACAGCAAGGCATCGATCATCTGTATTCCAACTTGCATCATCAGGTGCCTTCTTCATTTGCTTTATCGCGTTTTTTATTACTTGATAATTAGCGCGTACTTTGTGGACATTTTTGACGAGCAATTCACATAATCTGCAGGCTTCTAAACTAATCTCAAAGTAATTAACAAGAAGTTGATGAAGCTCCGAGTTTTCAATCATGTAGGCTAGGGTTTCTTGCTGAGGTTCAAATAGAAACTCGGAGAGATGAACATTCCTTGAAGAAGAAGAAGAAGAAGAAGACGAGGATGAGGATGAGGATGAGGATGAGGATGGTCCATTATCGGTACTTCTTTCCAGTTGACCCTGAACTTTCTTGTAAATTTCTACGTAAGAATTTGTCCTAAAGGCTTCTTTATATTCTTCATTGACATTTGACTTGGTCACCAAGTTGTTCACATCATTTCCACGTTTACCTGATCAAACCAGTTAACAAATATCATGATTAATTTTTGAAACAGCATGAAAGTAAATCATCCATTTCTTGATTACAAAACACAACAATGAATCCAGATTGAAACTACATGAAATGTACGAAAATCCGAAACTGATTGTACAAAAAATGAAACTGGTTTGGAACTTACCATCTTTGCTGAAGGGCAATTTGAGAAACCGTAACATTTTTTTCATCCGTGTGAATTGACGAAACTGATCAAGTTTTAGCAAAAGCAGTTCTCCGGTCCGTTCAATTGGTTAAAAGGCGTGAAAGAGAACGTCGTTTCTTGTGCTCGGTGGTGGTCGAGAGAGATGAGAAGAAGCTTTATCTTCCAAACGGTCTATATATATAACGTTCTTAGTTCAAGCGATTTCAAGAAAATTAAGAGTAAAAGAAGAAGAAATAACAGGCAGATCGGATATATTAGCACCGACTCATAACTAGGGTATAGCTTTGATTTAAAACACACATACACAGTAGCGTTCCTTGCACGTTAAGTTTCTCTACGTGTTAACCTGAGGAAAAAATCTATTACCAGCTTTGCTGAATAAAAGAGATTAGTAAGGAATAGAGTTTCAAGCCAACGTTTCAGGTTTATTTCTAGATACATATTGACGATTTTGATGTGACCTTTTCTTGATTTCAGGAATACCCAATAGAGGAAAATAGCCCCGAAGAAAAGCAATAGAGTTATTTTTCCACACGGCTTTGTAGTCAGATAACAGGAATTCTTGTTGTTTCTTTATAGGCTTCGTTTGTTTTTGTCATGCTGGCATGGGTTATTTTATTTTTTGTTTTATTTTCTATGTGATGGGATCGACTAGAAAATTTGATAATAAGGGTGTGTTTGAGCCACATTATTTTGGAAGAATGTATTTTGGAATAGTAGATTGATGGAGAATTTGTGGTTGAAAAAGAAGGAAAAGTTATTGATGTGATGGAAAATATTATTTTATTGAAAAATGTGTGGTTGAAAATGAGTAGAAGAATGTGAATGAAAATTTTAATGTGTACCAAACAGGAGCTAATTGTATTTTCTATTGGTAATCGTATTTCTTTTACCGATATTAATGTTGTAAAAGCCATCTTAAGTGATATGTCATTTTTTGATCAACCCCATACAACAATGCTCGAGGTTATTTATGATCATCTTGAGAGTTTTTCCAAGGTATCCTCGTTGAGCTTAATTGTCACACTTGATGATTCTATGTCATCTCGAGTTTTTACCTTTGTCGCATTCTCCATCTCAAAAAACATATTCTAGTGGGACTCTACTTTCATTTTCAAACTTATTCAACTCCGACAAAATTGGATTCTAACTAACTTACAACTCTTACTGATATTAAATTACTCGAGTCTTTTATATTTCTTAAATAGATAAGGTTTCAAGTATCTTGATCCAATCAAAATTGTACTACTAGTCTTTATAAATAAAGGTTCTAATTCATTATTCAGGTATGTTTTTACATTTAATTTATAGTTTTACGCTTATATTTCTCATTTTCGCTAATTTAAGCATCGGATGGGCAACAATGGCACACATCGACACTTTTGTTTCAGGTGTCGGAGATTTTGTTTGTGATCGTCCTCACTCCTCATACTCGAGAATCAATATGTGACGATTTTTTGTAACATCATTAATGATTTATTTAGCATGACTTTTAAGAAGTCAAAATGAACTTTTGAGACTAAAAAACTACTTTTGAACCCGTTTTGACAAATTTTATGAAAGTATTTACTCTAATTAGAAGAATTTTAGAGAAAATTGATCTAATATAACTTGCTCTAAACATAATTTTGAAGTCTGAAGCTCTTTTAAAAATTGGTTTCCAAACAAAAATTGAGGTAATTTTTTTCAAAAGGCTTTTATATATGAAGTAAAAGTAAAAATCATATCAAACGGATCCTAACTAAGCTTATGTTTGTAAATCCTCCAATAAATCTATGTTTAGTACTTAATCAAGTTTGTTGACATTCCATCGATAGTTTTATTTCATATTTTTGGAAAATTAAATATGATGCTACCAAAAACTTGTACCTGCATGCACTCAAACTGGATGGTTGAACTCCGTACGATCCGATCTTCAATACCTAAAACAAAGTTGTCGAAGAGTATCCTTATCGCCCCTCTGGTGCTTAAGTCAGAAAGCAAAAGTGTGCAAAAGGCTGTATGCTGGAATATTACGTAAAACGTACCTGAATCTTGAGATCGGGTCACATATTTATAGGTGTTTGGAGATGGAGTCTTAAAAGGATCCAACTTCATGTAGTCTTTATCCTTGTCGTACAAGATGTTTGTGTTATGTTAGAAGTGCAAAGTTTGAGTTAGAGTTAAATTTGTAATAATTTGGGAGTTTGTATTCAAATAGGAAAAAAGGGGAGTCATAATCAAAATAGGATTTCTATTTGTAGGAGGTGTGAGATAAAGACAAGAAGATCGAGCAAAAGGTACCACTAGCCCGACCTCGTAGCACAACCCCAATCTCAATGGTAACCCCAACCTTGGAGTTGGGATATTTGAGGGGGTTAAGTTCAGGGGTCTAGATCAAGCTCGAGCTTAACACATTTATATTCATCGAAATATATCTGCAAACTCCTAATACACAAAAATAGATCTGGGAGATCAATTTCATCCACAAAAATTAATACAATTTGGTGCAATTGTGATGACAATATAAATACTAGCGCTTGGGATCTACCTTTGCACATAGCAACGGAGGGAGGTGGCGACCAGTGGCTTTCATGAACCCATTGAAATTTGAGGAAAAAAACATTTAAATCTTTTTTCTCTTTTTTTTATTACTTTTATTTTAATATTAAAATATTTTGTTTTTGAAAATAAAAATTCCTGAACTAAATTAGGCCCCACTTGTCCGAATCCCGGCCCGTTACTGTTTGTACGAACCAAGGATCATCTCTATTCTCGTTGAATTAAGCTTATTGTACATATGAAATGTACAGAAAGCATTACATATATATATATACAGATGACAACACTGCATTGATTGGTTTAACTGTGATTCTTGTCCAACAATCAATGAAATCTTGCAAGTTCACAATTTATCAATAAAATTGTCAAACATTTCTGTACACGTAGTAAGATCGGTTCTCCTTTGAGTTGCTGTCCTTGATATCCAAATTAGAGTAGCAATAGGTCAACGTGGTGCACCTCATGTCAAGATGAGTTATAATGGTCACTGAAGTATGTGCAGAACTTTTTTAAAGGTCATTTTATAAGTATTTTTCTTATAAATTAATCACTAAAGTTATAAACAGTTTCATCACTGATCACTTGGTCGGATAAAGTTAGAAAAAATTGCAAAGGAAGTCCTTACCTTTCGAGAAAAGTGCAAGTATCCCTACGATTCAATATTGACACCACGATCCTCAGCTTTATTTAGCCAATATTTGAATCAATTATTCGACTGTTGCCGAAATAAAATGTCACCGCTTCTGCCCTTTTTTTTTACTTCACCAGTAATAAATTATTATCTTAAAATTGAAGTCTAGAGGAAAAAGACTATATGATCCCTATTTTTACATTGAAATACTTATAGATATTTCCACCAATCATTATGTTTGACTATTCTGAAAGGATGTATTTGGAAATGAAATTTTAGATGATAATTTACTGATTAGGAAGTCAAAAAAAGCTGCATGTCTGGGACCCACTTTCAAAGACCAACAGTAAAGAAATTAAGGTTAATCCAATTTAAATTGCTCCCAGATAACACCTTAATGTCGTAGAAGAGGTCTTTGCAGATGGAATTCGTCTAATTAGATGTTAAATAGGCACATGATAGCACATGATGTATATGTTTTTTTTTTGCTAAAACGATAATTACACCCTTGTTTATAATTAAGGATAAAAAAACGAAATGGAGTAGAAAAAAATGCATTCCAAACTCCACCATCAACAATAACCATTGCCCCCAACATATCACATATCTATTGATTATTTTCTTATGAAGTTATTATCATATTATGTTGGGTTTATGGAGGTAAATTTGGCTTGTCGATTTGAGCAGCCCGTGGTTCTACCCCAAATAACCCAAACCTGCTCACGGCTCATTTCCACCGAGCCAAGGCTTGGGACAAGCCTCATTTTAGGACAACGACCCGAGTTGGAACTGGCTCATGTAGCAGGTCAAAATGGCTCGTGTCACGTGCCATTTTGGCCTCTAATGATAGCTATAGCTGCCTACAAAAATAGGCCCTGCACGTGTGCAAGTTAGGTTAGGCAGGCAAAAGCCAAAGGCAATGAAGCCTGCTTGCAGGCGTAGGCAGCTACAGTTGCCTATTTCGGTAGTTGTAGCTACTTGTTTCCGGTTGCAGCTGTATCTTGGAAAAAAAATATAAAAAGGGCTCGGTAAGACCCGAGTCAAGCCTTAATTTTTCGGCAAAGCTTTGGCTCGGCCCGGTCCAAAAAAGTCCCAGCCATGATCGAATAGTGACCTTCGGCTCGGTTCGACTTGGCTCGGTTTATATCCCTAGTGGAGCTGGAAGATGAGTGGGGGTGGATTTTAAGAAAAACAAAGATTTCTTTTCTATTTACTTTACTTATTTTCATTAATTTAAGTATTGATTGCACATGCCATTTTCACATTTATTTAGCCAAATTTCATCAACATGGACATGTTGTACTACGTTAATTAGAGGTAGGGATAATAATGGAGCGAATTGATTCAAGAGGGGCGACCATTCTTTGCCAACCCTGAGGGGGATTTTTCGATCAGGGCCCCACTGGGATGAGTCCGGGTTCAAGAGGAGGCACTCATTTGTCCTATTTATGGTCCCGTAAAATATTTTTTCATATATTTCTTATTTTTTAAAAATAATACTAAAGGGTACGGGGCAGTGGGTACCCTTTCCCGTCCTGAAATCGAGTCGTGGTACGATTTCTCGCCCCATCCAGTTCTGGTCAAGGCCCGTGGGCTCGGATGAATGTCATTGTGAAATGAGGAGTACATAGTATGATTTTTTAATCATAAAATGTTATTTTTAATAGTGAAAATTATACCATACCCTACTTTTAAAATTCTCAATTCTAAAATCAAGTGAAAAGTTAAAAATTTCACAATTAAATTTTAAATATTAAATATACAACTTTCATCTCAAACCTAATCAATTTCCTCCCAACTTTCTCTCTCTAAATCTCTCGCCTCTCGCATCTCTCTCTTCCAACTCATTGCCTCTCCATTCTCTCTCTCTGTACCAATCCATAACCTCTGACAATCACGAGGTAGCTCCTGCAGCTCTGGCGACTTCTGTAGTGGTTGGGTGTCGTGGTTTACAGCAGGGTCGACGGTGGTGAGGTGGTTTTGTGGTGGATCTGGCGCTGCTGGCGAATTTGGTGGCAATCTGCAGTATCTACGATTTGACCGTGAATGATTTGTGTGGTTGTTGGCGATGGTGGTGGGTCTAATGGCAATGGTGGATCCGGCGATGGAGGTGGGTTTTGTGGTGGCGATTGCTGGCGATGGCGGTTGCTGGCAGTGGCGGTGATTTTGTTGAAATTTATTTGAATTGATTAAAGGAAAAAAGGTTTAGAGAGTGGAGGAAAGAAGGCCATGGAAGATATGTCAAAATATGCACACACTCCTGCACATTTGGCAGTCTTGCAGCATGACCATGCTGTTCCGAAAGGGATTGTTGCTTCCCTTCCTCGACTGGCCAAGGCAGGAGAGGTGAATACAGAGACTGAGTCTTTAGCTACTGAGGGCATATTCTAACATCCAGACTGGTGGTACAGATGGCGGTCGATGGTAGTGGTGATGGTGTCACGCTAAATACAGTATATTGTCTTCAGCACGTCTGGCGCTAAATACATGTATAAAGATCATTACTGGGTTTCCATTGGAGGGATATGTCGGCTCACCATATATTGATATCCGTCTCAAATCCACTTAAACACAATACATACTGAGTTTTTTTAGGCATTGAATTTATTGAATTTTGATGTCCTATTGCAATAACTGTAGTTAGTTTAGAGTGACCAAAAGCCATATTGCAGCTGTCAGGGTTGTGCAGAAGGTCCAAATTGCATGATGTTTTTGGGTGTGCTCGTAACTTTAATGCTCTGTGAACAAAGAAAAGGTGTTACTGGTGGTTGTGGTGGTAGTAACGATGGCTATGCAGTTGGTGGCAGTGGTGAGGTGGTGGTCACAAGTGTTGGGGTGGTCACAGAAGTCGGTGGTGGTCATAGAAAAAAATCGCATAATGGACTAACCATAACCTTAAAATTCGATAATTTGTGACTAAAAATTAATCCGTGACCAATAAATTTGAAAATATGTGACTGATAGATAACTATGACCTGTAATTTTTTTATCCGTGATGAATGAAATAATATGTGATCTATAAAATTATTGATTTGTGATTTCGAAATAATCTGTGATATACAAAATTTTTGATCTGTGATCGATAAACAAACGATGACCTATAAATTTTTTGAACTGTGACCGTAAAATAATTGTGACATAAAAATTATGATTTGTGACTGAAAAATAATATATGACTCAGTAAATTGTGAATCTGTGACAATATTGTATAAATATGTGACTTTAATATATTTAATTAATTAAATCATAAATAAATTTTAATAAAAATCTTATTTTTGAAATTTAAAATATGTTTTCTTAGTTTTGAAATGGGCAATAGTTATCTTCTTACTTATGAAATTTTCCCTTTTTAATATTTAGATCCATGAGAGGAAAGATCAGCAATAGGGCTTGTAAAGCTTTTTCAACAAGTGCATCCTGAAAAACAATAAGGCTCGAGAAAGAAGTTGAATGAAAATATTTTAGTGCCACTTGAATAAACACGAGGATGATCATATTCACACAACATTTAATTTTTTTATAAATACATCAAATTTAAATTACATTAAACGTCATTAACATTTATTTATTATCACTTATATCCTTAACTCTCTTTCTTCATACTTTTCTTATTTTTAACATTTTATTGATCAGAAAAATATTGTTCTTAATTATGGTTTTCGTTCAAAAAATATTGTTAATGTACTTTAAAATGAGGGTTACATATTTAATCGCATATTTGCATTATTATTTGTTCTACTTCTTTAAAAATACAATGGGCAAATATATCTTTGTTACTCTTATCTTAAAGAAAATTTTGAAGAGAAACCATAATGAAAAACGATTTATGTTAATTTGAGAATAAGAATGTGACAAAAAAAAGAGTTTTTGATATAAATGTGATAAAGCGTAAAGGTCATGCACTTTTCGTGCAATTAAAATGTAGTCAAATTATTAAGCCCATGTTTGATATAAATTTAAATCCAGATTTTAATCTAAGTCAACAATTAATTTTAACAATATATTTTATGTGATTCACAACTTTTCAATCACATATTTCATCAAATTTTATCAAAATTTACTAAATATCTAATTTTAATCCTCATCAAATTAGACTTAATAGTTTGAATATATTTAGCCCCTATTTTGTGCACATTTTGAGAGTAAGAATGGATTTTTACTGTTGATGTGATTGGGAATATGTGGTTAAAAATAAAGGAAAAAGTTATTGATGTGATGAAAAATATTATTTTATTAAAGAATGTGTGGTTGAAAATGAGTAGAAGAATGAGAATGAGAAAAATAACGTGGATCAAACAACGACTTAGCCTAAACGCAATGAACACAAATATTAATTAAAAGTAATTAAGCAAGTTTTTCCTAAATGAAATCTTTCGTGGGTTTCACGTTGAAACGAAAATTCATGGCCTTGTGCTATTGATTTTGGCGATGACTTTTGACTTACGGGGTTACATTTTATCACGTCATCCAAGCTTGCACTTTGCAAATATAACAAACATAATTGATTGCTTGGCCTCCAAAAATTAAGCAAAAGTCTTGCTTTTGTCCAACATTTTATGAACAAAACAATAATATATTTTTCCACTCGAGGAAAATTTATAGAGAATAAAAAAAAGAATATGAAATATATGCAAATAAAAAATGTAGAAAATTTGAATTTTTTTTTTCAGGGTATGAGGAAATTGAGACATTAGTTTATGTAATAAAAGCACGTGAAAATTAAAAACAATATTGTGTAAGCTAAATTAAAAACAATTATTAGAAAAGAGAAAAGAAGAAAAAGTTATTATTAATTAGTTCTTTAGCCCCTGTTTGTTACAAATTAAAATTCGATTTTAATCTCAAGTCAAAGTCAATAATTAATTTTAACCACACGTTTCATAGGATTCACAATTTTTCAATCACACATTCCATCAACTTTTATTAAAATATTATAAATTAATCTACAACAAACACTAGCTTAATATTATGTTGCACAGCACCGTTTCCCACGATTAGGATTTTAGGCAAAACACAGCAGAAAACCTCTAAAAATTTGAAGATTTCCCAGAAATGTCAATGACAAAACGGTATTTAACATCGTTTTTCGAGAGCCGCTCAAAGGCTTCATTAATTTGATTTGGCTTGACAACCTCAATCTCACATGTTATGTTATGTTTCCCACATACGTCCAGCATCTCTTGCGTCTCTTTTATGCCTCCTATGATGCTTCCCTTCACAGTTCTCTTCCCTGTCAAATGTACCAAAATTGCGGTTGACTTTTGCTCGTACAAACTTGCTCTCGGAACCCAATCAAGAGTACATGTTTGGTATGTATTATTGAACATGACTGAATAGTACAATAAGTAAATCTTTCGCCTTACCAAACACGCACTCAATCTTTTGCTTTTTACTGATGATGAGGCTACAAAAACAAATCTTAAGGATACTCAGAGCCTTACCAAATATCAAAGGGAAAGATGGCAGTTCCAGTGGCTTTTCCGGTGCACCCACCATCGCCAAAGTGCCATTTACTTTCAACAACTCTAAGGTCGGTCCAAGAGAGTGCACGGCCGATACTGTATCCAAAATAAAGTCAAGAGTCCTACTCTTCGTCTGCAAAAAATGGGAACCTAATCATTTAAAAGAAGTGTTATTGAGCATATTTTTATGACATCGTGTTTTTCGTGATTACTTTTGTAATTATTACAGATTCTTTCCTTCTATAGTTATTCGTAACTTGAAAAATAGAATAGTCAACAGTATATGGCGAGAGAGCAATGCTATGTGTACAAAATTGTTTGACAAAATGAGTGTGGCAAGGCCTAGATCTTACCACACTCATTTTATAACCCAATTTTGTACACACAGCATTGCTCATGGCGAGATATCAAACCTGCATTTGTTCATAATTGGTACTTATTATGAAATCATCTGCACCCAATCTCTCTTTAGCTTCTTTCTCTTTGGAAGGAGACGTGCTAATTATAGTTACATGGTGCCCAAATGCCTTCCCAAATTTTACAGCAACATGGCCTAGACCTCCAAGACCAACAATCCCAATTCTTTTCCCTGGTGAGTCCAACAAGTTGTTGTCTTTTAGGGGACTAAAAACGGTTATTCCGGCACACAAGAGGGGAGCTGCTGCATCCATCGGCAAGTTTTCGGGTATGCGTACCACATATCTTCATCGCAAATAACATTAACACGAGTAATACAATTAAAATTTAAAATAAAGCCAGTATAGCTTAGAGTGCCGTTTCGGTCAACATTATTTTTTTTTTTGCAAGTTATGTTTGACTAAATATGTTACCTATGATCTGCTACAAGAAACTTGGAGTAGCCTCCATAGGTGATGCTACCATCCCAAAAAATGCCATTGTATGTAAACTGAAGTTGGTCGCAGTAGTTTTCTTGTCCATCCTTGCAGTACTCACAGTTCAAGCATGATGCTGCCAAGCACCCTACTCCTGCCCTATCACCCACCTTAAAATTGGACACATTGCTGCCCATCTTCGTTATAATCCCAGTAATTTCATGGCTGCAACATATTATAAAAACAGATTCGATAATATCGTCTTTCTGCTTTTTGAACAAGACAAGTATGCGAGTATATGACAATTTGTGACATGTTCGACAATAACCTTATATTACGCACACACTCTGTAGCATTCTTTAACAGCTGGAATAATACTATCTAGCACTAATACGGTATTGACTCCACTGTCACATAAACTTGTGTTAAGAACGACTAAAAATTCTTTATTTTGGAGGTATGTAGATTACCCTGGTACAATAGGGTACATGGTGGTGCCCCAATCGTCCCTGACTTGGTGGAGATCAGAGTGGCATATCCCACAGTAGAGAACTTCGATAGTTAAATCGTTGACCCCATTTTCTCTGAGTATTACACAAAAATTCCTAGAATCAGCAAATACTATCAACTTAAAAACGAGTTTATAGACTATGATATACAGATACCTGCGCTTGAAAGTGTAAGGTGTGATGTTGCCAGACGAGTCGTGTGCAGCCCACCCGGAAACAGTCAGCGTGTGGTTTGGAGTAGTCTGAGCCATCGCACCCTCAGACTCAACCGAGAGAGAGAGAGAGAGAGGAATGGTTGTGGGAACTCTTAAAAGTCTCTTGACTGCACTGGGCGAAACTAATTGGACGTTTTATACTGGGTGGTGGGGCGCAATAATTGTTTAAGAAGCAAGTTGCACATTGGAGAGTCGCAATGAAAACGAGTTACTTATGAGTAAATTGCAGGTGGGGGTACGTTAAGGTTGTAGGATTCTGATGCGTGAATAGATACTTTTGAAAGATTAAAAGTTGTTTTTAAACACATTTAAATAATTTTTTTAAAGTATATAAAAGTTTTTGCTTTTTAGACGAATCGGACATAAAATAACTTTTTTTAAAAACTCTTCCATTAGAAGAAGTAAAAATAAAAACTCCTCCAAACGGTGGTTAAATGGTGATCATAAAGACGAGTAGACGACTAGATTAATTATTATCATTATTCAAAGGAAAATCCATGTTTAATAATAATAAATTAAATGTTCAACAAGGGCTTTTTAAAAGAAATAATTATAGGTGAACTCAATTTCAATGTTTAATTACTATTGTTTGTGTCACAATATAGACGAAGACTTCGATGAAGACAAGAACATGTGAATTTAATAAATCGTGTAAAACATGGAACTTCACATCGAATGCACAATATTTCTTAATAAATCGTGTAAAACATGGAACTTCACATCAAATTCACCATATTTCGTAATAAATAAATTCATTGGTTGAGAGAGATGTTAATTAATTGTAATTTCTTCCAAATTTAATTAATCCTAAATCCAAAGTTCTTCATCTTGTCTTAGAATAAAGTTCTCTAGCTACTCTCAAATAAAATATGCTTTCATTCGTAATATATGAGATGTCCACCCAAGCGGCCAAGCATGCTCGCTAGCTATTCTCTACAAAATAGTGTATCCTAATTTTCTAATAGATATATTATTGTGTCATATCGTCATTTAGACTGAGAAAAAGATGTTAAGTCTGTGTTTGGTATACATTAATTGGCTAAAAGAATAAGACTGAGAAAAAATCCATGTTTAATAATATTAAATTAAATGTTTAGTCATTTAGACCAAGAAAAAGACTTTTTCTTACTATTCCACCCACCATTTTTGACTTGTGATCTCACGCGTGGGTCCCGCCTACAAGTCCAACGATCAAAATTTTTTCTTCTTATTTCTTGTAAAATGTATACCAAATGCAGGCTAAATGTCATTGAAAGTTACGTTCTTTTTTCGTGGTGAATTAGGTTTTATAACTATTAAATAATTTATATTCTCCAATAGAACTTACAAGGTATTTGCATATTAGTTTTGACTTATTTATTTTATTCTTTTTAAGAGCTTTAACCATTTGATTTATCAACAAACCACCTCATTGAGAATAAAGTATTACAACTCACCCAGTACTTCTCTAATCAAAATAAAAGACCTTCATTCTGGTAGGCAATGTACAACATGTATTGACTCGCTTGACACTTTGACAGATCAGTTGAGGGGGCTCTTGGACCCTGGCCAGTTTGGGGCACATCCCGCTATTTACCTGGTTTTTCGTCTTGAGGGGTTAAGGCATAGACCCCATGATTAATTGTCGAAGGCGGACACGTAGGTATCAAAAAAAAAAAAAGACCTTCATCATTTTGTCATAACAAGCAATGCCAGAAATTCTGTCGCAATTAGCCGGGGACAAGAGAAGGTCACTGAGAATTTCTATTCATGCCTCTATAATTTTTAGTGAATTCCCTGAATTTTTTGTTTTCACGTTTGCAGCTCGAAAATCAAAACTTGATTTTATGTTTTGCATCTTGGAATAGGGACCCATGTGTGAACCTGAGTTGACCAGGGTCCTGTTCTTGCATATTGTGGCTATCCTGGACCCCTGCCAAGCTCGGCCAGTCCAGAAAATGTGAGCTTCAATAATAGGGTGGTGATATTTATTGTACCTTTCCGACGACAAAAGAAAAATCTGCAAAGCAACGACGAGGGTTTTTTTTTTTTTTTTTTTCTTGGGACCCTTTGGTTTGAGAATCAGTGGAGAAGAAGAAGAATATATGATATTTGTAGGTGGATCACTTAAATCCACTTGACATATGAGTATTTGTCTTGAACACTTTTAAATGATTGTGCTAGTTGATTTGTATTATGGATTATACATTAAATTCAATGGTTGGATTTAATTTTGTGGTCAATTACTATTACGACTGAATATTACAATACCAAAATTACCTCCTAAGATTATTCCCATCATAGGTGTAACCGAGATCTCCTCCATTGTAATATTCATTTACCTTACTTAGACTTTATCAATTCTGTACATATATGCATTGTATCCACCATTACCATATGAATGAGAAATTAATATTCATTCAGCAATTGTAACATGGTATCAGAGCCAAAGGCTTAGCGATCTTACCTTCCCATGGCCACTCCAACCACCCTTGATATCACCAAAGCCATCACAGATGCCTCCTCACCATATTTCCTTCACTCCTCTGATCAACCAAATAATCTACTTGTTGATACACCATTGAATGGTGATAATTATTCTGCTTGGCGCCGGGCGATTACTCGGGCTCTCAATGCCAAGAATAAGCTGGGTTTCATCAATGGAACCCTCTCCAAACCCACTGATTCCACTGTTGCAGCACTTTGGGATCGATGTTGCGACATGATCATGTCGTGGCTCCTCCACTCCATAGAAAAGACGCTTGCTAGTAGCCTTGTTTACTGTGCTACCCCATATGATCTATGGACAGAACTAGAAGCCAGATTTCAACAGAGCAACCGTACCACCATTTTTCGTCTAAAGAGAGACCTTGCAACTTTGAACCAAGACAATTTGTCAGTGACAGAATATTATGGGAAACTGAAAACCCTCTTGGAAGAACTTTCCTCCCTTCAGTCAGCCACCCCGTGCTCCTGTGGTGCTGCCAAAAAATTCTCAGAACTCCAATCCTCTGATCAAGTCTACCAGTTTCTAATGGGTCTCAATGAATCTTACCATCAACTGAGATCCCAGATTTTGGCCGTGGATCCATTGCCGTCGTTGGCCCATTGTTATGCCATCATTCACCAGGAGAAAACCCAGCGCTTGTTGAATATATCTCCTGTTCGTTCTGATGCTACAACCTTCATTTCTCAAGCACCTGGTCGACCCTCTACATCCCAGCCTCGTCCAAAGAAATTCTGGCCTCCAGGTAGTCCCATTTGCTCCGGGTATGGAAAACCCGGTCACCTCCGTGCCAAATGCTTCGAAGACATTGGGTATCCTGATTGGTGGCCGAGTAACCAGAAGAAATTAGCTCCGGCAGTGCATAACGTGACTGCTGCTCCTGCTGTTCCTACACCCCCATCCACGAGTGCGATCCCTGGCCTCTCTCTTCAGCAATATAACCACTTAATGGAACTTCTGCAACCTACTTCGTTAGCTTTCTCAGGTTTATCACCATCCATCTCTTCCAATTTACCTTTGTGCCCTTGGATAATAGACAGCGGTGCCACACACCATATTTCTGCCTCTTCTTTACGTTTTAGTTCTCCACCTGTCACTCACCCTATTTCTGTCAGTCTCCCTACAGGAACCAGCGTTAATGTCACTTCAACTGGTGATATTAATCTGTCTCCTTCCCTCATCTTACATAATGTTCTATTTGTTCCTGAATTTAAATTCAACTTAATATCTGTTAGTCAATTAACTAAATCTCTAAATTGTGTCGTTTCTTTTTTCCCCTAACTTTTGTGTTTTTCAGGACCTAACCATGAAGACGCTGATTGGAGTGGGTGAAGAGCGTGATGGTCTTTACTATTTCAAACCTGCAACTTCTTCTTTCCAAACTACTGGTTCCGTTCCTTTTACCGTTTGGCATAGACGGTTGGGCCATCCTTCATTTAATAATACTCCTAGTTTTATTTCTCGTCCTAAGATTTTAGAACATTGTGATAGTTGTGCTCGTGGAAAGCACACCCGTTTACCTTTTCAATTGGTTTCAAATAAAAGTTCCATGCCTTTTGAACACATATATTGTGATATTTGGGGTGGATACCATACGGCCTCTTTATGTTGTGCACATTATTTTTTGACGATTGTGGATGAATATTCTAGAGTTACGTGGTTGTATCTCATGCGTTTAAAATCTCACGCATTGTCTTGTCTTCGTTCTTTTATCGCAATGGTACATACCCAATTTAATTCCAAAATTCAACACATTCGCACGGACAATGGTCAAGAATTCCTTGCACGGTCCACACAAGAATTTTTTTCCGAACATGGCATTTTACACACGTACTTGTGTGGAAACACCTCAACAAAATGGTATAGCTAAACGAAAACATCGTCACATCCTTAATGTGGCGCGATGCCTTCGTTTTCAGGCTCATCTACCTTTAAAATTTTGGGGTGAATGTGTACTTACTGCTACCTATCTCATCAATCGCACTCCATCCTCTTCTCTTCAACATAAAACCCCTTTTGAGCGTCTTTTTAATCAAATTCCTCATTATGATCATTTACGAGTTTTTGGTTGTCTATGTTATGCACAAACCCTCATTGCTCATCGTGATAAATTTCAACCTCGGGCCCACCCATGTGTTTTTTTAGGCTATCCTCCTACCCATAGTGGTTATCGTCTTTACAACCTTGAGCTCCAAAAGATCATCATTTCTCGTGATGTTACCTTTGTAGAACATATTTTTCCTTTTCAGTTCCATACCCCACCTTCCGACCCTTCCCCTGTCCTACCCCTACCCATGCCCGAAAACATCTCCACACCATGTCCCGATAATCCTTTACCCTCAAACCTCCCGTCATCATCACCTTCCACACCACCACCACTACCACCACCTCTTCCTGTTCGTCCTCGTCGTACCATACACCAACCCTCCCACTTGCGTGATTATATTTGTCCCACCTTACCTAATCCTTCTACTACGCTCTCTCCATCTCCGCTCACGTCTTCAGGTACGGCTCATCCTTTAGCTAATTTTGTTTCTTATACAAAGTTTTCTCCATCTCATTATGCCTTTTTATCTGTGCTGTCTAACTCTGTTGATCCATCCAGCTATTCTCAAGCTGTGAAGCATTCACATTGGCGTGATGCTATGCAAGTTGAGATTCTAGCTCTTGAAAATAATAAAACTTGGCTCCTTACCTCTCTTCCTCCTGGAAAGAAGCCCATTGGTTGCAAATGGGTGTTCAAAACTAAATTTCATGCAGATGGTTCCATTAAGCGTTATAAGGCTCGGTTAGTTACCAAAGGATACACTCAAGTTGAGGGTCTTGACTATCATGACACTTTTGCCCTTGTTGCCAAACTTGTTACTGTTCGTTGTGTCCTTGCCATTGCTGTAGCTCGCCATTGGCATCTCTATCAATTGGATGTTAACAATGCTTTTCTTTATGGTGATCTTGATGAAGAAGTATATATGACCTTGCCACCTGGGTATGGCCGTAAGGGGGAGTCCCGTGTTTGTCGCTTACTTAAGTCCTTATATGGCCTTAAACAAGCTTCCCGCAATTGGTACTCCAAATTATCCTCTAAGCTGCTTTTGGCTGGTTATTCTCAATCTGCAGCTGATCACTCCCTATTTACACGGACTCAGGGTTCCTCCTTCACTGCAATTCTGGTCTATGTTGATGATATTTTACTTGCAGGAAATGATCTTACTGCCATTTCCGACCTCAAGACTTTTCTTGCCGACCGCTTCAAACTTAAAGATTTGGGCACCCTAAAGCATTTTTTAGGCCTTGAAGAGGCCTTGAAGTGGCCCGATCTCCTTCTGGCATTTTCCTATCTCAACGAAAATATGCCTTGGATATTATAGCTGATTCTGGTACATTAGGGTGCCGACCTGCTTCATTCCCCATGGAACAACATCTTAAGCTCACACCAGATGATGGCACCATACTCTCTGATCCTAGCTCTTACAGACGGTTGGTTGGACGTCTTCTTTATCTGACCATTACTCGCCCAGATATATCCTTCTCGGTCAACATATTAAGCCAGTACATGCAAGCTCCCCGAGAACCACACTATCAGGCTGCACTACACGTTCTTCGTTATCTGAAGAGTTCTCCTGGTCATGGTCTATTCTTTTCATCAACCTGTGATTTCCAGATATCTGCATACTCTGACTCTGATTGGGCTGGTTGTCCTACCACTCGTCGCTCCACTACTGGGTTCTTCATCACTCTTGGTACAAGCCCTATTTCTTGGCGCACAAAGAAACAAACAGTAGTTTCTCTCTCTTCTGCTGAGGCAGAATATCGTGCTATGGCTTCCACTACCTGTGAACTTGTTTGGCTCAAGTCCCTATTCCTTGACCTTACCATAACGCATCCACAGAGCATCACTCTTTATTGTGACAATCAAGCTGCACTCCATATCACTCGCAATCCAGTTTTCCATGAACGCACTAAACATATAGAAATTGATTGTCATTATGTGCGTGAGAAATTTCGCTCCGGTCTTATCACTCCAACACATATTTCTACGAAGCATCAGCCAGCGGACATTTTTACCAAAGGTCTTGGAAAGGATCTGTTTCAATTTTTTGTTCGCAAGTTGGGCATTACGGATCTCCATGCTCCAACTTGAAGGGGAGTATTACGACTGAATATTACAATACCAAAATTACCTCCTAAGATTATTCCCATCATAGGTGTAACCGAGATCTCCTCCATTGTAATATTCATTTACCTTACTTAGACTTTATCAATTCTGTACATATATGCATTGTATCCACCATTACCATATGAATGAGAAATTAATATTCATTCAGCAATTGTAACAATTACCCTACTAATCATGTCTCTTTCATAGTACAATATTTGAATTTGAATTCAAGTGGTTCTTTAACTCTATAATTACAAGACTCATTTGCTTGTTTCACTTGAACTTGACGTAACAAAAGAGAGAAAGCATAGAGAGTTAACCAAGTGGGAGAGGTTTATATCTCCGGCAAAATTTTTGATGGCTTTTGACGAATTCTTTTCTAGGTATATTTATTGTTATTCCCGTGGACAACGATGCATTATCCGATGGGGTACAAATCTGAGCTCAACGTCACATGTCACTCCATTGGTGGTGTTGAAGAAACTTTGGGTCGATTGGTTCGGTTTCACACTTTGAGAGTTGATGTTTCCACATTGTAATTGTAATAATCATTTGTTCACTACATTTTAAACTCTACAATATGAAATCTTACCAAGCATATTTGTGTAAAAACTGAGGTTCCAACATTTAACTTGAGATGATCCACCTATATTTATAGTAGCAGTAGTGATGTATGTCACATTTGACATTTCTCTTGTATGGTAGGGTGAGGGCCATAGCACGTCCCCCATTTCCCCCTAAATTCCTGGTGTTAACAGAGGACTTTGTAATCGTATCAACCATCGTTAATGATCGTCTCTTGAAGATTTATTCTCTTAAGATTATACTACGAGAGTCTATTAATTGCCACCAAACGAGATATGTAGCCACTATATGTTCTTGAAAATGGGCAAGACTACATAACTTATCCAAATATGCAGACTCCAAGTCGACTCGTCTTTGGCCGAGGCCTCCAACTGTTGAGAATTTTAAATCCTAATTCTATTCCATCCAGAACAATCAATTCGAAAAAAGAAAAATATATACTCAAGAATACGCAAGATTTAAAAATGTTTGCCTCAAAATGAGACCAAATCATCTCCCGTCGGTAGCAATTCGCAATGATAAAAAATGTTTACAAGAGAAAATAGCACTCTTATCTTCTCTAGCCTCTATCTTGTTCCACGAAACAACTTTTATCAATGAATTAAGCATATGTTTGGTAGAGATTAAAATCAGATTTTTAGTTAGTTTTGATAAAAATTAATTAAATGTATGGTTGGAAAATTGTGGAACCCATAAAGTATGTGATTGAAATGAATTTTTGACTTCGAATTAAATTAAAATTAAAATTTTAATCGGTGCCAAACATAGACTAATTAATATTTGACCAAATTACAATGAAATTATTAATTGAATTTATAATACATTTAAATGAAATATGTCCACATCTTTTATTGCACATTTGAGACTATAAACTCTAGCCAACACAATTTGACTATCACAGTCCAATGAATCAGAAAGGCATAGGCTTTAGTCTAAAACAAGTCCTTGTAGCAATCATCCATTAAATTACTTTATTAGCAAAAACTATGTATCATAATTGAATTTTTTTAGTACGTAACTACTAGAGAAGTCAATATTCTTTCGCGAAAATAAGTTAAGTTTCTAATTTTCAGTGTTTGAACGGTCAATCATCCATGTGAGTGATTGTCAATCGAGGTTGTCAACCTCGATTGTACAAATAATATGAAATTGTTTTCATGCTATTTGTACAACTGAGGTTGACAATCTCGATTGACAATCTTTCACATGTGTGCGGAGTTAGCATGTTTAAGCAATTCAAAAAAAAAAAAAAAAAGGCAGACCCCCCATGTGAGTGATTGTCAGTCTCGATAGTACAACTAGCATGATCTGCTTGCTTTGCCTGAACATTAACTTTCTATTTAAATATGGACAAAATAGTGTTCAATTATCCAGAAGAAATGTGTTCAGACTTCAGAGACCTTGAATTGGACAAGTGTAAAAAAAATGTAGAATGGATTAGAATTTCTGAATAAATTAAGGGTTAGAATTGTCATTCCCGCACAAAACTAAACCAAGGTTCCTTTAATAGAAATCTGTGCCTTATGGTACAAAAGAATGCTTGTTGTATATCACAATTTGAAAAAAATCTATTTGTACATAAATGCTTTTACAAAAATTCACCAGAATACTAATAATAGTAGGCTCCACCATGTATTAAAAAAAAAAATTTGCAGGACCCACATGTGTGTGTTTTCTGTGAATTTTCTGTCAAAATAGCTTTTGTACATGAAGCGCTGCTGTCACAATTTATATAATCTTTTACAGATTGATGATATGTCAAAAATGAATCATGCTACATGTACAATATTGGTTGACAACGTTGGATGACAACATTCTATTTGGCATCATCATATCTATCCATTGTAAAAATTGATTTTTACATCACATGGTAGAATTTTGACAATACATAATTGTCAATTATTGTTGTCAACTAATGTTGTACACTTAAATTTATTCGTCAAAAAGAAAGTGCGGTAGTTTTTTTGCTTTCTATTTGGTTAAGGAGACTTTAGCCCAAATAGTTTTCAATAACCTTTAAATATTATCATATTTATATCTCAAGCTTTTTTATTACAATCTTGTTCTCAAATTAATATAAAATTTTCCTAATTATGATATCTTTTCAAAATTTTGTTAAGATATAATAAAAAGACTCATTTGCTCATTTTATTTTCAATAAGTAGAACAAATAAAGCTGTAAAAATACAATTAAATGTTTTACCTTAAATTTCAAGTACATTATATTTTTGAACGAATAAGAATATTGTATGAAAATAAATAAATAGTAATGACAATAAGTAAATTCCGCAGTATAGCCACAACTCTCGCAACAAAAAATTAATTAAAAAAATATATTATATTCTTCCAGAGAAAGAGAAGGGAAAGAACTTGATCGCCAGTCTCCACTGTCCAACCCAAACCCTAAATCTATATTGGTTCTTTATGATAGCTTGTTTGTCTGGTGCCTCGTCATGACGGCCGATTCTCCAATCAATGACCACTTACCGCGTTCACCAGTAACGGGTACCTCCATTGCCGCCGCGATGGATGGCAGCGTTAACAGTCCTCGGCGGCGGGGTCTCGTCTCGCCGCGGACATCTGTCGTTCTCGGAGATTCTGACCTAATCTCTTCTCCAAGTCGTTCTGCGCCTCGCTCTTCAACGTCTCCGCCGCCGATCGTTGTGGCTTCGCGGGAGCCGTCTTTTTCTTCTGAAAAGGATCCGATTGAGAGTTCGAGCCCTGATGCCCAGCCCGAGAGCTCGGATGTTAGCGGTGACGGCAATGCAGGCCGTCCGAGGAGACATGCTTGGAATACAACTGTTAACGGCGTCGTTGAGCCTGGTTCTGTTATGGGTGATGCTGTTTCTTGGCCCGCTCTCTCTGAATCAATCCGGGCCGGCTCTAGATCATCATCGGAACCATTCAGACCTATTCCCAATGGATCGGCCTCTTCTTCTCAGGTTAAAATACATTATTCAATGAAAATTTGTCTGCGTTTAGCTTTTATGCTTGTGCTTATGGATTTCAATAATGTTTTTATTGCTTCATTTTGGTGAATAATTTTGTGCTATGTCTCTTTTTATGTCTCTGCGCTGATGTGAATTTTAATTTATTATGTAAAACTTACTTAAGTTTTGCTGTAAATGTGAATGTATGATTGGGATTATTGCTTCAAATTTATGATTGTTGAATGTTAACTGGCCCTGAGAATTTGGTCCAAGGAGGTTCGCATACAATTTATTTGAACTCGGGATAATAATAATACTAATTTAAAAGTGCAATTCTCTAGTTCTGCCAATTGATACCAGATGTTAAAGATACAAAAAGATCAATTATTTTTCCATATACCAATAGATCATTGTTTCTTTTCTAGCTATTTATCTTTCAATTTGGGGCCTATATAAAGATTAACAGAGATTTAATTATCTGCTATTGACAATGTTTATACTGATTGAAAAGTCTTATTAATTAGTTTTTCTGAGGAGGCATTCCCGCAATGTCTTTGCTGATATTTATTTTCTTTTGATAGGGGCCTATAATATCTGAACCACCTCAGAGACAAGCTAATGTTAATTCTACTGCAAACAATATGACTACTAGACAAAGGTCTAGGCATCGTGGCGGAGGCAGCTCCTCGGGAAGCGGGCCTTCTTCTAGTGCCTTTATTCGGCCTTCTCCCCCTCAGCCACCTCCGTTTCCTGTGTTTAACGTGCCTTATGCTAATATGGTACCACCTATGCTGGACACTCCTGTGAGAGGAACAAGACCGGGGGGAGGAATTGGGGGTTCCCAGCCACACAACGGCAATGATTCTTCTGCAAGGAATAATTCAAGAAGGGGTAACTATGGGCCCCGCCCTCGTGGAGATGGACCATATCATAGTAATCACAGAGGCAGGCGGGATCAAGATCGCAGAGATGCTCATTTTTCCCATCAATATGTTCCGCCCATGGGGTATATGCCATCCCCATTACCCCCTGGGGCTCCACCATTTATTGTTGCTCCACCAGCTGGAAGAGTTTTTCCTGGCCAAATGGGGTTTGGTAAGTCTACTGCATGGTGTCCTATGTTAATTTGACAATTTGGACTAGTTCTGTTACTAATATATATGTATGTTACAGATATGTCGTCTCCCATTATCTACATTCCAACATTGCCCCCAGAGTCTTTCAGGCCTATGCCGATAATGCCTCCACCGCCACCTATGCTTTTTGCTACTAGTGATCCTTTACCCAGTTTGATTGTGAAACAGATAGATTATTACTTCAGGTAAATGTCATTTGGAACTATTTGAAAGAACTGTGATTTATTGTTGCTCTATTATTAGTTGCTAAAGCAGTTCCCTACTTTGTTCCAGTGATGAAAATTTGGTAAAAGACAATTTTTTGAGGTCCAACATGGATGATCAAGGATGGGTACCCATCACTTTGATTGCCGGCTTTCGACGAGTAAGTGTGAACGATTCATGTTATCTAATCTCTCTTTTATGCAAATAGTTTGAACTATACTGCTACATAGCTGTCCCATATGTATGCCTTTTATAGATGATCTCAAGATATCTAAATTGATATCATCTTGAATTCCCCTGGGCATTTTATAACCTAAATGACCATGATTGGAACTAGAAAATCCCTTCTTGCACAAGGATCTAAATGAGGACTAATTCTCTCAACTCTTTTGTTGCATTCAAGAAAAAGCATCTTTTATGTCAGCTGTGCCCGTCCACTAAATTGCTTTTGCTTGATATATGATTTTCATTTATATGCTGCTTTTCATATTTGTAACTGTTCTCCAATGCACAGATCAAAGTTGTCTAGTGGTCTTCTTTTCAGGTTCAGCAATTGACATACGATGTCCCATTGATTTTGGATTCTTTGAGAAATTCGACCATTGTGGAAGTACAGGTAGCATTCTACGATATGGATTCTGAACTTCAATTATGTCAAATTTTAGCTCGATTAATATACTTTCAATTATACCATTAATGTTTTGTCAAATGTGATTCCATGTGTGCATGTGTTCTATTAGAAATGTGTCATGTTGGATAAGAAAAATTCATCTTGCTAATTGCCAGTCTTTGAAGGTTTAAATTTAGAACCTGTCAGTCTCTGCTGATTATGGAAAATTGAAAGAAGCCATGGCAAAATATTTTCGTCTTAGTGGTCTCTGTTCCTTAACTTGCAGGGTGACAAGTTGAGGAAGCGTAATGAGTGGAAGAAATGGTTGCACAATGCTGTTTGGTCTAATAATTCTAGCTCACCCCCCCCTGGTGCTTCACCAGAAAATGTTCTAGCAACCTCCTTCCAGGAAGTCTCACTGGATGATGCTATAATTGATGCAAATGGCACTATGGATGGTTAGACTGAGATGTCTCCATGTAAATATACATCTGATGAAACGACTGCAATGTCACAATTGGCTAATGGAGGATACTGTAGAAGACATTCATTCAATGAACATATGAAAAATTATCTGCAAAGAAAGTTTTGCACATACAAATCAAGGTTGGTCTAGTTTGTCTTGAATTTGAAAAATAATGCCAACAATGTGAGAAAATATCCTATTTGATAGTATTTTTCTTGAATGACCTGTGCCTGTTTTTCAGGAGGCAGCTGGTGGGGAGAGAGAAAATAATACATGTAACTTATTAGACGTAGAAAGACGGGGAAATGAAGTCGAGATGAAAACTGAGCTGACATTATATTAATACAGGAATGGCTACTCGATTTTTTTTTATTTTTTTTTTAAATTATGATGTGGATGAACAGTGGTTTTCTGGATTTGGTATTTGCTTCTGGAGAAACATTTTGAGGTGAATTCTATTCGTTATACATGGCCTTATGACAGAAAAACCATTCTGAAACATAGAGCACAGGTGCTCCGCCAGCATAAAAAAAGTGTGAGCTCTGCTTTATTTTGTGTTTTGATACTTTCCAAGTTCTATTGATTATCACTATAATATACTCTCCCATAATTTATTATTTTGACGTTTATCATTTTGTTCATTTCCATTATACTCACTCCCATATATCAGCATGCTAGTATACATCTGTAATGTTCAGGACTCTCTATAATTTGTTGCATCTTAACCAGCGGTAATGTAGGATTATTATTGTCGACGTTGTGGGCTTCATCAACAGATTATTAACTAAGCCTCTGTGTTAACCAATCTTTTGGTGTAATCTGTGACATTAATTTAACCTACAATTGAACAAATCAAATACATCATTAAAGAATTAATGAAAAAATAGAGGAAATCAAATGGAGAAGAAACTAAATTGAAGAACTAATAATCCCGCTTTTCTTTAGGCTCAGAAAATCGTTCCAACACCACAAAGGCAACACCAAATTGGAAACTCTTGAAGCACAAATTTGCAACACAACGGCAGAAAACCACAAAGGCAGAATACCACAAAGGCAGAAGCTGAAAATGAAAGAAAAAAAGGGCACAAAGCAGGGATGGTTCTTTTGTTCTTCATAAGGCACGAAGCAAGTAATTTTGGTGTATCTTAAATGAGGACTAAGGACTCCTTTTTATAGGCAAGAAATCACAAACGAAATTACAAGAAAATCTCTTCAAGATAGAGTTCAAAGATAATGATAAGAGTTTCAAAGTTTGAGGAAGATAAGAGATATGAGGAGTTTCAAACCGTGAAGGAGATAAAAGATAGGATTTCCACTTCAAATATTTCTTTAATGGGAAAAATTTACAGCTCAGGTATTATATTCCAAATTTAAAAATCAAGTCCCAAAGTTTAAAATTGTAAAAATTAGGTTTTTCTTGAATTAATTAATTATATTTTAGAATTATTATATTAAATTAAACATTTAACTGTAATATAATAAAATTAACCCACCCCACCCCGCCTCCACCACCCCCATTGCTCCGGCTACTACTCCGGTGACCGGCGACCACTCCGGCAACCGTCGACTACTCTGGCCTCCGATGATTGGTGACCACTCTGGGGACTTTTTCGAGGTCACGGATTATTTCGAGGTCACAGATAAAAAATTTTGTAGATCGCAGATTATTTCGAGGTCACAGATCGAAAAAATTAAGATCACAGATCGACTAAATAGATAGTCACAGACACTTCGACCGTCTCTCAATCACAGTACACCAACAATACTTGATCACAGGTCACGGAACGACCAAATAGTTAACAATGCCTGGTCACAGAACGACCAAAAAATTGGTCACACACTTCGTCCGATCCACCGCCAACCCTAATCCACCCACCAACAATATCAGCCCAAACCACCACCAACATATCCGCCACACAAGATCCGCCCAAACCAACATATCTGCCCGTGGCTGCAGCCGGCTTTCTTTGTAGCGTTTCGGTGCGGCGACGCGGCTGCGGCCATTGCGGTGTTTACGTGCGACGATCTTTGCGCACGACATTGGGCTAGTTGCTGCGTAACGCAGCAGCAGCGCCCGCAGCAGGGAGGGCGCCGGTTTCGGCCGGCACTGTTGGGACTGGAATGGGCTGCAGTCCGACAGCCCAAGCCCCTTTCGGCCCTTGGCACGTCGCCACCAAGGTAGAGGAAGTGGATGAGGTGGCGGGCGGTGATGAGGGAGAAGAGGAGGTGGCAGCGGGTTGAGAGAAATAGGGAGATGGTTAGTTTAGGTTTTGATAGAATTAGGGTTTTATATTTAAAATAAATTTGGGTGGGGTAGGTGGGTTATTTTAATTTTATAATATTATTATTAATTAAGATGATAAAACCTGAAAATTGAATTAATAAAGGGAAAACCTGATTTTTAGAAAGCTAAAACTAAACATCTGGTTCAGCCTAATTTTCCCTTCCTTGATTAGGTATTGAGCATCTAGCCCAATGGGCTGATTTCCTCCAAATACCCAATAAGATTTGGGCTACAAACGTTTGTGGTGTGGATTCAACATTCTTCAATCCCGAGCTTATAGCTTATGAAGTTAAACGGGCCACGATTTTTCATCATCGCCTAAGGATTATTTGGACATCACAAAAATACCCAACACTGTACTCTTCCTTGACCTGTCAAGATTTTGATCCATTTGCACAATGATTGGTAAACCTTTGATTAGTCTCTGTGGTACACTACAAGCCAACTTGGGTACGAAGTGTGCCCACGACTTTAGAGGGATCAGGGTTTTTGAGGGCCAACTTTAGATAAATGAAAGAGAAGTCGTAATCTCATTGTGTTTTGGAAATCTTATGAGCAACATTGAATAGTAGGGGGATGTTGGACATTGTTTTTGAAGTAAGAAGCTATATAAGATAGTCTTTATACCTCATGGACTTCAAAATCACGAGGCGATGCTGCTAGGTTGAGTGGGCTATGGTTCGCATCGAGTTAGCCTATGCTGAGGACGTTCTAACATTGTTGTTAGGGGTTTGGTCCTGACCGTAGATATGTGTGGATCAGCACAAAGGAAAGAGACTATGAGCCATGAGCATTGTTAGGGCAGAGGTTCCCTTTTATTAAGAAGGGCTGCCTGACTGCCATGCTTTTGGTTGTTGCCTTTCATTATAATCTCATACAAGTTCAATGTCAAACTTTAATTTAGCCTCATATTGCATAGGACTTACAACTATTATTTACTTATTCATCATTTATTTCTATCATATTATAATTTCAACAATTTATATGAAGCTCAAAAAAGTACGAATGTTATCAGCCTAGTTTTAGGAATAGTCCTTCCTTTCGTTATACCCAAAAGAGGTACGCTACAATTCAGAGGACACGTGGTGCAAGACACGTACATGTGTCATCCACCTCGAAGAACTAGATCGGGCGAAGCGAGAAGTTTGACCTTGCAAACTGAGCTTATGTTTGGTCTTCATTTTTCCAAAAAATTATTTTCAATCATAAATTCTTTTATAAAATAATTTTATATAAAAATCGAAAACTTCTTATTTTTCAACCACAAATTATCTAAAAAATTACTATTCCAAAATATATTTTCCATTAAAATAGAGCTCAAAAGGGGCAAAATATAAAAGCAAAACAATCTCAATAAGTATTTTTTGGTTAAAAAAACACTTCAAACTAGAAGAGAGACATAACCTTGAAAAATATAGAATATGAGAATTAATGATTGCATTGAGGGCGTCTCGTCCCCCCAACATGCGTTACTGCCACCCTCACAATCTTGTTACACAAATAGGGGCATTTGATATGATTTAAAAACGGGGGACACATGTCAAACATTTATTGAACAATTTTTTTAAAAAAGCCACAAAAGTGCTTACACGTGGCATCTATCACCCAATCCTGTCAACTGCCAATGTTCGAGTATCTTAATTGCCATCCTCATAAACAATCATAGTCTTAGACAAGACAGTCAAAGGTTGGAGATATATCATATATCTTATGCCATCATTGCGCAGTAGGTGCCAGCTTGACATGGTTAAGGCGGATCGAAAACGTAGTTTCACCTATAAAAGGGTGGATCATTTCCCTCCCAAGGAGGGCATGGAAAATTAAAGAGATCACAAATCGATCAGCCCATACAAAATTCATTTTGAACTCATCAAAACTAAAGCCTTATTAAATCGATTAAAGAGTGTCACGTCACTTTTTATCATCAACAACATTTGTCAAGATCATAGGATTTGGCTATCTAAAAATAGAGAATAAATTGTTGGTCCCAAACGAGTTTGTGGTTTCGATTTGTAAGTAAAAACAGAAAAGAAATCAACAAGAATCAACACAAGAATTTTTTGGCCCAAAGGCCCCGAGGTTCGGCGACCATTTCTAACTCCTAATCCATGTTGAGCACTCGTTAAGAATAAGCTCAAATTCACTAAAGATCGCCCAAAAATAGGCAAGAAATCGAGTTACAGTACACGGCCACAAGACAGCAGAAAATCATACAATCCTTTCACAACACTCATGAACTCACACAAGAGTTCATTACTCTACTCTCCTATCTCACCAAAAAATCACATAGAAAATTAGAGATCAATTTACAGAGAGAATATGAAAGAAGAAAGTTGTTGCGCTCTAAAAATTAAAAAAGCACGAACCCTTGAAGATATTCGGATTTTATATATCCAACTTATTGGATCCACTTTGGGCCAAAATAACTTGGGCCAGAGAAACAGAATATATTGGGCCTCCATAAAATTCAGCAAACATTTTACATAAATCATAGGGAAAAATTCAGTTTTCAGAAGTTTTCTTTAGGCAATTTCAAAAATGACAAAACATCTTTTAATTTTCTAAAATCAGAGAATTTGACCTATACATACACATATATTTAAATATTTATTTAACTATTTATTTATATATATAAATATATAAACAAATATATATATATATATATATATATATATATATATATATATATAATTAACCCACCCCTACCGCAACTAACCCACCGCTCCGGCGACCACTTCGGTGATCTCTCCGGCGACTGCTCCGGCGACCTCTCCAGTGACTTCTACGGCGACCGTTCCGGAGACACTCGGATTCCAGTAACTACTCCGGTGACATGAATTTTTTTATAAGGTAACAAGGCACAGTCCGGGGTCACAGTCCAAGTCACAACTCAGGTCACAGGTCACAAACGCATGATTTTTTGTTTATAATGATTGATAACACGTTAAAGCTCATGTCTCATATTTTTGTCAATAGTCACAGATTATTTTCAAATGGTCACATCACAAGTCACAGCTTACGTCACAGCACAAGGCTCCAGTCACAGCATAGGTCACAGCACATGGCTCAGGTCACAGCATTTGTCACATAGACTACACAGCACCACCTCACTTCCACCATCGTCTTACATGCCCTAACCCAACTCCGCCACTGCCACCACAGCCGGCAACTCACCACAACCACCATCACTAACGTCGCCAACACAGCCTCACCAATCGACGGCAAACCAAAAACCACGACAATCTCCAGCACCAACAATATCACAGCCACCACCACAGAAATTATTAGATCCATGACAACATACCACCACTGCAGTCTGCACACCACCAAACACACCCAACAAATTACAAACATCAATCTCCAGCACCACCACACAAATTACACAAATCAGCACACACAAGTTACACAAATCAACCACCTCCACCACGTGCCGGCGCTCAGATCGAAATCTGCCTTTCTACACACAAGTTCAATCACAACATTTCTGAGATTAGGAAGAGAGATAAACTGGAACGAGAGAGAAATTAGGAATTTACCATTTGGGGATAGATCGGATGATGAATCTGAGATTAACATCGTTCCAAAGTTATGAGCGACGAAGATATTTCTGCTTCCTGAGACAGCGACGGGTTGCGTAGAGAAGGGCGGCGACGGGTTGCGTAGATAGGAGAAGGGCGGCGACGGCGAGAGAAGAAGGCGACGGGCTGCAAATGGAGAGAGAGAGAGAGAGAGAGAGAGAGAGAGAGGACAGAGAAGTGTGAATTAAATTAGGGATTGAAGTATATATTTTTAAAATATTATTATTAATATTAATTAAATATAAAAAAAAAACTGTATCTATATTAAAATATCTGATTTTTGAGACTTAAACCTTAAAATCTGATTTTAGAATTTGGATTTTCAAAAGTAGGGGAGGGTGTAATTTCCACTAAATCATAAGGTATGAATTGTCTACACTTGTAATCCCACATTGGTGGAACATCAGCTATACAAATTTATAGTTGCAACATAAGCTCGTGAAAATAGTAGTAACAGCGATTGAGTGACAATAGTAATAACAAATTTATCTTTATCTTTCATAAATTTAAGCTCAACTATCTGATTTTTTTTTAAAAAAAATTTCGACAATTCATTCATTTCCTGGGTAAATTTATTGAAGATTCAAAATATGTAAATCATTACAAATCTGTACAGATTATATTAATTTTGAAATACCCTTTTTTTTTCTGGGGAAAATTTAGAACTTTAGTGTACTTAATTCGATATCTAAAAGATTTTACAATAATAATTCATATTAAGTATGTACGACTAAGTAATCCATTGTCGTCCAGCGGTTAGGATATCTGGCTTTCACCCAGGAGACCCGGGTTCGATTCCCGGCAATGGAATTTTTAATATTTTAATTTTTTTTCTCCAACAATGAGGTTAAGAATTTTAATGCGATCCTTTGAAGTTGAAATCAAAATAAATTTGAGAAGCTCAATTAACTTTTTACATTTATTTTTTCTTGAATTTCCAAAATAAAAGGAACTTGGACAAATAAGAAAATTAAGATAAATATTGTATCTTGTCTTGTGTCACATTGCACCGAAACTGCAAATATAGTTTCTTTTTTTTTTTTTTTCATTGACAATTAAAAAAAAAAAACTGCCAATCTGGGCTGCCATTTCAGCCCGTGTAAAACCCTGTACAAGGGGCATATTCCTTTGGCATCAGTGCACGTAGCCGGATCTACGCAAGGAAGTCCTTGTTGCTGGAGAAGATTGAAGGAGAGGAGGACCAAAAGGAAAGGGCAAAAGGTTGACAGAATAGCAGCAGAAGAGCGAGAGCATACGGCTGGACATTAGGCTGCTATGTCTCAGATGTCAGCAGATTTTAAGAAAAGAAGGTGGGAGAGGAAGATGAAGGCAGACGACGATGCTTCTAAAAAAGGCCGTGCAGGAGTAGGTTCAACTTAACCATTCCAGTGCCAAACTTGGAAATATTCTTCTTTAGTGTTATGCTGAAATTTTCATATTTATTTGTTTAGTGGTAACATAGAAATCACGAATAAAGCATTTTGTTTCATTAGACTTGCTTGCTTTCTTGAAAATATTTTTTTGGCTTGCAATTTTTTCTTAAAAGTTAGTTTTCTTGCTTTCTTTCTTGCCTTGACTTGATTGATATTCTGAGTGAATTTTACGGTTTTTTTCGAAGTTCCATACTTATTGTTCTTCGTGTTCAATCTATGTAATCTTCTAGTGAGATTTTCTTAGTCGTGTTTAGTGTGCAATCTGAGAGATTGTGAGAAGTACATTATGTTGTAATAATAGAGAGGCAAGAGGAAACTTCTAGAGATTTCTTCATACATTTTGTAATGGTTGATTCTTGTGGATCTAGAGCTATATTTACTATGCTTAACGGGTGATTAGGCCAAAGGCTGAACATCCGGGCCCTTAGTAGCAAAAAAATCCTTGCTCCTGTTTGACAACTATTATTTGAAAATTCTTTTTCTATATATTCATTTTCAATCACACGTTACACAATAAAATATTTTGTATGTAAACATAAAATATTTCCCTACTTTTTAACCACATATTATTTTAAAAATCACTATTCAAAACATGTTTTTTTCCCGAAATAATGGTTGTCAAACAGGACTTTTGTGATTGTTATTTTTGATTTCTGCGATTTAATTTCTTGCAACGTTTTTGGGTTTAAATTGGGTTATTACGAATGGTTTTGGGACCAACAATGGTCTTGGGCTTGAGATGTTTGAAACAATCTGCTATTGAATTGTAACTTGTAAGGTACAAACAATAAGGCATCTCCTACTGTCTTATCCTGGCTTGTACCTCAGTCAAGATTTGAGAGTTGAGACACATCTACAAGAAGCATTTTTGTTAAAGTCCATGTTTGGTCAAAGTCAACATAACCACATATTTCATGAAACACAACTTGTCAACAACATATTTTATTAACTTTTATCAAAATTGACTAAAAATCTGATTTTAATCTCCCAACAAACAGTGGCTAAAGAGATTCACTGTTTAATTATTAATAGCTTTAGTAATTTCTGTTATATCAAGACCTTAAAATTCTTATAGTAAGAAGTCCTAGGAACCTTGAATTCCTGCCAACTTCGAACTTGGATCTATGAGAAACACCTGCATGCCCTCCATTCTATTCGAAGAAATATGTATTTTTGGTAAACAGTCGCTCTAATTGGGTCATTACGCTCACTTCTATAAGGTGACACCCTTGAATCCCCGATCATTGATAAGTTGGAGTTCGAGATGATATCCTCCGGGTTTTGGAGTGCCTTTTCAAATTCTGAACCATCTGTCTGTGGTGATGGTTCGACTATTGTTGATAAGGATATGCAAGCAATTAGCACGCATGAAGTTTTACTGCATCCAACATGATCTAATTGCATTATTTCTCATAAATTGGTTTGATTTACCTGCAGAATTTAATAATGTCTATTACCGTTAAAGTTTGATTTCAAATATAGATCATCTAAAAGTAGTATTTTAATAACATAAAGTTTAAGAAAATGGTTCAAAGTGGGCATTCAGAATGTGGAAAATCTTAACCAACCCGTCTTGTAATAGATAAAATTAGTGGGACACCATTTCTTTGATATTGGGTGCATAACGGGTCCAACCTTATAGATGGAATTTTGATTCCTTATTTTTAATCATGGAAATTGACTTGGATTCCATTGTCAATTTCAATCATGCCACGCTACGAAGAAATGCACGTTGTGTTACATGCGCCGTTTTAGACATGAATATATTATTAGATAATTGCACTAAATCATGTCAAAAAGTTAATCTACTTGATGGAGCATAAAGCACTATTAGAGTTAATTCGACCGCCCCTGTTTTACAACTATTAAAATAAACTCTTTTTTTTTCGGAACTTATTTTCAATCAAACATTATTAAATAAAATATTCTATACGTAAATCCAAAATTTTTTACTACTTTTTAACCATACATTCTCCACCGAATCACTATTTCAAAATCTTAGAAATTAATCAAACGCTGAACAAGAAATTTTTGTTTGTACGTCAATCATTTCGAATCGGTAAGTACAGTATATTTAATTTCATTTTCGCAAAATTAGGATACGTTTTTAATCGATAAATCTTATTTCAACATAGATTAACATATAAATAAAATTTCTTAACAGACCTACAATTTTTTAAGCATAAACAAGAAAAAAATTCATTTGCACATTATGGTCGTCAAACAGCTGATTGTTGATGTTAACGGCAGACCGCAACGGTCAGCTGTTAACATCCGGCTTAATGCTGTAACAATCGGCTGTTAAACTGTTTTTTTATAAATCATAAAAGTCACTTGTTGGGTTGATTTTCCAAAACGTCCCTACTTTTGACGGTTTTTGTGAAAAACGTCGCTACCATTGATTTTTTGGAGCATAAGGTCCATACATTTCACATTCTTTGCGCTAAACATCATTTTCATCAATGTTAATATAAAATGATCAATATACCATTCTAGTTAAATAAAACAAAACAAAAGAAAAGAAAAATAAAATAAAGAATGAATTATAACTATAGGCCCAGCTCTTTAAAAAGTGCAAATAACCCACCAAAGTTAACATTCTTTAAAAAATTATAAATTTACCCTAAACCCATAATTGCACGAGGGTCTCCACAATTTAATAAATTGCAGGGGAAGCCCCCATCCGCAAATTTGACCAGTCTGCGAAGAAATCCGGCAGCTTATGGAGCCGGCTGCTTCTACTCCAAATTCGACCACCGCCGGACAAACCACCGGATTTCCACACCACCAACATCTATTCATCACACTCTACAATCTCATACTAAAAACCGGCCATAACAAATCCATAATCACACAAAAAAAAAAAAAAAAAGGAATCTGAAAAAACTAAAAAACAATTAACATATAAAATTCCAATTATCATATTTCCTTTTCCTTCTAACCTCTTTTTCTAACCGTGCAATCCCCTCTAGTAATGCCTCGCAGTTGCACCTCTCCAAAACCATCTCATCCAAGAACCCCGCCTCACGAAATCTCCTCCAATCCTCCATATTTTCCAAATCATTCACCCTGGTTATATCTCCACTCTCACTCAAGAGCCCCAAGGGCCGGGATGGTGCTACAGAGCCATCAATATACGCCACTGCCTTCCCATTCCTAGTAGGGTTCGAGGTGCTCCTCTCCTGCGCTGGCGCGGCTTCTCTCCTCGGAGTGATTGATAATCCCGACCACTGATGCTTCTGGGGAGTAAACATCATTAACTTTGGGCATCAAAATGAAACCCTAATCACGATTCCAAATTTGTAATCTTTGGGGTAAAATTGAACGGCAAATCTAGATTTAATAGGTTTAACAGTTGAATTAAAAACAAGAAAATGGATACTAGCAACGTGAATTAGGATTTCAAGTAGAATCAAACATTAGAAATAATAGAGAAGAATTAATTATTGTTTATTTTTTCTTTCTTCTGAGATGTTGGTGGTGTGAAAATCCAGTGGTTTGTCTGGCGGTATGGTGGTCGAATTTGGAGTAGAAGCAGCCGGCTCCATAAGCTGCCAGGTTTCTTCGCAGGCTGGTCAAATTTGGGGACGGGGGCTTCCCCTACAATTTATTAAATTGTGGGGACCCTCATGCAATTATGGGTTTAGAGTAAAGTTATAATTTTTTAAAGAATGTGAAGTTTGGTGGGTTATTTGTACTTTTTAAAAAGTTTGGGCCTATAGTTACAATTCATTCTTTATTTTTCTTTTCTTTTCTTTTCTTTTGTTTTATTTAACTAGAATGGTATATTGGTCATTTTATGTTAAAAATTGGTGAAAATGATGTTCAGCACAAAGAATGTGAAAGGTAGGGACGTTATGCGCCAAAAAATCAAAGGTGTGGACGATTTCCACAAAAACCGTCAAAGGTAGGGACGTTTTGCACCAATTACCCTTAAAAATTATGTTTCGCCATGCAGATATGGTTGTTGTTCTAGTTTGTTAGTTTTGTGATTTCAAATTGGATGAAAAAGATTAATGGGTATGGAAATGGTCGAGTGATATACGTGGTGGTATTTGTATTTCTGTAACAGTCGACGCATCATATGAGGAAATGTACGATGATTTAGCAAACATGCTCAAAGTTGATCTCTCTCAATACAATATGGAACTGAAATTTAAATTCAACTAGCATTCATCCATTTTGATTCCACTTATGTAGGTTGCTTCTGATGCTAAAGTGAATTACCTATTTGAATTGAACAACATGCGCACGACTCATCTTTACGCGACTTTAGTGAGGAAAAATGTTACTGAAGGTGAACTCGAAGATTCGAATGGAGGGGATCACAATGCTAATAATTTTTGGGACACAGTGGAGATAGCTCGGGAGAATAGTGTGATTATTCCCGAGACAGTTTATTATCATCGTGATCTTGTTGTTACACACAGAATTTCGTCGGCGATTCACAACAATGAGAATGAGAATGCATTTACAAATAAGGATTTGATTGTTTTATCCCGTCAAAAACATGAGTGTAGCGGGAGCGCAGGGGCTGAATCGAGTGGATCGTCATCTAATTCTTCGCTAGTGGCTCCTGATAATGAGAATTTGTACGTCGAACAACTGTTTGAAATATAGAAAGATTTGCAGGAAACTGTGCACCGAATTGCACTGAAATACAACTTTGAGTTCAAAGTGAATAAATCAAACAAGTCATTGCTAACGATTGTCTGTGTGGACGACTTGTCGTTGGCATTTACGATCGACGAAGATGGACATGAATGAGTTATTTGTAGATCACAAGTATACACGAGAACATACTTGCGAAGTAGAAATTCGTTGAAATGATCATAGGCAAACTCGTAGATGGTTCATTGGTCGACAAATAATGCACAATTATCATAATCAACGGACGATCAACAGACATTCGGACATCATTAATGACACCCGTCAAGAGTACGGAGTGATTAAGAGCTACCATAAGGCTTGAAAAATCAAAGAATGCGAGTTGGAGGACTTAATGGGCTCGGTCGAGGAGAACTATGCTAAATTTGTCAGGTATTGTCATAACATGGGTACAACTAATCTTGGCTCTACATTTTTTATTGAGACAGAGGACCAGAATTGTTTTAAATTTTTCCTTCATGGTTCTTGAACAATGCATTCGGGAATTTCGAAATGCAATGTGACCCCTAATTGTAGTTGATGATACAACTCTAAAAACTAGATACGGAGGTAAGTTAATTATTGCTACGTATCAAGATGCCAACATCCAAATTTACCCTATTGCATTCGGCATATTTGATAGAGAGAATGATATGTCAATGCGTTGGTTCTTCACAAAGCTGATGGAAGTAATCGGAAAAGTTGAGAACCTTGCATTTGTAACTGATCGGGGACAATGGATAATAAATGATATCGTTGAAGTTTTTTTGATGCACATCATGGGTATTGCATGTACCATATACGATGCAACTGAAGACTAAGTATTGGGGCAAAAGCTTTGTTTCTTTGTTCAGGAGAACGACCGAAACTTATAGTGTTGAAGAGTGCAATAAATCATGGCGGAAACATGAAATAAATCATTCCCAGTGTTGGAGTATCTAACGAAAATGGGAATTGAACATTGGGCGAGATCATGTTTTCCAGGACGTCGGTACAACATGATGCGGAGTCTCTCAATGCATTATTCAAGAAGGATCGAGAGTTGTCTATCCTCGCAATATTGAGAACATTCGTAACAAGTTGTAGCAATTGTTTCACGACCGATGTGCGGAATCATAGAATTGCACGAACGTGCTAGCCTTTTCAAATTTTGAACCATCTGTCTATGTGGTGATGGTTCGACTATTGTTGATAAGGATATGCAAGCAATTAGCATGTATGAAGTTTTACCTGCATTC
Organism: Fraxinus americana; assembly: GCA_035079005.1. Taxonomy (NCBI): domain Eukaryota; kingdom Viridiplantae; phylum Streptophyta; class Magnoliopsida; order Lamiales; family Oleaceae; genus Fraxinus; species Fraxinus americana. Next base: position 30,497,171 of record CM068718.1, on the reverse strand, counting down.
AACGTGATCTAATTGCATTCTTTCTCATAAATTGGTTTGATTTACCTGCAGAATTTAATAATGTCCATTACCATTAAGGTTTGATTTCAAATATGGATCATCCAAAAGTAATATTTTAATAACATAAAGTTTAAGAAAAATGGTTCAAAGTGGGATTCAGAATGTGGAAAATCTTAACCAACCCGTCATGTAATAGATAAAACTAGTGGGACACCATTTCTTTGATATTGGGTGCATAACGGGTCCAATCTTATAGATGGAATTTTGATTCCTTATTTTTAGTCGTCATGCCATTGTCAATTTCAATCATGCCACGCTACGAAGAAATGCACGTTGTGTTACCTGCGCCCTTTTAGACATGAATATATTATTAGATAATTGCACTAAATCATGTCAAAAGGTTAATCTACTTGACGGAGCATAAAGCACCATTACAGTTAAGTTTCGACTTGACCCCTGTTTTACAACTATTAGAGTGTGTTTGATATGGTTGTTTTTTCATGGAAAATGGAATTGGTTTCCAATTTTTCATATTTTTTGGTGTTTGATAGCATTGTTTTCCATGCCAAATTTTTTCACCCTCCCCCCACACGTACATCTTTTCCCTTAAATTGGTGAAAAAAATTTCCTGCCATTTAGGTGGGAAATGGTTTTCCAGGTGCTGCTACTTTTTTTTTTCTTTGCAGTAGAAACAAATTTTATAACCAATTGTAAAAAAACAAAATTCACTTTAATGGACAATTTCGATATAAAACCAAGGCAAACGAACACTAAATTTTGATGAAAAAATGATTTTTTAGGAAATATTTTTTTTTTTCGTTTATTTTTACTTTTTGGCAATGGAAACAAATTTTATAACCAATTGTAGAGAAAATTATAATTTTAATGGACAATTTCCATGTAAAACAAAGTCAAACGAACACAAAATTTTAAAATTTTTCAGGTGAAAAATTATACCAATCAAACACACTTAATTACCAATTCCTTGCAAAACAATTTCTAGGCAATTACTTTCCCTAAAATTCATTTTATTTCCATCCATTTTGCACAATTGCAATCAAACAGACCCTTAAAATAAAACTCTTTTGTTTTTCAAACTTATTTTCAATCAAACATTCTTATAATAAAATATTCTATACGTAAACCCAAAATTTTTGACTACTTTTTAACTATACATTCTCCACTTAATAACTATTTCAAAACTCATTTTATGGTTTCCAAACAAGGGCTTAGTTGCATAGACACAAGATAAATTTTCAATAGTACTGAACGAAGATGAAGTACAAAAAATCTAGTTGTGTTGACATAAGACAAAGACCTTGACATAGTGGAAGAGTTGGTCTTAATCGAGCATGTGATCTTTCTTGAATATTGGATCGAGGAGTATAGATGGATAAGTTATTACTTGATGGGCATGAGAAGATGTGATTATTTGTCGAGAGAAAATATGAATAGAAATCTATATTGACTAGATATGTGAAAGATAATGAATATTATGAGAGGTATGAGTAGTACTATAGTCCAGAACTCCAAATCTTGAAATAAACATGACAAGAAGAAATATCCAGAAATACTGGACAGTGATTTTGGTTAAAGGGTCACGCCGGATGGCCATCCTCATATTATGCAATGCATCTGTTTTTAAGAGTCAAAAGAGCTTAAAAGACTAAAGTGAGAGACCCCCACAGACCCCTCCTCAAGAAAAGCTGAAATACTCAAATGCATCACATGGAAAACACTCGAAGACGTGTCCTTTCAAGTTGGAAGACTTCCCACATGCCACTTAAATGGCTGGACTATTCAGTTAATTCCTTGCCTATATAATGAGTACATCATTTATCAAACACCTTCAATACATTCAAGAATCCAAGAGCAACACAAAACTAAAAAGTCTGTGGCCACCACCACCACCGCCACCAATAAGTTGCACGAAGACAGACCACGGGACATGGACACAACACAACACAACACAACACAACACGGGATGGACACAACCGATGAGTATCTCTCAAGGGTCGATAAATTAAAATATATATATAAAAAAAAAAAACGACAATGTCACGTGACTTGTTGGATACATGTCCTTGAGTGTCGAGGAGTATATGGATACGGACACGTTACTTTAGCAGAAGTGTATGTGCGCATCATAGACGACCCACCACCATCAATGACGGTCATGACCCATAAAGAAATAACGCACTTTGTGTGGATATAGGTGCACCATCTGATAGTCAAATCATCTACATACAGTGGACACACGCATGAATCCATTAACGTAGGATTACACCGCCAATGTTCTATTGCTTACTTTCAGACCTAACTTGACCAATTTTTTTTCACTAACGGTGTACTCTATATAAGAAGCTTCAGAACAAGGCTGTGGATTAAGCTCCTTGTCTCTATAGGAATCAGACAGAATCATGAAAGGGATTTTTATTTTCTTCTACTTGTCTATTTTTCTTGTCTTGTTTCTAAGAGAAACTGAGTCGGCTCAACTACAAAGTAATGGAATTTATATTGTGTACATGGGAGCCTCAGTTTCATCAAAGGGTAATCCAAGAAATGATCATGATCAGCTTCTCAGCTCCTTCATGAAAAGGTTACTCTTATATGCATCACAAGCGAATGTGAATATAGCTTTTTAAGGAAATTGACGTTGCAACACAACTAGGAGCTCAGTTCTATTCTGTGGTCCTGAAATCGACAAGATTTTGTTTTTAACAATCTTAAAATCTTTATAATATTTGCTTTATTTCAGTTCGATATTGCTTACGAATGCTGTCCTAATACTATGATGCCTATATAAGGACAGGTCTGTACCTAATCTAGGAACTCTGATGGAAAAACTAAGAAAAATATTGTCCCATGCATGAAACAGGCACATCTAATATTTGATTTATTGGATTGTGAATTCCTGCAGGAAGAAGAATGCAGTGATACACAGCTACAGCAATGGTTTCGCAGGGTTCGCCGCTTATTTAACGGAGGATGAGGCTAAATCAATAGCTCAAAGACCCGGAGTTGTGTCTGTTTTTCCCGATCCAGTTTTACAACTTCACACAACGCATTCTTGGGATTTCTTGAGGTACCAAACTGCTGTAGAGGTTGATTCCAATCCTAGATCAACTTCGGATTCATTTTCCAATGGAACAGACACTATTATTGGCATCTTGGATACAGGTCAAACTAAATTTTTATCTTGTTTTTAATATAGTGCTTAAAATTGAATATTTTCAATGAATTGTTGTGCACTCTCCAAGTGCTTTGAAGACTAACACTTCAAAATCTTACTTCAGGAATTTGGCCTGAATCTGAGAGTTTCAGTGATGAGGATATGGGTCCAATTCCATCACGGTGGAAAGGCACATGTATGGAAGGCCATGACTTCACTTCCTTGAGCTGCAACAGGTAGGAGTTTCAAACATAAATCAATTTTCTTTTCTTCTTTGCAAATAACTTCATAATCAGCAGAAAATTAACCTTTTTCGGTATACATGAATTTTCTACATCATAATCATACTTGACGAGTCCATAAGCAGTGATCTCATTTCTTTCATCAGGGCTGAACTTATCCACCAAGTAATTTCATTAGCCATTATAGCTCTGGCCACGGCTCACAGGCACCATAAGTTCTGCCGACAAACTCTCCGTAAAATACTAAAACCAAGCCGTGCAGGGGTTCCAGGTGCTACAATGTTAAGAAAAATAACAAACTAAGCCCTATTCGCCATAAATTTGGAGTCGGATACATTAATCCTTCTTCGCCATTCCCCTCCTTTCTTGTAAGAAATAAAACAATTAGATCTCACCACCAACAACAGGCCATGTTAACAATTTGGGTTCTATCCCTCCCTCCCCTCCTCTTTTAACTTGCCCTATCATTACTGCCTCATTGCATACAAACTAGATGATGAAATGTCTAAAAGATTTTTTTTTTTCTTCCTTTATTTTTATTTTTATATTTTTTGCACCAGGAAACTAATTGGAGCAAGGTATTATGAAGAACCTGGATCCAGCAACACAGGAGCATCTGGCACACCTAGAGACAAGAATGGTCACGGTACTCATGTTGCATCAACTGCGGCAGGCATCCCAGTTAAAGGGGCATCATATTATGGCCTAGCCGAAGGGACTGCAAAGGGTGGCTCACCAGGATCAAGAATCGCTATGTACCGTGTTTGTACCCCGGATGGATGCCGAGGCTCGGACATCTTAAAAGCAGTTGATGATGCCATTGCTGATGGGATTGATGTGTTATCAATGTCTCTCGGTGCATCAGCTGCATTGGAACAAGAATTTTCAGTAGATCCTATTGCCATTGGAGCATTTCATGCAGTAGAGAAGGGCATCATTGTGGTGTGCTCTGCTGGGAATGATGGCCCTGATTCTGGAACAGCTGTGAATATTGCTCCTTGGATTCTAACTGTTGCTGCCACTACCATTGACCGGGATTTCGAGTCCGATGTCGTGTTAGGTGGAAACAAGGTGATTAAGGTAATTGATGGCTTCATTTTGAAATGAATATAACACCAACAAGCTTAACTATGATGCCAATAAATTTAGAGTCAACTACTTGAATAATGTTTTGCAACTCCATTCAATTCATTGCTAGATGTATTGAACCCATGCCATGTTTGCTTAGCTCTTCACCTTCCTATTTTTACATGATTTACTGAAATTTCATCACTCTTATGAACATGTATCTCTTTAAGTCTCCCCTAAACATGTCCTAACCACCATAGTCGTCCTTCCCCCTTAATGACATTTGAATCTTAGCATTTTTCACTTGTGGACCTTAGGGTGGAGGCATTAATTTTGCTGATATCCAGAGATCTCCAGTGTACCCCCTAATATATGGCAGCTCAGCAAAACCAATCCACACTCTTGATGATAGCGAGGCAAGGTACAAAAATAAACAGAGTGCAATTTCCATTTCATCATCTCTATGCAGTAATCTTAGCTAATTGTGGACTGGTTGAGTTTTGTTTCAGAAATTGTAACCCAGGCTCATTTCAAGATGACCAAGTCAAGGGGAAGATTATTCTATGTGAAAGCAAGGACGACGACTATTCAGCAGAAAATAAGTTTGAATCATTGAAGAAACAAGGCGCGATTGGGATGATATTGATCAACGATAATGAGAGAGCCGTGGCATCAAGTTTTGGATCTTCTCCTGTGGCTGTTGTCACAGAAGAAGATGGAGCCCAGATTCTCTCTTATATCAACTCGACCAGGTAAAAGTACTGCATCAATTGTATGCTTTAAGAGTGTTGAATTTAATCAAAAGCTAACAAGAGTTTTGATCATTCAAAAGAAATCCTGTGGCGACAATTTTACCAACAGTGGTGGTACCAAAGTACAAGCCAGCTCCTGTTGTTCCCTATTTCTCTTCAAGAGGTCCTTCATTCAGCACTCAAAACCTTCTCAAGGTAAAAACTTTTTAATCTAATGTGCATTCTTGATATGTTAAAGGAAAGAACAAGAACTTGTTAAGCGCCTGAATGAAGGCTGAATTCATATACGGTTGACAACTTTGTAGCCAGATATAGCAGCACCGGGAGTAGCCATTGTTGCAGCATGGCCTGGAAATGATACCAAAGTGGTCGTCTCTGGCAAGGGACCACCGCTCTACTATGTACTCTCTGGTACATCCATGGCGTGCCCCCATGTTTCTGGGGTAGCAGCAACAGTCAAATCACTACACCCCTCTTGGACTCCCTCTGCAATCAAATCAGCCATCATGACATCAGGTTAAAAACTTCATACAGTTTGTCTGAGTAGTAGCACTGCATGTTTGGTTGTGCTTAAAATTAAGTCAAACTTACTATTAAGTTACTTATTTTACCAAGCATACTAACCTTAACTTGATCCATTTGTTTACCTGCAGCAATTCAGACAAACAATTTAGAGGCACCAATAACTACAAATTCCGGGTCAAAAGCTACGCCTTATGATATAGGTGCAGGGGAAGTAAGAACACCTGGGCCATTGCAGCCAGGGTTAGTCTATGAGACTGAAATCACCGACTACTTGCAATACCTCTGCTATACTGGCTATAACATAACCAAGATAAACCAGATCGCGTCGTCTCTTCCAGCTAATTTTTCATGCCCCACCGAATCAGATTCTGATTCCATCTCCAACATGAACTACCCATCAATTGCCATATCAAACTTGAAACAAAAAGAGAGCAAGAAAGTGATCAGAACCGTAACTAACGTTGACCAAGATGAATCAATTTACATTGCCCTCGTAGATGCACCTAGTGGAGTTGAAGTTGAAGTGGAACCAAATAAATTGCAATTCACAAAGAACAGTAAGAAGGTAACTTATCAAGTGACTTTCAGGCAAACGTCGTCTGCCAAAGAGGACATGTTCGGCTCAATTACATGGACCAATGGAAAGTACAAAGTTCGAAGTCCGTTTGTTGTAGCAATATCGAACGGTAGCCAGTAAAATGATTTCCAGATTTATTAGAAACACTTGTACTAAATAAAATTGAACAGTATGTATGTACTTGTGATTTTGGAAGTTATAGAACGTGCAGCAAAATGCTTAGCACATTGGAGACAAAGAAATGAAGATCACAAGCACTTCAAACCACATCATCATCATTATTATTATTATTATTTATTTATTTATTTTTACTATCAAATGCTTGACTAGGAATGATAAAACTTCGCGCCCATGGTCCGCATAGTCCCACCCAAATGCAGTAGAAAATTCACGCCCCAAATGTAAACAGGATGGAAAATGGAAAACATGGTCCCGTCCCGAATTTCCCGAAACCTTATAATCTTACCAAGTCTCCAGTACTTGCTAACTTTCTCATTCTCCTTTTCATATCCGAAATGTATAACAGAATAGGCACAAAATATAAGCGTCTATATTCGACTAAAAACTTTCAATTTCTGCAAAATGAAGTGAAATTTAATACTGACATAGGAACAACTTTTTTAAAAAAAATAAAAAATACTGAAATATTTCTACTCAAAAGCCCATTGGTTCTCTATTCGGATCTTCTCTTCTTCTTCGGGAGTGAAGTCATTTATTATGTTGAATATCTTTCGAATCTCATCTGGTGTTTTCCCCTTAATCATGTCTGCAACAGTTCGGCAAGTAAGATCTAGAAGACTCTTGATATTCAGATAGTTAGCAGCCTGAAAAATCAGATGGTGAAAAGGATTAGTTAATGCCGTGAGAAGCACAGTCGGGAGAAATACGATGGAACAAACTGACTAAACAGAGTTCAACAGTACTTGAAGGGAGCCAACAACATTATACGGGTAAAAATCGTGATCTGTCATTGAACTTGGACCCACATTCAAAATGGAAACTGTGTTTCTATTTGTTTACAATTAGCGACTATACTTGAAAAATGGTTTCTAATTGGTCATCCTGTTAGTTATATTATCCAATATTCTTGTGTAGCAAACAACATTGTTTACGTGGAGCCTCGTGAGCCATTAGCCAAGATAATTTTTCCCTGTAGCTGCCACATCAACCCGAGTTTAAAAGCTATCATGCAATTTAGAGGCAAACTTGTTTTAAAAGCTATCATATGATATAGAGGATAACAAGTCTCCACGTGAACAACATCGTTTACCAAGCAAGCTCCTCAATTAATTTAACGTTAACTAAGAGAATGACCGATTGGAAAAAAATTCAAAGTAAAGTGACTAACTGAAAACATAATGATGTTCACCGTTTCGAAACACCAATCAAAGGTCAAAGATCGGTGTCAAAAAAGTGTTTTTTACCCCAGATGTTTGGCTTATATGAGAACCCAAATGAAAATTCCCCACTCCTTTATATGCCTAAATACATTAGTTCAGCACCATCAAGCTTGTTATCTAATTATCCTTAACCCATGAATCAATTACATTGACCCAACAATGTACCGTTCAAAGCCCTATTTCATAAAACACAATGCACCTATAATCTGTAAAATTCTATATTAGGCTTAAATATTGATATTATGAAACCAATTTCAATTTAACAACCCTGACGCACAATTCATAACAGAATCCATTTATAAACCCTAAAACGCGATTTATAAACACATCTACACATAATTCTGCGAAATTAGCACAAAACAGCACTAGCAATGGCAACAACAACAACAATAATAAAAGCAATTCTAGACACGATCAAACCAATTTCCGCCTAGTAAAACCCCGACGCAAAATTCACAACCGAATCCACCATAATCCTACAACAACAGAATCAACAAGGGTAAAATCAAAGCGTATACCATAATAAGCTCGAAGAGTATGTCCTTGTCGACTTTGACAAATTCGGAGTCGAAAGCCTTGAGGTCGTTCTCTGCAACATCGTCGTTGGCTTCTGCGGCGGCGGCTTCAGCATGCTTCTTACAGTATACAATGACCATGGAGAGTATATTTCCGGTAACGTTGGGAACGGGAATGGTGTTACCGGCGCAGTCGTCCTCGATCATATATTTGATGGTCTGAGACTGCATCGCCACCACCTCCTCCACCTCGAAAACCTCCTCATCAGAGCTCTTCAGCGTTATCTTCTTGCTCTCGTTCGACATCGTTTTGCTTTGAGCTGTTGATTCAGTGTTTGTGAAGACTTCAAAGACGCAAAACGAAAGCGATGAGAGATTTGCATGGTGCGGCGCACTATTTATAGAGGGAGGAAAATATGGAAAACTACTGGTGGGATTTATCGTGGGAAGCAATATGGAAATTTTGGGGGTAGGGCGGTTCAATTAGGTAAACAACTTTTTAATTGAGATAAATTACATGTTTGGCTACGATTATAAAAGGTAATTTTATATGGATGTAAATTAGAAAGAAGTTTTTATGTAAATATGGAAAGGAATCAATAATTTTCTAAAAAAAAATTCACTTGAAAAATGATATCCTAAACAAGCTCTTAATGTTTAAACTTATAATATATTTATTTTTTTATTTTAATTAAAAATATATTTTGAAGAAACGTTGGAATCAATAATGAGTAGTCCCATGATCACGTGCTTTGGCAAGGTCAAGAACTAGGTCGATTTTGAAAACTATGGTTTAAATAATACATTATTACTTTTTAGCTCAAAAATAAACAAAAAATAAAATAAAATAAAAATAGTTACCTAAACATATACGAGGTCAAAAATTTCTTAAGTAATTTTACTTCATAGACTTGGGGTCCATTGACACTGCTATTGTGAGTACAATTTTTTATCGAACTTTTTCAAAAGATACTTGTTAATTAAAAATTGAGTTTTGCTATTTGTAGAACGGGATTGATAACCCGGTGTACACCCCTATCACAGAAGATGGGAGCCCACATCCAATAAAAATTCATATGCCTCCCTATTGTGAGGAGAGTTGTACACAGTGTATAACACTGGTGTACGTATGGCAAGACCCTTAAAAAGTTGTTGACGGTTTGATTATTAATAAATGAAAAAACGAAGTTCGATCCAAACTACACCTAAAGAGGGGATGAATAGGTGATTATGCAGAATTAAAAACTTAATAATTAATTATCAACAAGTCACTATTAATTAGCTCTAGATGGTTAATCATGCAATTCAATTTTTCCTATGTTGAAATACCGCAATTATGAAAGTAATAAATAAATACAAGAAATAATCACAGACAAACCCCAAGAGTGCGTTTCATTGCAATGGTGGAAAATGGTTGCAAAGAAAATGTTTTTCATGGAAAAGATTTGTCTAAAAAATATTTTGCAGAGAAAATGATTTCAAGTGTGTTTGATTGGTATAATTTTTCACCCGAAATTTTTTTAAAATTTTGGATCTTTTTGTTCACGTTTGACTTTATTTTACATGAAAATTACTCATTAAAATAATTTTTTTTTACAATTGTTTATAAAATTTGTTACCATTGTCAAAAAGTAAAAAAAAAAAAAAAATTCCTCGAAAACTATTTTTTCACTATTTTTTATCAAAATTTAGTATTCGTTTGGCTTCATTTTACATGACAATTATCCATTAAAGTGAATTTTTTTTTCAATTGGCTATAAAATTTATTACCATTGCCAAATAAAAAAAAAAAATGTGGCCAGACTTTGAATTCATTTTCCCACCAAAATGGTGGGAAAATATTTTCAGCCAAAAAGTGAAAAATGGGCGCGTGGAGGGGTGGGAGGGAAAACATTTTTCTTGGAAAATTTGTGCTATCAAACAGCACAAAAGTGGGAAATGAAAAATTTTTCATAGAAAAAAAACTCAATCAAACACGGCCTAAGTGGATAAAAACTCGGGGCACTTTTCCAGTCAACAATCTACTATAAACGAATTAAAACTTACAGTCCGCCAGAATTGTATCACTTTAATTGTTACACTAAAAATGAAATAATAAGGGGAATTCAACATCTTAACAATGCATCTTACACATTTGAAAAACACATTTATATAATTCCATTAGTTTAATTGATAATTTAGGGATTAGTATAAACTAATCACAAAATTTATTTGTTATTCAATTAAAGTTGCAATTAATTTTAACTCGATCAAACACGTAGTTCTTGTGTATTCGACACTCTATTCAATACTTTATTACTTGATCACGATCATGTAAACTTGCGGGCTTTCAAAGGATCACCAAACAGAGGCATGCATAGCTGTGGAACTGAAAGGTAGTTGAGTAATTTGTATTCACCATGAAAGATAGTTGCTTCTTTTCTTTCAAGGTTGAGTCATGTTGGACTTCTACTTTCTACTGTCGGGTGCATAAATCGTGCTTGTGTTGGCATCTTCTGTTTGACCTTTAAAGAATTTCACTATGATAGTTTTTGCTAGTTATTTAGACCTCAAAATTGCTTCTATTTTTGTCACAAAAGTGAAATTTTGGGTTGGTAATTTGATCGTATGATATGTTAATTTATCAGAATAGGCATCATACACATATTTGTGGATCCAAATATGATGGATGTTAATATTGAGCATATCGAATACAGCTTTCAACAAAATTTTGTATGCATCCGAAACATTGCGTAAGAAATTCTGTATTGAGCCAATTAAAATGGTTTTGATTATCTAGTTGAAACAAGAATAACGCTATTCATGGTAAAAACTATCGATAGTCGCCCTACGTGACATACACATGGCAGTTCGTTATCTGATGCATGAAATAATAAAAAAACTACCACATTAATGTATCAAATAACAAACTGCCATGTATATTAAAAGGTTACCAAACTACATTAATTGTTTTGCCAAACTACCACATTAATATATGGCAGCTCAGCAAAACCAATCTACATTCTTGATGATAGCGAGGCAAGGTACAAAAATAAACAGAGAGCAATTTCCATTTCATCATCTCTATGCAGTAATCTTAGCTAATTGTGGACTGGTTGAGTTTTGTTTCAAAAATTGCAACCCAGGCTCATTTCAAGATGACCAAGTCAAGGGGAAGATTATTCTATGTGAAAGCAAGGACGACGACTATTCAGCAGAAAGTAAGTTTGAATCGTTGAAGAAACAAGGTGCGATTGGGATGCTATTGATCAACGATAATGAGAGAGCCGTGGCATCAAGTTTTGGATCTTCTCCTGTGGTTGTTGTTATAGAAGAAGATGGAGCTCAGATTCTCTCCTATATCAACTCAACCAGGTAACAGTACTGCATCAATTGTATCTTTAAGAGTGTTGAATTTAATCAAAAGCTAATAAGAGTTTTGATCATTCAAAAGAAATCCTGTGGCGACAATTTTACCAATAGTGGTGGTACCAAAGTACAAGCCAGCTCCTGTTGTGTGGGATTCGAACCCTGGTGGTGTGTTGCCAGAAAGGAAAAGGAAAGAATTAACAAAAGCGTGTTTTCTGTTATAACGTTTTATAACATTCAAATTGCTGAGATGGTGACACGTGGACAGATCTAGGCTGTTGGCTAAAACTTCTGGATGACTCTTAACTTACCCTCACTGTTTTCTTTGGATCATTCGAGAGACTCTTCAGTCTGTGACTTTTGAGAGAAAACTTAGGGTTTCTTCGTCTGGTTTTCTTCTCTGTTAAAATCCTTGATTTGAACCCGTAAAGTGTGAGAGTTTTAATCTCTGATTGTGATATTCTGTGTGAATATCTGTGAGAACTAAGGTTCTGTTGTGAGTTGTATATTAGAGGAAAGTCTGAGGAGTTTCTTGGTGATTCATCCTAGATATGTTCATGTATTTGTGAGATAAGTGTTCTTTCTCTATCTTTTGTACTATTTGAACGATTTGTAACCTTCGTTGCTAATTTGGGGCTGTATAGTGCAACTAAGCATTATCCAAATTTGTTGGATGCTCAACGGAGGATGTAGGCGTTTGATTTGGTCGCCGAACCTCCGGGGTTTAGGCCGAAACAATTCTTCTGTTGATTCTTTAATTTCTGTACTCAGTATTTCATGGTTTTGGTTTAATGTTGTGTGTGTCTTGGCCTTACAGTGGTATCAGAGCCTTGACTGAGGAACGTGATACTGGATCTTAGAGGAAGGTGAAGGATCTGCTCCAGATCTGAAATTTTTGGAATTGTTTCAAAGCAAAATTGGAAAATTTTCGAGTTTTAAACTTGCTCGGTGAGATCTTTTTAATTTTCTGTAAATATATCCTTTCAGAAATTAGGGTTCCTTATTTTTCCCTTGACCTACCGTACGCTAAAAACCCACTTGAGACTAATCTTTGTCCAAAGGCTCCTTGAGGCCTTGGGAATCTGAGATAAATCAAGAACGGGTGTGTACCTGGAAGATCTTGTAGGAGAAATTGTGGAACACTGTTGTTTGATCTCTGATATTTTTCATTGGACTCTTGATCTTTTTTTATCATGTCATGTGCATTATATTTTTTCATAATCTCGATTACCACTTCGTGATAAACTGTGAGATTGAATAACATATTAGTGCCTTCTTTATCACTTCTCTGTGAATCTGTGAAAACTATTTTCCTTATCTGAGTGATCCTTGTTTGTTTTAAACATAGCCTCTGCTAAATTTGAAGTAAGTCAATTTGATGGTAAGATTGATTTCAATATGTGGAGTCAAAAAATGAAGGCTATCTTGATACAAATGAAATGTGCTAAGGCTGTAACTGAAAGTTGGCCTGCTGAATTACCTCTTGCTAAAAGAACTAAACTTGATGAAACTGCTTGGAGTACTATCTTCTTATACTTGTCTAAAAATGTGACAAGAAGTATTGGTGAGACTAAGACTGCCTCTGAATTATAGACTAAACTGCATGCTAAATATGTGACTAAGACCACCCCAAATAAATGTTTTTTACTAAAACAATTATTTTCTTTCAAAATGGATCCCTCAGTTGATTTGGATGAAGATTTAAATAGATTTACAAAACTTACCCCCAAGACTTGGCCAACTGTGATGAAAAACTTTCAAAAGATCAGATGGCTGTAGTTTTGTTAAACTCCATCAGTGATAGATATAAGGATATTAAGGTTACTCTAGAGTATGGTAGGGAAAACCTCACTACTGACATTATAATAGATGCTTTAAGGAATAAGGCTCTAGAGATGAAATCTGAATCTAGAAACAGTCACATTGGGGATGGCTTGTGGGTAAAAGGAAAGAGTTTTGGAAAATCTGACTACCATCCTAAACCTTTTACTGAAAATAAAAGCAGATTTAATGATAAACATAAGTCTAAGCCCAATGCTAAGGGTAAAAAGTGTTACTACTGTGAGAAGTTTGGACATTTTGCAAAAGATTGTTTCAAAAAGAAAAATGATTTCAAAGATAAGAAACCAGAGGATGGGAATAATGCTCTAGTGTATCATAAAGCTAATGTTAATACTGAAAATGGTTAAGTCCTTGTTAATGTGGAAAGAAAATTGAGTGATGAATGGATCTTAGACTCAGGTTGTTCCTTTCACACGTGCCCCAACAAAAACTGTTTTCTGGATTTTACCAAGACCACAGGTAGGTTGGTCATTATGGGAAAGGATATTACCTGTAAAGTAAAAGGAATAGGTACTATAAAACTACTGCTAGAAAATGGCAATGTACTATGTCTTAAAGGAACTAGGTATGTCCCTGACTTGAAGAGAAACCTTGTGTCCTTAGGCATGTTAGATGACTTGGAGTTTAACATAAATATGGGTCAAAGACATATTAAGAGCCTGTTTGGGAGAGATTTTTTGGGAAATAATTGATTTTAAATAGTGATATGATGGGAAATGTGTGGTTGAAAAAGAAGAAAAAATTATTGATGTGATGAAAAATATTATTTTATTGAAGAATGTGTGGTTGAAAATGAGAATTGATTTACTGTAGAAAAAGTTAATCCCTCCCAAACAGGGCCTAAAATTCTTAGGGGCAATGATTTAATCATTAGTTCCCCTAAGAGACATGGCCTCTATTTTTTAAGTGCAAAACCTTTACTTGGATTGACTGCTGCTGCTATATCTGAAAACTTTACACTAGCAAAATTGTGGCATGATAGACTTGGTCTTATTGGTAAGAAAAGTCTGAACTATTTGCAATCAAAATGATTTTTTGGAAAACTGAATCTTGGTGATTTTGGATCCTGTGAACAATGTGTTATAGGTAAACAAGTCAAATTACCTTTCCCTACAGGAACTCATAAATCAAAACAAATTTTAGAATACCTGCATGCTGATTTATGGGGACCTGCACATGTCTGCACATTGTCTGGTTATAGATATTTTTTTGCTTATTGCTGATGATTTTTCAAGAAAAATTTGGGTTCTCTTATTAAAAAGCAAAGATGAAGCAATCTCTGTCTTTAAGGATTGGAAAATTCAAGTTGAAAATCAAACTAATCTCAAAATAAAAACCTTAAGGACAGACAATGGTTTGGAATTTTGCAATAATAAATTCAATAATTTCTGTAAAGAACATGGTATTCTGAGGCATAAAACTGTTGTTTATACCCCTCAACAAAATGGTATTGCTGAGAGAATGAACAGGACCCTTTTAAACTGTTTTGGGGTGAGGCTGTCAAAACTGTTGCATTTCTTGTTAATAGATGTCCTACTAAAGTTTTGAATTATGATATACCTGAATCTGTTTGGTCTAAAAATCCTGTGACTTATTCTTATCTGAAAATATTTGGCTGTGCTGCTTATGCTCATCAAAGTATTGGTAAACTTGAACCTAGAGCACTCAAATGTATTTTCTTAGGATATCATGAAAATGTTAAAGGATATAGGCTTTGGGTTCACTCTTAGAAAGGGTACAGAGTTATAATCAGAAAGGATGTAGTTTTCAATGAAACTATTATGCCATGTTTAGAGGGAAAAGAAAATGTTTTGACTGATAAGGATACTCCTTTTGAGGTGGAGTCTTTTCACTCTGAGCAAGACACTCATGCACCTGTAGTAGATGAAACCAGTGCTGAAAATGAAAATCCTATTCAGGACACTGAGTTTGATCAATCTGACCTGCATAATCCTGTAACCCTTGATGAATATCAACTTACTAGAGATAGGGAAAGGAGACATATTAGACCATCTACTAGGTTTGACAATGGTGATTTTGTTTCTTTGTTTACTTACCAAGAGCAATTAGAAAATGAACCAAACTCTTATGAAGATGCTATTAAGTGTAAAGAGAAAGAGAAATGGGTAGAGGCTATGGAAGATGAGATGTCTTCACTTCTTAAGAATGATACTTGGGTTCTTGTTGACAGACCAAAAGATCATAAATTGATAGATTGTAAGTGGATCTATAAAGTAAAGGAAGGGGAAGGTGATAGTAAAAATGTTAGATGCAAAGCTAGGTTGGTTGCAAAAGGCTTTACACAAAGAGAGGGTGTTGATTACACTAAAAAATTTTCTCCTGTAGCTAAGTATACTACTATCAGATGCTTGCTTGCGGAGCTTGATCGGTTAGATGTCAAAACTGCTTTTCTGTATGGTGAATTAGATGATATTATCTATATGAAGTAACCTGTTGGTTTTGAAAAGGGAAATGCTGAAAATAGTGTGTGTCTACTGAAAAGATCACTGTATGGTTTAAAACAAGCCCCTAGACAGTGGTATAAGCGTTTTGACACTTTTACTTTGAAACTTGGTTTCAAGAGAAGTCTATATGACACATGCCTATACTGCAAAGATAATGGAGGTAAAGATTCCTTATACTTGGTCCTTTATGTTGATGATATGTTACTTGCAAGTTGTGACAAATCTGAAATTGAAAACATTAAATCAAAATTGAAATCTGAGTTTGACATGAAAGATCTTGGTTCTGCTAAAAGAATTTTGGGAATGCAGATTTGGAGATATAAGGATAAAAATTTGCTATTTTTTAACCAGCATGACTATGTGATTAAAATTTTGAAGAAATTCAATATGTTTGATTGTGAACCTGTCACTTTACCTCTTGCTAACCATTTTCAATTGTATTCTGAATGTTATCCTAAATATGAAAGTGAATATGCCAGAATGTCTAAAGTGCCTTATGCAAATGTGATTGGATCTGTTATGTATCTAATGATTTGCACCAACCCTGACTTGGCTTTTAGTATAAGTGTCTTAAGTAGATTTATGGGTAACCCTGGTGAAGAGCATTGGAATGCTCTAAAATGGCTACTGAGATATCTAAAAGGAACTGTTAATTTGGGTCTTGTGTTTAAATCAGATAAAAATGGTGTAGTTTTAAGAGGATATACAGATTCAGATTTTGCTGGTGATGGGGACAATAGGAGGTCAACCTCATCTTATTTTTACACACTATGTAGTACTGTTACTAGCTGGAAGTCTCAACTTCAGAAGGTAGTTGCTCTGTCATCTACTGAAGCTGAATACATAGCTGCTACTGATACTATAAAAGAGGGTTTGTGGTTAAATGGTTTATGATCTGAACTAGGATTTGTAGATAACAATGCTATTTTATATTCTAACAATCAAAGTGCAATACATCTTAGCAAGAATCCTATGCTTCATGATCGTACTAAACATATTGATGTCAAATATCACTTTATAAGGGATGTGAATTCAAAAGGGATTATCAAAATTGGTAAAATTGCAACTCAGTTTAATCCTTCTGATATGGGGACTAAGGTGGTACCTTTACATAAGTTTGCTACCTTCTTAAAAATATTATCTGTTGATTCTATGTGATGTTTACAGGTTACTTAGAGCATAATAAAACAAAATGAGAATGCTCATGGCTGCACTAATAGTCCAAGATTCTGGCAGCAAGGTGGAGATTGTGGGATTCGAACCCTGGTGGTGTGCTGCCATAAAGGAAAAGGAAAGAATTCACAAAAATGTGTTTTCTGTTATAACGTTTTAAACATTCAAATTGCTGAGATGGTGACCGTAGACAGATCTGAGCTGTTGGCTGAAACTTCTGGATGACTCTTAACTTACCCTCACCGTTTTCTTTGGATTATTCGAGAGACTCTTCAGTCTGTGACTTTTGAGAGAAAACTTAGGGTTTCTTCATTTGGTTTTCTTCTCTGTTAAATCCTTGATTTGAACCCGTAAAGTGTGAGAGTTTTAATCTCTGATTGTGATATTCTGTGTGAATATCTGTGAGAACTAAGGTTCTGTTGTGAGTTGTATATTAGAGGAAAGTCTGAGGAGTTTCTTGGTGATTCGTCCTAGATCTGTTCATGTATTTGTGAGATAAGTGTTCTTTCTCTATCTTTTGTACTATTTGAACGATTTGTAACCTTCGTTGCCAATTTGGGGCTGTATAGTGCAACTGAGCATTATCCAAATTTGTTGGATGCTCAACGGGGGATGTAGGCGTTTGATTTGGTCGCCGAACCTCCGGGGCTTAGGCCGAAACAATTCTTGTGTTGATTCTTTAATTTCTGTACTCAGTATTTCATGGTTTTGGTTTAATATTGTGTGTGTCCTGGCCTTACATGTTGTTCCCTATTTCTCTTCAAGAGGTCCTTCATTCAGCACTCAGAACCTTCTTAAGGTAAAAACTTTTTAATCTAATGTGCATTGTTGATATGTTAAAAGGAAAGAACAAGGACTTGTTAAGTTCCTGAATGAAGGCTGAATTCATATACGGTTGGCGACTTTGTAGCCAGATATAGCA
The DNA here is from genome assembly GCA_035079005.1 of Fraxinus americana. Lineage (NCBI taxonomy): Eukaryota > Viridiplantae > Streptophyta > Magnoliopsida > Lamiales > Oleaceae > Fraxinus > Fraxinus americana. The sequence continues at coordinate 30,479,170 of CM068718.1, read as the reverse complement.
GCACCAAGAGTAGCCATTGTTGTAGCATGGCCCGGAAATGATACCAAAGTGGTCGTCTCTGGCAAAGGACCACCGCTCTACTACGTCCTCTCTGGTACATCCATGGCGTGCCCCCATGTTTCTGGGGTAGCAGCAACAGTTAAATCTCTACACCCCTCATGGACTCCCTCTGCAATCAAATCAGCTATCATGACATCAGGTTAAAAACTTCAAACAGTTTGTCCGAGCAGTAGCACTGCATGTTTGGTTGTGCTTAAAATTAAGTCAAACTTACTATTAAGTTACTTATTTTACCAAGCATACTAACCTTAACTTGATCCATTTGTTTACCTGCAGCAATTCAGACAAACAATTTAGAGGCACCAATAACTACAAATTCCGGATCAAAAGCTACACCTTATGATATAGGTGCAGGGGAAATAAGAACGTCTGGGCCATTGCAGCCAGGGTTAGTCTATGAGACTGAAATCACCGACTACTTGCAATACCTCTGTTATACTGGATATAACATAACCAAGATAAACCAGATCGCGTCGTCTCTTCCAGCTAATTTTTCATGCCCCACCGAATCAAATTCTAATTCCATCTCCAACATGAACTACCCATCAATTGCCATATCAAACTTGAAAGAAAATGAAAGCAAGAAAGTGATCAGAACCGTAACTAACGTTGACCAAGATGAATCAGTTTACACTGCCCTCATAGATGCACCTAGTGGAGTTGAAGTGGAACCAAATAAATTGCAATTCACAAAGAACAGTAAGAAGGTAACTTATCAAGTGACTTTCAGGCAAACGTTGTCTGCCAAAGTGGACATGTTCGGCTCAATTACATGGACCAATGGAAAGTACAAAGTTCGAAGTCCGTTTGTTGTAGCAATATCGAACGGTAGCCAGTAAAATGATTTCCAGATTTATTAGAAACACTTGTACTAAATAAAATTGAATAGTATGTATGTACTTGTGATTTTGGAAGTTATAGAACGTGCAGCAAAATGCTTAGCACATTGGAGACAAAGAAATGAAGATCACAAGCACTTCAAACCACATCATCATTATTATTATTATTATTATTATTATTATTATTATTATTATTATTATTATTATTTATTTATTTTTACTATCAAATGCTTGACTAGGAATGATAAAACTTCGCGCCCATGGTCCGCATAGTCCCACCCAAATGCAGTAGAAAATTCACGCCCCAAATGTAAACAGGATGGAAAATGGAAAACATGGTCCCGTCCCGAATTTCCCGAAACCTTATAATCTTACCAAGTCTCCAGTACTTGCTAACTTTCTCATTCTCCTTTTCATATCCGAAATGTATAACAGAATAGGCACAAAATATAAGCGTCTATATTCGACTAAAAACTTTCAATTTCTGCAAAATGAAGTGAAATTTAATACTGACATAGGAACAACTTTTTTAAAAAAAATAAAAAATACTGAAATATTTCTACTCAAAAGCCCATTGGTTCTCTATTCGGATCTTCTCTTCTTCTTCGGGAGTGAAGTCATTTATTATGTTGAATATCTTTCGAATCTCATCTGGTGTTTTCCCCTTAATCATGTCTGCAACAGTTCGGCAAGTAAGATCTAGAAGACTCTTGATATTCAGATAGTTAGCAGCCTGAAAAATCAGATGGTGAAAAGGATTAGTTAATGCCGTGAGAAGCACAGTCGGGAGAAATACGATGGAACAAACTGACTAAACAGAGTTCAACAGTACTTGAAGGGAGCCAACAACATTATACGGGTAAAAATCGTGATCTGTCATTGAACTTGGACCCACATTCAAAATGGAAACTGTGTTTCTATTTGTTTACAATTAGCGACTATACTTGAAAAATGGTTTCTAATTGGTCATCCTGTTAGTTATATTATCCAATATTCTTGTGTAGCAAACAACATTGTTTACGTGGAGCCTCGTGAGCCATTAGCCAAGATAATTTTTCCCTGTAGCTGCCACATCAACCCGAGTTTAAAAGCTATCATGCAATTTAGAGGCAAACTTGTTTTAAAAGCTATCATATGATATAGAGGATAACAAGTCTCCACGTGAACAACATCGTTTACCAAGCAAGCTCCTCAATTAATTTAACGTTAACTAAGAGAATGACCGATTGGAAAAAAATTCAAAGTAAAGTGACTAACTGAAAACATAATGATGTTCACCGTTTCGAAACACCAATCAAAGGTCAAAGATCGGTGTCAAAAAAGTGTTTTTTACCCCAGATGTTTGGCTTATATGAGAACCCAAATGAAAATTCCCCACTCCTTTATATGCCTAAATACATTAGTTCAGCACCATCAAGCTTGTTATCTAATTATCCTTAACCCATGAATCAATTACATTGACCCAACAATGTACCGTTCAAAGCCCTATTTCATAAAACACAATGCACCTATAATCTGTAAAATTCTATATTAGGCTTAAATATTGATATTATGAAACCAATTTCAATTTAACAACCCTGACGCACAATTCATAACAGAATCCATTTATAAACCCTAAAACGCGATTTATAAACACATCTACACATAATTCTGCGAAATTAGCACAAAACAGCACTAGTAACGGCAACAACAACAATGATAAAAGCAATTCTAGACACGATCAAACCAATTTCAGCCTAGTAAAACCCCGACGCAAAATTCACAACCGAATCCGCCATAATCCTACAAAAACAGAATCAACAAGGGTAAAATCAAAGCGTATACCATAATAAGCTCGAAGAGTATGTCCTTGTCGACTTTGACAAATTCGGAGTCGAAAGCCTTGAGGTCGTTCTCTGCAACATCGTCGTTGGCTTCTGCGGCGGCGGCTTCGGCATGCTTCTTACAGTATACAATGACCATGGAGAGTATATTTCCGGTAACGTTGGGAACGGGAATGGTGTTACCGGCGCAGTCGTCCTCGATCATATATTTGATGGTCTGAGACTGCATCGCCACCACCTCCTCCACCTCGAAAACCTCCTCATCAGAGCTCTTCAGCGTTATCTTCTTGCTCTCGTTCGACATCGTTTTGCTTTGAGCTGTTGATTTAGTGTTTGTGAAGACTTTAAAGACACAAAACGAAAGCGATGAGAGATTTGCATGGTGCGGCGCACTATTTATAGAGGGAGGAAAATATGGAAAACTACTGGTGGGAAGCAATATGGAAATTTTGGGAGTAGGGCGGTTCAATTAGGTAAACAACTGTTTAATTGAGATAAATTACATGTTTGGCTACGATTATAAAAGGTAATTTTATATGGATGTAAATTAGAAAGAAGTTTTTATGTAAATATGGAAAGGAATCAATAATTTTCTAAAAAAAATTTCACTTCAAAAAATATATCCTAAACAAGCTCTTAATGTTTAAACTTATAATATATTTATTTTTTTTATTTTAATTAAAAATATATTTTGAAGAAACGTTGGAATCAATAATGAGTCGTCCCATGATCACGTGCTTTGGCAAGGTCAAGAACTAGGTCGATTTTGAAAACTATGGTTTAAATAATACATTATTACTTTTTAGCTCAAAAATAAACAAAAAATAAAAAAATTAGTTACCTAAACATATTTGAGGTCAAAAATTTTCTTAGAAGCAATTTTACTTCATAGACTTGGGGTCCATTGACACGGCTATTGTGAGTATGATTTTTTATCGAACTATTTCAAAAGATAAAAGTGAGTTCTGCTATTTGTAGATTAGGATTGACTAGAGATGGCCCCGCCCTCGCCCCACCTTAGACGGGTGCGAGGCGCGGGCTCGGGGGGGTAGCCTCCCCCCCCCCCCCCCCCTCCGTCTCCCTTTTTTCTAATTTGCAGTTAAAATACAAATTTTAAATTTTAAAATCCAAAACAAATACTGCTTAAACTAATTATATCAATATCTAAAGCTAGCACTCAAAATAAACAATATAAAAAAAAAAAAAATTTATTCTTCACGGGCCGGGGCATCTCAGCCCCGCAACCCGAGACGGGGCGGCGAACCCCTTCCCCGCCAACCCGTTTGGGACAGGTTTTTTTGCCTCATTCGGGGTCAGGACGAGAAAAATTACCATCTCTAGGATTGACACTCCGGTGTACACCCCTCACAAAAGAGGAGGGCCCACATGCAATAAAAAATTTGTGAGCTTCCCTATTGTGAGAAGAGTTGTACATTGGGTATCAACACTGGTGTACATATAGAAGGACCCTTAAAAAGTTGTTGACGGTTTGATTATTAATAATAATTAGTATTTATAAAATTGATTTGATTTGTTTGGCAGCATAACTAAAATAGTTGTTTGATTTGTAAATTATACACAGTATATAATTATTGGACTAAATAATATTTATCTCACATCATATAAAAATTAAATATTTAATTATGTTGTCATAATTATTTTAGTATTAACTGTGATAGTTAATATTTATTTATTTAAGACACAATAAAACATGACATGTTGACCTATGAAATCATGAAATGCCATTTATTGTGTCACCTTAAATTTTTCATTCAATTCTAAAATATATTTTAACACACAACATATAAAAAATAATAATATCATAAAAAAAAAAAAAAAAAACTACAGTTTGCAGCAAAGGAAAATTATAATGTTGGCAGCTGGACTCCAAGTGGAAGGGCAAATATTCATTGAATGGGTGGGTTCTCTCAGAAGAAATTCTTCATGTATTAGCAATGCCATTGCTTCCAGTAAATGCTATAACTAGACTTTTTCTTAGGATTTTGGACGTTTGTTTTTCTCCAACATTCTCCATAAGCTTCGATATATACTCTTTGTAGGAATTTTAGGGTATATAAAAAGATTTGAATGTGTGAATTGAAAAAGTCTCCAATAGGTACATTGATTGGGTGCGACTCTTCGAGTGAAAAAAGATGCTTAACGAATGTTACGATCTTTTGATAAGGTGCAATCTAGACCATCAATCATGAAATTGTGCGATCTAATGGTTGAAATGACTTTTGCTAAAATATGCAACTATTAGGAAGAGACACATGAAAATTTATAAATAGGACCCTCCTAATTCCATTTTCTTTACTCCAAATCAATTCGTTATAATTGATTTCTTATTCTTCCTTTATCTAAGTTCTATCAAAGTAATTTTCATATTATTTTGAGTTTTATGTTTGATATTCACTATTCGATATCTTCCATTCTAAAATAGTACAGTCAAGCAGTGGCTCGCCTGACAAAATTAATAGTGCTTTATGTTAATTTTGGAAGAAGTGTTGTATCTTAGGAGACAGATGTTCATTACACCAGTGCAGGGGACAAAATCAGTTTTAAAAAAAATGTGCATTCGCATACTTCGCTTCATTTCATTTCTTTCGTATTTTTACATTTGAGTAAGTGGCTATTTGGTCATTATTATGCACCTATAATGGATTCGATAAGTCGTTATTCTATTTATATTTACATGCACGTATATATAATTTATGCACTAATTTATCCGACACTCTTTGAACAATTCTAACTGATCCGATAACGAAAGGACCGACTGCATTTCACCATAAGATTGACAAATTAGCAGAAGTTTGGGATAATTAATAAGTAAAAACTGAATCAGAAATGTACTTCGATATCATTTGTTAGAGGTAGGGCTGTCCGTGGGTCGATTCGGTTCGATTCTGAAGAGACCCGAACCGACCCAAAACTTTCGGGTATTTAAAAAATGGACCCGTCGGGTCCAAATATAATTATGGAACCGTTCGGGTTCGGTTCCGTACCATAATTAAATTTTTTAATATTTACAGTAACACTACATAAATACAACTAATGACATTTCATTCGTAACTTTTACAAATTAACGTAGCCCAATTCAAAAACATATAAATAACTAGCCGTCCAATAAGATTAATTCAATCATACAAATGCCAAAAAGTAGATATTAATATTACAGCAATACTACATAAAGTATATTCATTTGTTTCAAATTAAAATTGGTTAATGGGTTTTAAAAATGATTTGGACTTTAAAATTAAAATTATGAAATAATCTGATTTATTTAATTAATTTGCTATTTTGTTTAGAAAAAAATAAAATAATTTAATTAATTTAATATAAAAAATAAAAAATAAAAAAATTATTTAGTTTCGGTTCTTCGGTTCTTGGTCTAGACCCGAGACCCGACCCAAACCCATCGGTTCTCGATTCGGGTACCCGTTCGGGTATTTAATTTATGAAGAACCACTCGGTTCGGTTCGGGTTCGGGTTCGGTTCGGTCCGGTTCGATTTGGGACTTTTGGACACCCCTAGTTAGAGGATCATATCCTCGAGCTCCAGACGCAAAATTTATGCCTATGACAAGATCTTGAGCTTTAGTGATGGATCAAGGTATGGAGGCAGAAGAGCTTTAATTCCCAATTCTTCAGCTGAAATAAAGGCCATAACGAAATTTTGTTCAGTCCAAACAGAGGCATGCATAGCTGGGGAACGGAAAGGTAGTTGAATAATTTGTATTCAACATGAAAGATAGTTGCTTCTTTTCTTTCAAGGTTGAGTGGTGCTGGACTTCTACTTTCTACTGTCGGATGTGTAAATCGTGCTTGTGTTGGCATCTTCCGTTTGACCTTCAAAGAATTTCACATTGATAGTTTTTGCTAGCTATTTAGACCTCAAAATTGCTTCTATTTTTGTCATAAAAGTGAAATTTTGGGTTGGTAATTTGATCGTATGATATGTTAATTTATCAGAATAGGCATCATATACATATTTGTGGATCCAAATATCAGGGGATGTTAATATCGAGCATATCGAATACAGCTTTCAACAAAATTTCGTATGCATCCAAAACATTGCGTAAGAAATTCTGTATTGAGCCAATTAAAATGGTTTTGATTATCTGGTTGAAACAAGAATAATATTATTCATAGTGAAGACTATCGATAATCGTCCTACGTGGCATACACATGACAGTTCATTATCTGATGCATGAAACAATAAAAAACTACTACATTAGTGCATCAAATAACAAACTGCCATGTATATTAAAAGGTTACCACACTACATTAATTGTTTTGCCAAACTACCACATTAAGTGATAATTTTACCATTGCTAGTAATTTATTCTTCACTATGAATAGCATTACCCTTTTGGTTAGAAATTCAAGCTCGAACTAACCACAATATTGACTTTTCCAATAAAATATAATGTTCCCTTTTTGGTGGAACTTAAAAAGTTCATAAAAGTCTTTACCGTTCATAAACATGGGTATAGCAGCGTAAACATGGTTAAAGACTACAGAACACACTTAGTTTCTGATAGTGATCAAATAATAGTTCAGCCAAATCTCCAAGGCACGGTATAGCAGCGTAAACATGGGTAGGGCCGTCCAACCTATCAAGATATTGGGTCGCGCAATGCAGAGCCTCATTTGTCCGACCATGTCAAGCCACCCCAAAAGTGAACGGACTCAACCTATTTATTATGTACACCTATGTAGAATGTACTATGTTATTGGACAACGCTACACTGAGCAGGGGTGATGAATAAAATTTGAACATCTTTATTCACAAATTGTCAAACAAGTGTCGTATGATTCTATGTAGTATGTGACACGTTAGTTGTACTTGATTGTTGTACAAAAGTAGAAAAAACCCATTAACATAAACTTCGATTTACATTTATATGTCAATTAACTTCAGTGCATAACATATTAAAGCAATCATAAGATTTCCAAAATACAGAAAATTAATTCAAAACCAGCTCATCGACGTCTATTCAGAAAAATCAACCAAAGGACAATTGCAAGCAAACCCAAATTATTTGCCAGAGAACTCAACAATTGAATAAAATGACTTAACAACTGTGAAGGGGAATGTGACAATCAATCCCACATGGATCAGTGAGAACTGACAAGGAAAGGATGCTGGCAAACCCCGCACTCTATGGTCTCGGAGCCTGAACTGGGAACTTGAACCTGCACCAATTTCGTACAACACGATGTAATTCTGAAGAAAGCAACGTGACAATTTACAAAAATGCAAGCAGAATATTTTAACCTGCAAATGGACTGTACAGGTAGGGCAGGCAACCTCTTTCATCCGCCTTCCAGAACCATCTGACCTGGAGCCTGATGCAGAAAAAATAGCATAACTGGCTGTCCATTTGCAATCTAAAAATCAAGGCATAGCCATAACAAGTAGAATAGAATACTATCCAATCCAAGTCATCTCCAAGAAGCAAATATGTTGAAACAGAAACCATGTTACATAATTAACCATGAAAAAATGACTAAGGCTGTGTTTGATTAGCCACAATTTCCATGAAAAATGGAAAAAATTTTCCATTTTCCATCTTTTGCGCTGTTTGATAGCCTAAATTTTCCACGAAAAATATTTTCCCACCCCACCCACCACGTCTCCGGCCGGCTGCTCAAATATTTTTTTTTTTTTTTTTTTTGGCAATGGAAACAAATGTCATGACCAATTGTAAAAAAAAATTTCACTTTAATGGACAATTTCCATGTAAAACAAAGTCAAACGAATACTAAACTTTGATGAAAAAAATGATTTTTTAGGAAACAATTTTTTTTTCATTTTTTTTTTTACTTTTTGGCAATGGAAACAAATTTTATAACCAATTGTGGAAAAAAATATCACTTTAATGGACAATTTTCATGTAAAACAAAGTCAAACGAATAGAAAATTTAAAAATTTTCCGGGTGGAAAATTATACCAATCAAACACACTTGAAATCATTTTCCCTGCAAAACATTTTCTAGGCAAATCTTTTCCCTGTAAAACATTTTCTTTCCACCCATTTTCCACCCTTGCAATCAAACGCACCCTAAGTGAACAACACCATAAATGGTAGGCCATCCAATTTTTGCTTCAGTAGGAACAATTATTGTCATTTAAACACCTGAAGGAGCCAAAAACTGCTAAAAAGCAGGTCGATAAATCTGGCCAAATGGTGCAAACCTAACGAACTCCCATTTTCTAAACTCCAAATCCAGAAACATGAAAAAAAAATGACGGAAGAAACCAAGTACAAATGAGATCAAGTGCTCAAAGAGAAACACCCTAAGACAAGCACAGACTGGATTGGATTTGGTAATAACGAAGTCCTTAAAACATCAAAAACATGCAAGCCAACTTTTCTAGAAACAAAAGCACAAACATATGCACCACAAATAGGTAAAAGCCACAAACAGGAACAAGATTACATGGTTCAGCACTAAAATTTACCTGATGATGCCTTGCGGTTTCTTTCCATCTCCTCCTGTAAAAACCAGCGAAAGATATCAACAGTTTGACAAACCCAATTCATCCTATTTTAAGAACAACGCTACATAGAACATGGAAATGCTAGGAAAGAAGATGAATTAAAAGCTCCAACAAGAATTATTTTCATTCAGGCATAATGCAAATGAGTGGTTGTCATGCTTAATCCATAGTACCACCTAAATCTCAGCATCAGAATTCAGAGCTATTCTGCTCATGTTCACCAGTATCATGGAACTTTTGGGAATGTTATGAATGCAATGTAGTACCGCACAACACTTGAAGGATATTCAACTGCCTAAACATATTTCAATTTGAAAGCTTATAATACCAACAAGGAATTAATTTACATGATAATGTTCCACACATTTGACAGTTTGACATTCTGAGAAATAACAACGGATACAAGGAGACGAGAAAAAAAAAAAAGTCTCTTGAGTTCGAGTGCATGTGTCAGCATAGGTTGTCACAGCATGCACCATATTATTATTAGAGAGGGACAAAGCTTATATATCATCAATAAATGGCGACAGACAAATAACACAATAAATGCCGTGGAGGAAACTTCAGATTAAGTGTCACCTGAAGCTTTTTGGCAAGATCCTCATGACTTGGCAATCCAGTTGATCCGCTGACAGAAGAATCTTTAGCAGTGCTCAACCTACGAGAAACTTCAGCCTATAAAGAAATGGCATGCTAAGTTAGTCTGCAAGATTTCTGAGAGAACTATGGAAAACGACGAGCGAGAAGAACATTAGTCGTTGCTACATACCAAGCATCTGTCACAAACTCTAACAACTGGAGAATTGTCATCAGCTGTAAGAGCAGTCCTGCCTTGAGTGCACTTGTCACAAAATATATCTCCACAATTCCTGCAGTGATGCTGAAAAAAGGGGGGCCTTGTCATTATCATACAAACTGTAATATATATCAGAATAAAGATGAGATAGATGTAAACTAGAAAGAAGGGACATGCCTTGCGCACAAAAGCATTAAAATCTGTCCCACAGCCTGTGCATTTTGTTACAGCTTCATCAGGAACCTATTAAAGTTAAACAGGAAATGAATGAAAGCCTGGACAAACTAAAACTTAAAAGACTAGTGCTCCTAAAAATGAACATAGGCATAAAAAAATGCACTCTTAATATAAATGACACAGATTCAAACCATGTTTAATGGATATAATAGCTAATGAATAATTTTGCAATCATAAAAAGCAAGAACAAAAGGCAAATGAATAAAGAAAGAAAGAGGTGCAGCATGCTATCTCTTTTTAAATTTTTAATCAGGGGAATATTACTTCCCCGCATTCATGGAGAGGGTAAGTGATTTAGGATGTTATGAAACAATTATAGAAGGGGAAAGGGAAAGGGAAATAGAGAAAGGAGGGATATAAGAGAGAAGAAGAGGGAGAAAATAGAGAGAAATTGGCGGAGAACATCAATTTATTTCATTATCAAACTTGTGTCTTATTACAAAGCATAAGCCCCATTATATAGGGTTTCAATTAGTCTAATTTAGGTAAGATATATCTAACAAAATACTAGAGAATCTATCAAATTTAGGTAAGAAACATCTAACAAAATACTAGAGAATATATTAAAATACTAGAGAACTAAAATCCTAATTATGTATCAAATATTGGAAGTCTTCTATAATAATATCTTCTAGGATATATTATGGGGTTTGAGGGTTGTGTATTGAAAGCGGATTTACTTTTTTATTGAACTAACTAGGAACGAATGCTAAAGAGCTTGAAAAAATGTTGCTGCTCTTTAATTTCTATTTTGTATTTTGGTGATGGGTGAAAAGGGTTGTGTATGGAAGGTGGTTGTAGGGATTGGATGGATGGTCGAAGGCGACAACATGTATATGGATGGGATGAGAACGATTGGTGGATTTGAGAAGGTATAGATCAAAAGAGAATGAATTGCTTTGTTACCAAATTGACGTAAGATGCAATAGAAGTATAGAACAGTTATAGGAGAAGGGGAAAGGGAAAGGGAAAGGAGAGAAGAGTTAGAGAATAGATAGAAATTAGGGGATAATATCAATTTATTTTACTATCAAAGTTGTGTCTTATTACAAAGCATAAGCCCCCTTTATATAGGGTTTCAACTAGTCTAATTTAGGTAAGATATATCTAGTAGAATACTAGATAATCTATCAAGTTCAAGTAAGAAACATCTAACAAAATAACAGAGAATATATTAAACTACTAGAGAATCTAAAAACCCTAATTATGTATCAAATATGTAAAATCTTCAATAATAATATCTTCTAGGATCCCCATTAGTAAGGCTCTCCGCATTCCATTGACTTTATTGCAAGACAATAAAAACAGGGACGAAGGGCCTTTTCTTGAACAATTATTGTCTCCACTCAAGATGCAGCCCCCGATCCAATATCATATCAGACCCTCCTTCAAATTGCCGCTACTCTCCTTTTGCATCTTATAAATTCCGTTCTTCGTTCAAGAATATATCAAAGATCTCTTTTTAAGGAGAAAAGCTACAGCATCAACAGCCACCTATCGCGTGATTCTACCGGAAATTTAGTGTAAAGCACTGATCATCTCACATCTTCTCAACAGGATTGACCCCCATCTTTTTTCATTTTCCACAGGGAAACTTGCCACTTCTAAAACGATTTCCAGACAGGCACCTTACGCTTACAACCATAAAAGCCAAATAAAAAACTACTTTTCCCGTAACTCAAGCTGGATATGAGATAAGCCATGTAATTTTATGTTCAAGCCCATACAATTTCATCGATACTATAAACTTATACAAACACCTCTCAAGTGATTCGACAATTCAGAGATATTTGGACAATACATGAAAAATGAATTTTATTGAGTAACACCTAGGAAAACAAGTATTAATAAAAAATTTCACCCACTCAAATAAACAAAATAAAGGAACGCCATCTTACCCAGTGATCTTTCTCCTCATTAACAGGCTTTATTTTATTCATCCAGTCTGCAAAGCCTTTCTTCTTATCAGTTGGTTGTTCAGCAATCTTAGGAGTTTCAGAAGGACGACTTCTTCCACCCATCTCCTTAAACTGCAGTTTAAAGAATGAGTCATAAACATTTTACCATCTGATGAGTGGCTGTGTGAAAGCAAAAGAGTATAGGGCTACAAAAATGTGTGGAAGAGTCAACGAAGTTTCATAGAATTGTAAATGTTATTACACGATCAAGAGAGTCATTTTCTATCAATTTCAGACCTGTACAGTTGCCGCTGTAACAGTATCCAAAATGGTGTTGGTGGTATAACTATTTGACTGCAGCCTGATACGCCTTGGTTCAAAGTCCACAGAACTTTTTGACCAAAAAGCAAATGTTGAAGAATCAAAAGCCTAAGAAGTAAAAAACAAATTCCTCAGTCAGCATTCAGCCAAGGTACAGAACAAAAAAGGAGCAAGAGCAGAGACCAAAAGAACCTAATATAATTTGGATTACAACACCTAATCCTATAAATTCTTAGCAACGCCAGCAATTCATGAGAGCAATGAACATGATGTAAACTTATATGGCCTCTCGGCCCGCTCCCGTATGGGACCCATCCACTCCCATAAACTTTTCCACTTGCCCTAAGCATTATCCCCGTCCCAAAAGTTTAGTCAAATGTCTAGCAAATAAAATTAATTGGAGGACACCCCCGTATTTAATAATTCAAGTTTAGAAGGTGACAGATAATACATATGTTAGGGACAGCAATTGAGCTCACTTCAAAACAAAATCATAATTTTTCATAATAAAGCCTGCGAATCTTGAAGTTTCTAAGACTACAAGTCCATAGCCGTCCATGTCGCTATCATAGCATATAAACCCATCGACCCAAGTCCCAACCATACACCTTCACACTAAAAAAGAAAAAAGAAAAAAAAAAGTATAAATAAAAGCGTACTTCACATCTAGTTATTGTGTCGAGAGGATAAATTCGCAGAATCCGACTGGTTGCTGGGTCAAGCATACGAATTCCATCCAAGCCAATCTGGAAAGATTCCACAACAAAATATGAAGTTAAGATCTCAGCTAGTCCTGCAAAGTAAAATAAAAGTATATCCTCTTTGCCTAATAAAGACAAAAAGATGCATGTAATCATTATGAAACATCGCAAGCACAACATATATGTAACTCTTCGTTTGGAGAACCAACAACTGACCTGAATAATATATGAAATTATCACTCGACCAAAGATATGAAAGAGAAAAACAAAACTGAAGATCCCGAGAATTAACAAGCTAAGTGAGCACGATCCTCAGAGTATAAATATGATAGATAACTGAAGTGGATTTATGTATGAGCGTGTGTCGTGTGACCATGACATGTCTACTGGAATATACCATCAACACACTTCAAACAAAAGGTAACGCAAATATCAACCTCTAGATTCATGTTATCGTCTTAGAGCATATCCAATAGACTCTCTAAACACAAAATGCATTATATTTTAGAGAGTCAATGCTTAAATATAAGTTCTAATACACACTCTATTCTAACCCTTTAAAATAGAAAGTAAGTTTGGAGAGAGACAAACACACTCTCTATTCTTACTATACAAGGATTGCATTTAATAAATTACATATTTCAATACTCTATTTTTTAAATTATTCAAATCATATTTAAATTGATTGGTGATTGATATATAAAAAAATATGTGAAATAAAAGATGAAGAGAAATCAATAAATATTTCTTCAAAAAAATAAAGAGCCAAAATAAAGAACACTGTTATAAAAACAAATTTACTCTCTTAAGCCTTCGTTTGTTTCTCATTTTTCATCCATAAAAATGAAAAATATGACCATTATCCATCACATCAAACCATCAATTTTGAATTTCTATCTCTTGTATGGGGCCCAATAACGGCTATATTTTTCATTTTCATTCTACAATAATGAGAATCAAACGGGGCCCTAAATTTAAATATACACCCTATTACGCAAAAGATGCTTTTTTTTATAAATAAGTCTCTTGGAAAAAATAGAAAGCACTGTTCGAGTGCATAAAAAATTTACTCTCTAAATTTAAAAGTGTTTCCTATTATACAAAAGGCGTTTTTTATAAAATAGAGACTCTCTTGCAGATGCTCTTATTAGCTTAAATTTAATACTAACATATCTGGATCAACACTTTTGTCCCAACATGTGACTGTCGTGTATCTTTTACGGTTATTCTTCCAAGAAATGACAATGGACAAAAAGTTAATGCATACAATGCAAAAAGGCCAACACAGAACAATCAACAAAAAGCATTTCCAAATCATGATCAAACACAAAAATTGCACACAATACGCATGGGGTTTCTATTCATATGCATCGAATTGTAAATTTACTCAATTACATAAACCCTGCATTATTATAAGCCCAAACCCGAAAATACGATAGCTTTTCAGTTTTTAATATCTGATATCAAATAGTACCACGAAAAAGGAAAAAATTATAATTCCATGATATCATAACCTAGCAACAGAAGAACATCAGGTATTCAAGTAGTTTTAAATGAATATAATTTTACTGAAACCTTTTGGCTCCACAAATAAGTCAAACAATCGAGTGAAAAAGAATTGCTTTAGAATATCAATTGATACAAACTGATGATATCATTATAACAACATTAATGAAGACATGGCAAAACATTGTAAAGTCAAGATAAAAGCCAAATGAAGCATAAGAACTATAATTGAGGAAAAAAGACAAAACATGGGCAAAGAAATAGCCAGAGAACTTTACGGTGGCAAAATACAGCTCTGCTACAGAACACGTTGGACCTGACAGTGTTACCACATTCATAATGATTTGCACATTTGAAAATAACTCAAGTCTGCATTCGTCCTCTAGTTCAGAAATTTCAAAGCCATATCAATTTATGAACATAGTACAACGGATATTTGTTGACAATTATAGAATATAAACAACTAAGGTAAAAATAAAATTGCAACAGAACGTTAATGGAAATTTCTGCATAATAGACCTGACAAAGAACGTCCATGGTGCTCTGGCCAGCACTTTCTGCTAATAACTTAACTCTGTACTTCTGAACCCCACCATTCGTATCCTGCTGTGAATCCGCCTTCGGAACCGCCTTCACAACCTTCAACCCAGCATTTGTTGACCGCCCATTCCCTGAAGGAGAAGAATGCCCGATCGGCCTGCCAAAATCATCAAATCCTGACCAAGTCGACGACTTGGGAGCTGTTCCCCGAGCCCCATACGGCTCCGAGCTTCCTTTGTAAGCATAAACCCCTTCATTATTCCCAAAACCACCATCATTCTTCCCATACCCACCGTAGCCACTCTCAGGTCGTTTTCCATACAAATCAGAACCAGATTCAGAGCCGCCCCGACCGTAATTCCCTTCAAAATAACCACCCGGGTGATCGTATTTCACAGAATGGTCATAAGTACTTTCATAAACAGGTGGATTGGATTGATTAAACTGAGAGCTATACGGTGAAGGGTATTGTGTATTGGGTCCAACAGGTTTAGGGTTTGGGGAATAATTGGCTGCAGGCTGATCATAAGATGAGTAATACGTCTGCTGTTGCGGTTTCTGTGGTGACGGGGTTTGGTATTGTCCATGGACTTCTAACTGGGGAAAAGAATAAGAGGGTTGAGGTTGTTGAAACGATGGCGCTGTGGGGAGAGTATCAGGATTTTGGGGAAAGTGAGGATAGGATGAAGAATTATGCTGGTAAGAAGTGGTGGAGTAATCGGCGGATGAAGGAGGAGGGGCGTAATTGTTTGGGGCGACGGGGGGTGCGGAAGCATAAGAAGGTGGCGGTGGTGGGTAGCGAGTTAAATCGTCGATCGGGTTCGCGTTAGGGTTGTGGGTTTGGGGGTATTGCTGGTAGTAGGGAGTGGAGGGGTAATCGCCGTGTTGCATTGTTTTAGACGACGACGTATCTGTGAAGGAGTAGTCTTTTCCGGCGATGGTTACTTTAGAAAACAAACAGAAATAATTGGAGAGAGAAATGGGAGAAGAATGCATATGAGGACTTAAAAGCGTTTAAGAAGCGACAAACGCTTTTTAGGAAATATAAGCCTATTCTTAGATGAGGTCAATTTTTTATTTTTATTTTTTTTCTTATTAAAACGACGCAACATAACAATTTCGAATATGTATGTAATCGGGGGACTCTCCGACTCATTCCGATTTGATTATAGCAAAATGGTAGATGTAGCAAGGGTTTATTTCACAATAAACGAACTTATATTCTATCCGTAGAAAGATAGAAACAAATTTGAGGTATTTGCAACAAGCACGTCATCTTGAAATACAAGCAACCTGTGCTTTAACAAACACCAACCCTATAAGATCGCATAGCACTGAAGCCCTCGCTCTTCGTCTATGATGATGTATTAATATTCATTCTCCAATTCCAAGCGGGTTGGATTAATCTTTTCAATCTTCAATTCCAAAAAGTTGAACATCTTCAAGCTTGAATCTTCATATGTTAATCAAAACCTCTATATATATATATACAGAAATGATCTAATGAGTACCGGTGCTCATCTTATCCTAAGCACCAATGAGTTGGCACATTAATTCATTGGTGGATAAAGATTTTGTGAGTTCCAATCCACCAATGAATTAATGTGTCAACTCATTGGTGTTTAGGATAAGATGAGCACCGGTGCTCATTAGATCATTTCTGTATATATATATATATACCATTTGATTCACAACTTTGTATTGCAATCTGTTTTTGCATTGAACTTCATTTTCTTTACGACGGTAGAATATTTGTCATGTGAAGATCTTTATACCAACCTTTGTGCTATAATTTCTTCACATACTCAGCATGCAAATCTTCATTTCGCTTCTTAGGCCTTCGGTTGTTTGATCCATTATTGCAACTCTTCATCGTTACTTCCAATCACCTTGTTTCATCCCAAATTTCCTTCAAGTTTTGGTCTCTTCTGTTTTAATCCTTCGACTTTCAATTCCTTCCATTTTGGTTCCTAGTCTTCTCCAAGTGTCCTTTTTAATCCCAAAATTTATGAATATTTTTAATTAGCTCCCAATTGTGTCCAGTACCTTCACATTGGGAAATTGGTCTATAAAAGTCAAATACAATATAAAGTGAGTAGATTTTAGCTTAATCAATCACCTTTTAAGTAATCTCAAGGACTTAAATAATCATATAAAATACACTTATAAGATTTCGTGTTAACCTTTAAACTTATATACTTGGCCCCGTTTGACAAAGCTTTTTAAATTAAGTAAGTAGATCTCACGAGATGTCCACGATGGGCTAAATATAATAACTTGTAGGCTCTTTCAAATTCATGGATTCTTTTAACTCGTTTTGGGAGATTGAAATGCTGGGAAGCTAAAGATGATTTCGATAAAAAAAAAAAATAAATAAATTTAATGATGGGTCCCATGAAATGAGAGATTAAAAGTGGTTAGTAACAATCGATCCAATATAATATATTATTAAAATTAATTGTTAACTTTGATCTCGATTTTTAACAACTTTATTTCCTTACACATGTAATGTTAATTAAATCATTAAATATGAAGTATATTTTTCTATAAATAAAAGAACAGTTCAGCCTGCAAATGAAATTACTTTATATTACACGATGAATAAAATAGTTGACGATATTACCTAGTTTAGTTGTCATTATTCAATTGTTCATAATCTGAATTTTTTATACAAACAATGAGATAGCATCATATTTGTTGCCAACTATGATAACTTCTCTCTAAACCTCAATAAAGAACCTCGCGTGTAAGAAAAATTGCCTATTTTGAATAATTTACATTAATCTCAAGTCTATGCTCAAGATGCAGCCTCTCTCATACCAATATTGACTGATATTCTCTACTTTTATCGATAGACCATTTAACAGGGTTTCTACTTCTTGTAAAAGAGATTTACGATGAAATTTTTTTAAAAATCTTCTAGTAAGACCAGGGGGGACCCAACTATAGCCCAGTGCAGGCAGATGCCTGCACTGAGATTTGGGCCGCCCCAATTTTTTCATAAACCCAATACAAAAAAAAAAAAAAAAAAAAAACAATTGTGCCTATTATATGGCCCAAATGGCAAGCCCCATTACAATACCAAAATCCAAACGAGTTTCTTCTGAAGCTCCACTCATTAACCGCCCTTGCGCCGCTGCATTCACGACGCTGCAGCCATCGGCCCACCGCTCACCTCCCCACCCTGCCTGCATCCACTAGCATCTCCAGACTCCAGGCGCCCAGTTTTCATCAGCCAGGCAGAGGCTCCTAGACCCCAGTAGCCAGTAGGACTGTAGGTGAGTCCGTGAGTTTTATTTAATTTCTATTGGTTTTCAATTGCTATTGGATTTGGCAGCAGTCGCCAGTCTGTAGAGTATTATTGCAAAATAGGATTTGTGTGTTGGGTGTTTGGTCTTTCATCTTTGGAGTATAAAGAATCAAAGATCATTACTTCACCTGAATCATATTATCGAGGATTCGAGTTCGAGAGGGAGAGTCAGAGGGAGAGACTAGAGAGAAAGCAAGAAACCTTGAAAGTTGAAAGAATTAAAGAAAAGAATCTTATATGATTGTTGAGCAATTTTTTATTTGTTTTCTTATTGATCCCAACTCCCAAGGTGGGAAAATAATCAATGGACATAAGACAATGTTATCTAATTCTAATTAGTAATTACCTATCGTTTTTTGCGTAGTTATTTTTCTCTCTCGAGACATTTTATTTTGTTTATTTACATTCTAATTACTATTTATTACAGTTAGTCATGGAAAGATTTTATAAACGAAAAGCTCTTGAGGTTGCAAAAAATGTTTATGACGAGACGTCAAATGGAGACGATTTTGATGTTGCACAACTTCCCACCGATCCTGGATTAAGGACTCCAATCTTGAATTACAATTCTAACATTAGAGATCAAGTTCGAAGAGCATATATGCAAAAGGGTCCTTGTCAGTCGTTTAACCATGAATTTGAGAAAAGACAATTTGGAGAAAAAGAATACATGCGATTCAATCCTTCTTGGTTTAACGAGTTTGATGGTTGGTTGGAGTATAGTGTGGCAAAAGAGGCAGCTTTTTGCTTGTATTGTTATCTTTTTAAAACAAATAGTGGGAAATAAGGTGGAGGCGACTCATTTGTTGGTGAAGGATTCACGTATTGAAAAGATAAAAAGAGGCTTGGTACTCATGTTGGAAAGCATAATAGTTCACATAATCAAGCTCGTATTAAGTGTGAAGCTTTGATGAATCAAGAACAACACATTCAAACGGTTTTCTTCAAGCAGTCAGAACAAATGAGAAATGAATATCGTGTCCGTCTTATTGCATCAATTGATTGTGTTCGAGTTTTGTTGAGACAAGGGCATTCATTTCGGGGCCATGATGAATCTAAGAATTCTCTGAATGCAGGTAACTTTCTAATTCAATTACAATTTCTGGCCGATCATAATCATGAGGTTAAGGCCGTGACATTTGAAAATGCACCCCAAAATTGAAAATTAACATCCCCTAAGATACAAAAGGATATCGTACGTGCTTGTGCTACTGAAACGATAAATGTTATTATCAAAGATGTTGGCGATTCATTATTTTTTATCATAGTGGATGAATCTCGTGATGTGTCAACGAATGAGCAAATGTCGGTTGTATTACGTTATGTGAAAAATGGGCTTGTAAATGAACGTTTCATAGGTCTTGAACATGTGTCCACTACCACAGCTGTCACACTCAAGGCTGCTATTGATAAGATATTTTCTAGATATAATTTAAGCATTTCTAATTTACGGGGACAAGGTTATGATGGGGCAAGTAATATGCAAGGTCAGTTCAATGGTCTCAAAGCACTCATTTTAAATGAGAACCCTTGTGCCTTTTACATTCATTGTTTTGCTCATCAACTTCAACTAGCTCTTGTAGCTGTGTCAAAGAAGAATATGTCGATTACTAATTTCTTTCGTGTGGTTGCAAATGTGGTAAATAATGTTGGAGCATCGTCTAAACGTTGTGATCTTCTTCGAGAAAAACAATCAGCTTTTATTGTTGAGGCATTGAAGAATGGTGATATTTTAAGTGGACGGGGCCTTAATCAAGAAACTACTCTTCAGCGTTCAGGTGATACCCGTTGGGGATCACATTATAATTCCTTGGTTAGCTTGATTAGCATGTTTACGGCTGTTGTTGATGTACTTGAAATAATTGTTGAAGATAGATCAAGTACTTGTGATCAAAGAAGTGATGCATTCAATTTATTGGAGTCAATGCAATCATTTGATTTTGCATTTAATCTACATTTAATGAGAAATATCTTAGGAATTTCAAATGATTTGTCAAAGGCATTACAAAGGAAAGATCAAGACATTGTCAACGCAATGGACATGGTGAAAGTTTGCAAAAGGAGACTCCAACTTATGAGAGATGATGGTTGTGATTCTTTCTTGCAACATGTTTCTTCTTTTTGTGAGCATCATTATATTGATATTCCAAACATGGATGCTATGTTTATGCGTTCCGCACATGGTGGTCGCCCTCATCGTAATCCTCCACAAATGACCAACTTGCATCACTTTCAGGTAGATTTATTCTATTATGTCATAGATATGCAACTTCAAGAATTGAATGATCGTTTCTCGGAGGTAAATACTGAGTCTCCTTTGTGTAGCTTGTTTGTGTCCACAAAATTCATTCTCTGCTTTTGATAAAAGAAAGTTGACTCAACTTGCTAAGTTTTATCTACGAGATTTTTCAGAAGTAGATATATTCACACTCGATGATCAACTTGATAATTACATTTTTGATGTCCTCTCTAGCAAAGAGTTTGAAGAATTAAATGGTCTCAGTGCTCTCGCACAGAAGTTAGTTTTGACAAGTAAGAGTAGATCATATCCAATGGTTTACGAGCTCTTGACTTTGGCGCTAATTCTTCCGGTTGCTACTGCTATGGTAGAGAGAGTATTTTCTGCCATGAACATTGTAAAGGATAGATTGCGCAATCGAATTGGAGATGAGTGGATGAATGGTAGTCTTATTGTTTATGTGGAGAAAGATATATTCTTAAAGATTGATAATGAGGCGATTGTACAAAGATATCAAAGTATGAAAACTCGTAAAGAACAATTATAAGGTATTTCATTTTAGTATAATGTTTGTATTATAATTTTATTTTATTTTTACTAATACCGCCCGCACTGAAAAAATTTCCAGGGTCCGCCCCTGAGTAAGACAAAGTACTTTAAAAAAATATAAACATGTTCAAAAACAACTTATTAGGCTCTGTTTGAGCCCTATTTCTTGAAAAAATAGATTTTTTAATAATTTTTTTTAGAATGTGTGGTTAAAAGTTTGGAGTTTACGTACAAATTTATTTTATTGGTAGAATATATGGTTGAAATTAAATTTGAGAAAAGAAAAAGAAATTTTAGATAATGAAGTTCAAATAGAGGTAGTCTCAAAATAACTTTTAGAAAGTCCCGTCAAACACCACTTGTAAGGACAACAAACCAATCATGCTACATTTACATTCTCGTTTTTACTCACATTTACAGAATTTAAGCTTGGCAAGATTTCATACTATTGATGAGTGTTCTGCACTCATGATATTTATGTCACTTAATTCATTATTTTGTCATACTTGAGAGAATTTTAGAGTGTTTTTATGCGTGTTTTGATGTTGTGATGTAGGTTGATGAGATTAAAGAAAATAAACAAAAGTTGGAAAAGAAATGGCTAAATTGTAAGAGATCTAAAGTTCGGGGACTAAAGTACAAATATTGAAAAGTTATACCGAACCTCACGATGAAGATTTGAGAGTGATCGGAGCCAATTGGATGAAGAAAGATGTCAAAATGATCAAATTTAGTCAAAATATGATCACAAATCAATTTACAACCGAAAAGTTTTGCTCCAAATTTTTTGTCTCATATTGAGACTCATTTTTGACATAGTAAAAAATCGAATTGGAGAATGATGTCTGAAGCAAAGTTGTAGGCCTTTGAGTTAGCTTTCCAACGCAACTTGAATCATTTCAATCGGATATCAGGAGAAAGATCTATGTTAAAAATACTGAAAGAAGCGTAAACTGAATTTCAGCGAACCGGGCGCCTTGGCGCCCACAATGCTGAAAATCAACAGAATACGCGGCGTCCAATCTGGGCGCCCAGGCGCCCGATACCGAGACAGAGAAAAAATGGAAATTTTAAAAGATTTTCGACCCGGTCCAACCCTATTTCGTCTTACAACTTGTGGACACTATAAATACCATCATAAAGACCTTATTTTGGAAGGTTGGAGAAGGAGGAAAAAGATACAAAACGGCTAAATTTTCAAGGACAGTGAGAAGAGGGATTTGAAGAAATCAAGTGAAAAAAGGGTGGAAATATCAAAGGGGACTTCGATCAACACTCCAAAAAGAGTTTTTCTTACCTCCTCCTTTATGTTTTTCATTGTAGATTGTTTAGATTTTATGAATTTCTTTATAAACTAAATAATTTAGCTAGGGTTTGATGTAGCTACTTGAGATTATGATTTGATGAATTTATAATTACTTCTTTTGGATTTCCCACGTGTATTTAATTATGTCATGAATTTAATGCTTTCAATTACCTGATCAATAATTGAATGAATATATGCTAGTCAATTCCGGCACTCGAGAGAGGGGAATTTAGGCGTGATCATAAGATTGACGCAACGTAGGTTTTATGGGTTTCGAGAGAAAGTGTAAAATCTATGAAACTTACTTCACAAAAGAATCGGGACTTTGATAAATTCTAAGCTTTAATTCGGAATAGAGATATTGGGATTAAATTGTAGGATTAATTTCTAGCCGGCACTCGAGAGAGGGGAGAGAAATACAATTGGATTCTTGCTTTTAAATATTGGATAATTAATTGGATAATTTGATATCATTGAATCAGAATTGAAAGTTGGTGAAATCATTCCCTAGGCTTCTTCATTTTGATAATTTATATTCCTCAATTTTGTCTCAACCAATTTCTTTACTTTAGTTTAAAACAATCAACCAACCATTCATCAATTGTCTAGATAAAATAGAAGTTGCATAATTATAATACTTAGTGGAATTAAATTACAATCCCTGTGGGTTCGACATCCTAACTTTCATACTATATTACAAAACTTGACACCGTACACTTGCGGCATAAATTCACGTTATAGAAAACGCGTGACAAGTTTTTGGCGCCGTTGCCGAGGAAATTAATGATTACCAAGTAGCTTTTATTTTAATTTAGATTATTTTTATTATTTTTATTTTGTTAATTTTAGTCACCCACCTTGATCTCTTTGATATTTTTTCAGGTACTATTCAATAATATGTGCATGATTCTAACGTTGGCAAGAGAGCATAACAACTTCAATAAGTACTCTCGACATAGACAAAAATGATGTGCTTGTAGAAGACATCTTTTGTCAACTTTGCTATGGGATGCATTACACTGAACAATGTTTGCAGAGACGCACCGACTCCTGTGCGATAAAGTTTCTAGGATTCATAGAATATTTAAGATGTCGAAAAGAAGCAATTGACAAATTTGATGAATGCTACATGCCTTTGGGAGATTATGTACCAGACGATTGGGATGAGGACATCACACTCGAGGGAAATGGTCCTCATTTGTTTAACGAGAGGGTAATTGCAAAGTATTATAACAAACTTGCTAAGTTGGAAGAGTGCAACATACGTATTGGAGACTGGAGTTACTGGAATGAATTGAGAAGGTGGCAATACAATCCACTCGAAGGGGTTGAAAATAGAGACTTCTCGTTGCCCGTGGACTTACACTGTGAACTGATTATTCAACCTGAAAAAATATCAACTATTGAAAAAGGACAGAAAAATGAGGACAAATTAATCACAAAGGAACTAAACGAAGAAGCGGCAATTAATGAAGATGAATTGAACACACGTTCATTCGATTTCATTGATTGTCCAACAATTGAATTTGTAATTAAGCTTGAGGAGGAACAAGAAGTTTACATAGTTGAATTCGAATCAGATAGAATAGACAAGTCATATCACATTGGAGGAAGCAATGTTAAAATTTGGAAAATCAACGAAGAATGGATCAAATGCAAAAGAAGCAAAATGAGCAAGGCATCAAAAGCTTTCTTCAAAGTTCCATGATGCAATGCATCAGCATGATTATGTCAAGCTAATGACGTTAAAGAAGCGCTTCTTGGGAGGCAACCAAAGCTTTCTTCCCCTTTTGATTTATTTTGCTTTTGAATTTATGATAGTTTAGTTTATTTTATAGTTTAGTTAGAATTCTACAGCCATACCCCATTCCCCTTAGGTAATTGAGTACTTAAGTTAGTTGTTAAATGTTTGAATTAAGTAACATTTGTTCCATGCAATTAATCTCTAAAATTTGATTTTTCAGGAACATGACGTAGCGAAACATCCAAGCCAACATTGACAAGGAGAAAACGGGATGCATCTCAAGTTTGGGGGGAAAGATAGAAGAAACATCCACCAACACCAGCATCATCAACACCACAACGTCACGGGCAATACAGACAATTCAGGAAAGTCTCCTCCTTTTTCTTTAATTTTACAATGAGAACAATGTTTAATTTAAGTTTGGGGGTGTATTATAAATTGTGTCTAATTGCCTTAGTTTTATTTTTTTTTGTTTTGTGTGATTTGAGTGCAAAAAAAAAAAAAAAAAAAGTTACACATTTTAACAGGTTTGTATGAGTTAGATAGCCTTGCCAGCATTGATTTATGTAATTGAGAACATGCTTTTGTTTATGAATTGTGGATAAATTTTTGCTTATTCTGAGAAACGGAAAATATTTATGCACGTGAGTTAATTGTGATGTTGTACATGAGTAGGTGGATTCATGTTTATAGGTTGAAATAGAGAACTTGGATGCTATACCCACGTAACCAATAAACAAGATTCACATCCCTAAACCAAATATAGGATGTTTGGATGGTCGAACTTTTGTAGGGAGACATGGATGTAGATGTGGATTCCATGTGTGCTAAATGTTGTGTGGACTGTCTGAGACCTATGGGATGAAAATTGGGTGAAAAACCTTAAGTTAGAGGTCAATTTTCGAGAATAAGTGTTTAATAAAGGGCATTGCACTAATCACTGCATAAAAAGGAAGCCACCTTAAAAAGATCCTAATGAGGACAATCATAACAATCTTATTGTAAGGTGTCTCTTCGTAGCCTTTATGACTCGAGTGAATAAGTCTGCAAGGGTTTAAAACCTGGTGCCCTAAAGTCATTTGATTTTGGAGTCATTGGCCTAAAGCTCGCTACATGGGTCATTTAGAAAGCTCAATGGAGAACGTCCCCACATAAGATATATATATAAAAAAAAAACAAGTGCATAAAACAGAAGACGTACCGTACCATATACCTTAATTAAGCCCTGAACACTTATTTTAGAGGATTAGACTTCTGATAAGGGGTTAGTAACTTGGTTGAATCTTGAAGGTTGAAGCAGTCATAATAAGGAGAATCCATATTTGTTGATATGTTGAACTGCAATTAGTGAAATCCGACCAAACTTGAGTGGTGTAAGAAGTAGTATTGAATATCAACTGTAGAATACACCTTGGGGAATGAAAAGAAAACAAGTTTGGGGGTGTATGAATCCCACGAGCGAAGTAAGAAAATATTTGACTTTTTAGGTCGGGAATTGGATCTATTTATTAATGTACAGCGTTGCACTTAACTCTTCACACACACACACACCCGTTTTGCATTGAATAGGTAGGAAGTGAGCTTTTACATTATAATTTTGAAGCGATTCATGAAATTGATGTTATGTTTTCAATTCTGAGCTATGAAGGCAAGATATCTAGCACAATTTATTTTAAATGATTTTGTTCGTATTTATCTATTTGTGTGTTTGTTAGTAATTTCCTTTAGTTTGGTGTTTGCTCGAGGACAGCAAAATATTAAGTTTGGGGGTATTTGATGAGTGTTCTACACTCATGATATTTATGTCACTTAATTCATTATTTTGTCATTCTTGAGAGAATTTTAAAGTGTTTTTATGTGTGTTTTGATGTTGTGATGTAGGTTGATGAGATTAAAGAAAATAAACAAAAGTTGGAAAAGAAATGGCTAAATTGGAAGAGATCTAAAGTTCGGGGACTAAAGTGCAAATATTGAAAAGTTATACCGAACCTCACGATGAAGATTTGAGAGTGATCGGAGCCAATTGGATGAAGAAAGATGTCAAA
Organism: Fraxinus americana; assembly: GCA_035079005.1. Classification (NCBI taxonomy): domain Eukaryota; kingdom Viridiplantae; phylum Streptophyta; class Magnoliopsida; order Lamiales; family Oleaceae; genus Fraxinus; species Fraxinus americana. Next base: position 30,452,749 of record CM068718.1, on the reverse strand, counting down.
GGAATCAAATTTAGTCAAAATATGATCACAAATCAATTTACAACCGAAAAGTTTTGCTCCAGATTTTTAGTCTCATATTGAGACTCATTTTTGACATAGTAAAAAATTGAATTGGAGAATGATGTCTGAAGCAAAGTTGTAGGCCTTTGAGTTAGCTTTCCAACGCAACTTGAATCATCTCAATCGGATATCAGGAGAAAGAGTTATGTTAAAAATACTGAAAGAAGCGTAAACTGAATTTCAGCAAACCGGGCGCCTTGGCGCTCAAGGTGGGCACCACAATGCTGAAAATCAACAGAATACGCGGCGCCCAGGCGCCCAATCTGGGCGCCCAAGCGCCCGATACTGAGAAAGAGAAAAAATGGAAATTTTAAAAGATTTTCGGTCCGGTCCAACCCTATTTCGTCTTACAACTTGTGGACACTATAAATACCATCATAAAGACCTTATTTTGGGAGGTTGGAGAAGGAGGAAAAAGATACAAAACGGCTTAATCTTCAAGGACAGTAAGAAGAGGGATTTGAAGAAATCAAGTGAAGAAAGGGTGGAAACATCAAAGGGGACTTCGATCAACACTCCAAAAAGAGTTTTTCTTACCTCCTCCTTTATGTTTTTCATTGTAGATTGTTTAGATTTTATGAATTTCTTTATGAACTAAATAATTTAGCTAGGGTTTGATGTAGCTACTTGAGATTATGATTTGATGAATTTATAATTACTTCTTTTGGATTTCCCACGTGTATTTAATTGTGTCATGAATTTAATGCTTTCAATTACCTGATCAATAATTTAATGAATAGATCCTAGTCAATTCCGACACTCGAGAAAGGGGAATTTAGGCGTGATCATAGGATTGACGCAACGTAGGTTTTATGGGTTTCGAGAGAAAGTGTAAAATCTATGAAGCTTACTTCACAAATGAATCGGGATTTTGATAAATTTTAGGTTTTAATTCGGAATAGAGATATTGGGATTGAATTGTAGGATTAATTTCTAGCCGGCACTCGAGAGAGGGGAGAGAAATACAATTGGATTCTTGCTTTTAAATATTGGATAATTAATTGGATAATTTGATATCATTGAATTATAATTGAAAGTTGGTGAAATCATTCCCTAGGCTTCTTCATTTTGATAATTTATATTCCTCAATTTTGTCTCAACCAATTTCATTACTTTAGTTTAAAACAATCAACCAATCATTCATCAATTGTCTAGATAAAATAGAAGTTGCATAATTATAATATTTAGTGGAATTAAATTACAATCCCCGTGGGTTCGACATCCTAACTTTCATACTATATTACAAAACTTGACACCTACACTTGCGACATAAATTCACGTTATAGAAAACGCGTGACAACTATCTTTCATAACAAATATAATTAATTCAATCGTTCATTTTCCACCACATACTCGTGTGTACGCCAAGGTGTACCCATTTTATGTGTAAATGGCTTTACCCCCTACCCGGGCGTGCCCCACCGCCCCCCTCACAATGAGGGGGGCCCGAAATGAACTTAATAATGGCGCCCCCACCATTGTGAGAGGAGCGTGGGGTCGAGTAAACGCCTATGTACCCATAGGACAGACCTTACCCCCAAACAAAAACCTAAGCCTAATTAACAATAGCTCGCACACGCCACAAAAGGAAACTACCGTCCAAAAAAAAAAAGAGGGTAGGATAAGGACACCCCACACTAACAGGCGACGACCTAAATAACAAAGAAAAAAATAAAATTGCAACATATGACCGTACAATTACTGATGCCCATAATTAACGAGAATAATTTAATTTTGGCGTTTTACAGTGAATCGCCTAGGTAATTGGCAGAGGTTGCAGATTAAAGTACTCTTTAACATGCAGCAGTGGACAGGAGGCTAAGGCAGCAGCATAGCTGGAGCCTGGAGGAAACCATTGATTTAAATAACACTTTTTTAAATCAATGCTCAAGATTTGGAAATATTAAGAAATTTCAAACTCGTTGTACAAAAAGAACGTCCAACTAGTTTAACTCAATATTTTATACAGATCCTTTTCTTAAAAAAATATATAGGCTCACCCGAGTATTGTGGGGATACGTCATCCCACAACACAATCTCTATCTCGGTATTTGTCGAGCTTTGAAGTTAAGATGCGTTCGATCATCCTGAGTTTGAGCAACCCAACATACTTTAGGGTATGGCACGATTTCCACCTTTGCGTGGAGCTGGCACTTCTTCACCTTTGAAAGATCAAATCAATGGCAGGCAATCTAAATCAGGAAAAGAACTAATGAACCACTTATACAGGGGAAAAGCAAGATTTTCTTTGCTATTCACTTCATTCTGTCATCAGTAATGATGCTCATCGATTTGGGTCATGTTAGTAAGTACAAAAAATTTAAGATAACAAAGACCCAAAAAAGAACCAGACCAAATGGCAAAAAACGAGATAGATTAACCAGTCAAATCACCAAAACAGTCCATCGAAAAGTGTATTCCCCGAGAAACTGCCTTTTGTTTCCAAGAATTTCTCACAAAAAGAGAACTTCTAGGCTTGCTTCTTTTACAGATTCACAGACTGGACACAAACCTAAAACTGTTTCACAAGATTTGCAGCTGCAGAGGTGCCTGCAAGGAAAGAAAACTACACAGGAGTTTTTAACTTGGCACAATTTACAAGCCATCTTTTTCTTCTGATCTTCAGATTCTTTTCCCTCTTGAATACTGTTTTTTATGCTTGAAGAACCACAAAATGAAACTGCATCTTGGACTCCAGTATTGAACATCAAATAGTCTTTTTCGCTGACTTGATTCAGCCTGTTGTTGAGGTTAAAGACGGTGGCTTCATTTTCTATGGCCTTTTCCTTCCAGATTTTGGCCTCCATTTCCGCTCTTTTCAAAAAATCTAGGAGTTCTGTTGTCTTGTTTCTTGCCATAGCCAATTCTTCATCTTTTTGGAGTATCAGAGACTTAATTCTTGATTCATATTTATGGAGTAGAAGTGCTCGTTGCCTTGTTTCTTCTTGCATAACTGACCTCCTCAATCTCTGATTCTGTCCCAGCAAAAATCAGCAATTTTAAAATCAAGGTTTCAAGCCCTTAGACTGGTAACACAGTACTCAAAAACATTTTTCCATCTTTCACGCTATCGAAACAGTGTCAATAAATAATCAAAATCAAGAAAACCCCATTTTTCTTGTCGTAACATGAATGTATAGATCATCAATATTCAGTTGGTATTGTTCAATAATATACAGTATAGTTTCAATAAATTGCTGTAGCTAAACATGCATACATATATTCAAACATTTTACAGAAAACTCATCAGTTGCAGAACTTTTATTTCTTAAAGAAATAAGAATATTTTCATTTCAAATTTCTTTATTGTAAAAGTATAATCTTACCTCTAACTGAAGCAACAAATCCATTTCCAGGTGTTGATTCTGAAGATCAGATGATAAAGATTGCAGAAACTCCATAGGCAGAGAAGGGGATGGAGAAGCTTGATTATCACAAGAATCAAGAACTTGATGAATCTTCTTCCTCTGTTCTTGGAAATATGAACAACCATCATCATTCCCCATAACCCAATCCTGTGAACCACACATGACAAATGGGTTAAAACCCATATTCTCAAACCAATTTTGCGCTTGAACAGCCATTTTTTTAAGTCCAAACCCAAGAAAATCAAGAACTAAACAGGCAAACACAACCCTCCCCTTTCTTTCTTTCTTCGGTGACACAAATGTCACTACTACTACATTAAACGAGATATGGGGGGTAGGTTAACAGCTACAAGCTCGTGTTCTTGTTACATCAGAAGAAGCACATGACCTTTCCCTTTCTCTCTCTCTACAAATCTTACCTTTCACTCTCTCTCTCTCTAAACGCCTTCCTGAATGGGCATAAGCTTTGGCATCTTTGTTGCTTTAGGTTGTGGTTTAACTAAAAATGAGTTACATGAAAGGAACCAGTCTTGTGTAGGAGGTGATTGACTTTATACATACAATTAATTACCCGTGGCGTGAAAAAATAGTAACTGTACGGGACAATAATAAATGATAAAAAGAAATGAAATTTTACTGAAATATTCAATTTTGTTGGGATTCTCTGACTACTGTTTTCAGGGCCCAAGAAGTTTTCAGAAAGGTTTTTTGTGAAGGAGACAAGTAAGTGGAAACACACAATTGTGGGCACCCAAAGAAAAATAAACAGAAAGGTAGCCCTGCAGATTTTGCGCATCAATGGGCGTTAAGGAGGGTATCAAATTAATTGGGAAAACCACTTTACTGATAAACGAGAAGATATTTGGTTAATCTTACGACTCATATTTACATTTTTTTAATAAATTTTAATTTGTTGCTTGTATATATACTAGTCTATTGCCCGTGCAATGCACGGGCAATGTAATTACGGAAGTAATGTTAGCGTTCCAAAAAAAAAAATATGTATGTATCAAATTAATTGGGAAAACCAGTTTACTGATAAACGAGAAGATATTTGGTTAATCTTACGACTCATATTTACATTTTTTTAATAAATTTTAATTTGTTGCTTGTATATATACTAGTCTATTGCCCGTGCAATGCACGGGCAATGTGATTACGGAAGTAATGTTAGCGTTCCAAAAAAAAAAAATTATCTGCATTTTTTTATACCATTTTCTGAAGTATGGAATGCATAATATATATATATATATACACACAATAAAAAATAAAAGTTGAAGTCTCAAGTATATATGATTTTAGAAAGAAAATAAAATAATAAGAATGAAAGAGAGATTGAATTTTATATATTACAAAAAAAAAGAGCGAAATTATAATCCAAACAAAATATGTTTTCTGGTGAAGCTTAAATTTTGAAGGATCTGTAAGTTCCATAATGTTGTAGTGTTATTATTATGGGAAGTTTGTTTTCATGTTAGTTTTTGCCTCGTGCAATGCACAGGTTGTGTTATTTTAAAGGTAAATAAATATTAGCATTGTGAATGTTAAGAATTTCTTTCGAACATAAGAAATTCTCGTGAATGTGTTGTGTGTAATATGTTTAACTAAATTACAAAATCAGATAATGTGATACTACTGTGGTTTATGGTTAATTGTCATTATGCTGTCAAAATTATATTTGAAAACGATCATAAGTTCAATTTCTTGTGTTTTCACTTCATACGTATGCGAATATGTGAAGGTATGCAAAATAATCGTGTAAATACTTGAAAAGATTAACTATTAATTAACATGTGTGTGTACACCCTAACAAATACCATGAACAGCATGTAACAAAATGGGGCATAATGTCCCCTTGAAACTTTTAAAAAGCTTACAAGTACTTACATATATCATAAGGTCCTCCATAAATTCCAAGACAAAAAGAAACAAAAGAAAAAGGTGCAAAGGACCCAAGTTACTCTACACAAACATATATATTATATTTAGACCAATTTATAGACTGACTTTTTTTGTTTGTTTTTCTTCTTCTTCTTTTTTTTTTTTTTTTGTCTTTGGAACTTAAAATAAAATGAGAGAAGAGTTTAATTTTCATGGCGTCCGGGGCTTTGTTGGAGTATGGCAATTATGGTGTAATGGGTTGGGACCGCCTAGAAGTCTCCTCAGTTCATAATCCTCAGGCATCTCATTGTAATTTCCAAATCTTAGAAACATTGCAGATGGTCTACCTCTCTTAAAAATCATTTCCTTCCCGTTCTTTCACTAAAACTTCCAGTGTTTTAGCCCTTTCTTGCCATTTCTTGACTACATGAGTAGGATTCGTTGAACTGAAAGATTTCATATTTAGTATCGAGAATAAAGATGTCATCATGATTGAGTGAAGATCAAGCAAAACACATTTGTCAAAGATATAAGAAGTTGTTACTAAAAAGATTTTTATGATGTATTATGACCAGGAAGAGTGAGAAACATAAAACTTACCTCTTTCATATGAACAATGTGCTTTCCTTTGCATATATACAACATGTTTTATGCTTTTTGGCCTCCATATGCTTCAAACCTGAAGCAACTCCACATTCTTTGTGGTATTATACATGGCTTAAAATAAGAAAGAAATTTCTCTGTTTCGTTCCCTTGTACTCCACGAAGACACGCTTTATGTAAAATGTCATATGACAACATTAAAAGATTTTGATAGACTAAAAATTGTACAAATACAATAATCGTGGATGCCTTTGAGAAGATGGAACTCTTGCTAATAACAGAAAACCTGTGTCCAATCATATAACAAAACATCAATGAATATATTCTACTAAAGTAATGGAAAACATTATTAATAGACTAACCATAATTGAGAAATTTATTGAACTGCAAATTTTAAAGATTAGGGTAATATATTAACTCGTTTCATTAATTTGAATGGAGGATCACAAAGATCAGGTACCTATAAAACCAATGTTGATATATGGAAGATTCTATATTAAAGGTGTCGTGAACAAACCAAAAAAATGGATTCGGGGGAATTTGCGAAATGATAAATAATAGTACATATATGGCAATGGAATAAGAGAAATACGGAGATTATTATATACAACACATGTGTGTACTTGTTTTTATTTAGAAAAAACATGTTAGATGGTATCACCACTTACACTAATATGACATCTTTTGTTGATGAATTAATATTTTATTTCCAAGAAAATGTGGCAGATAGTCTAAAAAACAATGTAAAATTATTTTTTGAGAACTATACAAATGTTGGAAAAATATAATGAAAGTGTATTAGATGTTCATAAAAAAAATTATATTTTATTTTTAAATTAATTCATACCTGTGAAATATACAGATGCAGTAGAGAATTCATTTGAACTTTCGAATAACATCAATAGAAATTTCGATAACCTGTATATAAAATGAAAAATATTATTTTATGCATAGTAAAATACTGTATTTTAAATATAATATACGAAATAAATATACATGTGAGAAGGTTGTTCTATGAATGTATAAAGGAAAGAATTTCTTTATAGACAACATTTTCAGTACATGAGTTGTGCGAAGTATCTGTGGTTGATGGTTTCAGTAAAACTTTTAGAGATTTGCTTGTTTTTGCTCTTGATAACGCTACATATAATCGACCATGGCGTAAAAAATCGGTTCACGGAAGATACAAACCGACAAAATCAAGTGTTTGACCTTTTGCTTTATTTATTGTCATTGCAAGGCATGGACTAATTGTAAATTGAGTTCTTTTAAATGGAATTGTGGTTCGATCGGATTTCAAAGAGTATAAAAGGGATCCTCGGTAAGAAAACATGTTTTCCACAATATTCGCCGATAGTGATTTCAAAGAAGAATAACGTTTCTCTCAAATTTTCGACAAGTAAGACGTGTTCCATTGCATAACCCTTCAGAAGGATTAATATTCCGCAATAACATTACATGACAATTTATTTTAAGGTTCAATTCATGAGGTGGAATACCCTTTGATGTCAAAGTATTTAAGAAATCTTCTTGCACGCACTGTTCTGATTTTTCAATTGCTTCATCAAAACTATAGTATGTGAAAATTTGACCAGGAATTTGTTCAAGCAGAAGTTTGTTAATATAGTCAACACATTCATTTGTAGGTGTAAGAATAACACGGTTTACCATGGTATGTAAATGATCAGCATAAACTTCTATATTTGGAAAAACACAATGTATCAAAGTTTTCAGAGACGTGATTTCATCTTCGAATGGTAAAACTATACTATTTGGAAGCTTAATACATTTACAAGTATGTTCTTGTTCTGTTCCATTTCCAATTCTAAGCAAGTAATCGCAGAACGTAGAATCGAACTTTGCTCTCATATTATGAACTAATGGTAGATGTACAAACAAAGGCCACAGATATGAGAAAACCAAGCTAGCTTTTATTATGTCTTCTTTTTTTCCTTTCGGTACAACTGGTAAAACATGTCGAAAATCTCCTCCAAGAACGATTACTTTTCCACCAAAAGGTAAGTTACAATCAGTAATATCTCTAAACATTTTATCTACAGTTTCAATAGTACAACGATTTACCATAGGTGCTTCATCCCAAATTATTAGTTTAGACATTTTCAACAAAGTTCCCAAAGCTGATTGTTTGCTAATAGAGCAATTGACTTCTCCTATTGTTTCCAAAGGAATTTTAAATCTCGAATGAGGCATTCGACCTCCGAGGTAATAAAGATGCACCTACTCCAGATGATGCAGTTGCTAAAGCAATAAAATGTCTAGACCTTACACCAGCTAAGAGTGCTTTGTATAAAAAAGTTTTACCTGTTCCTCCTGGACCGTCGATGAAAAAAGCACCGCTTGATTCAGATTCTACTTTTTCCATAATTGTATCGTATGCAAATTGTTGTTCCTTATTTAACATTGCGGCACAAGCAAATGTTTCTTGAATTTCCAAATTAATTGTCTCTTCTGCAATCATTCTTGTCAACCTTTCATCTTCATTTATATTTACATTAAACGGCACAATTCCATAATCATTTATATTTTTACCCAGGGATTCTAAAATAGAACTTATATCCTCCAGAGCTCGTATTTCAGCGACTTCAATAGGTATATTTTGATGTACATAATCATCCATCATATAAGATTTAAATTTATCCCACAGTAACTTTGGATGATTAGGATTGCACAATGTAAGAAGTGTAGCAAAAAGTCGTTTTAAAGAACAAGGCATTTCGTAAATAATAGCTTCGGATAAACATTCTTCACAACGATTGTCTCCACTTAATAAACCATGTAAAAGTGCTACTTCTCGAAATGTACCAACAATTGTTTCATTAAAAGTTCTTATATCGTCAAATGATGTTGGTCCTCTAATATGGTTAAGAAGAATGCGAAGGAAATATCGTTCTCCTTCCGATGGATTCGTTGAGACAATTCGTCCGATAACAATTTGTTTCTTTCTGGGAGTCCAAATTTTGTTATTTGCATTCCAAACAAAATATGTTGGGATATCTCGATACAAAAGCGTTCGAGCAAATTCGTTTGCTTTATTTAATCGAAAAAATTCAGTTAACATTGTTCTCCTTGTATTTTCATTCTCAATAATAGTAGATAAATCATCCGTATTTTTGTATGTAACTTGTTGATGATCTTCGGGTATGAAGTTGTAAAGAATAAACAATTGGATAGATTTCTGATAAATTGAATGAAAAAATCCTCCACATAGCCTCAGGTGGAGATATCCATCTAGCAGATTGATAAGCAGATATTTCATCAATATCTTTTTCTTTTTCATCTTTGCTAACGAAAAAATTAATACGATCATGTCCTTTGTATACATATTTGTACAAATATTTTGCAGCTTTAATAGAAGAACATATTTCAACGTTGATATGACAGTCAAATTTTGCACTTAAATAAGGATTATATGGTACAACCCATTGATTGTCTAACATTTGACCTCTAACTTTAATACTAATACCATTATTACGACGTCTATACAATGGGTATGAATTATCTCCAAATATAGTACTATTATAATAATCTCTTGGATATTTATTCTTACAATCACTATTTGTCACCATGCATACATTTTTGGGATTAAGATTTCCACAAGGGCCATGTATATTATGCTTTACAATAACTGAATAAAGATGAGGGTACTTGTTTTTATCAGGAATTTCACAAGATACTATCCTATCAACTTGTTGAGCAGAAGAAATCTTATGGCCACGGTTAAAAATTATCAGTAGATGTGCGTGAGGAAGCCCTCTTTTTTGGAATTCAATCATGTATATATGAGCAATAACAGGACCAAAAATATTGTTCTTATACAAATCATTTTTAAGCTCTTCTAATTTTGCTCTAAATATACGTACAATTAAATCCGGTCGATTTTGAACCTCATCATTATGTTTCAATTCTTGCTTAATTTCTGGTCAATTCAGATTACATGTTATAGTTAAGAATATATCTGATTTTCCATAATGTTGAACAAGAGCCATAGCATCTAAGTATCTCCTTAGCATATCTCTAGGTCCGCAAGTAAAGGATTGTGGTAAAACAAATTTCTTTCCAATTTTGTACCCTCTTGTTTCCCCGTTCTCGACACTATCTACAATACCTTGATAAAGTTCAGCACGAATTTGTTTCTGGTTATTACGAAAGTAATCTAATCTCGCTGTTTCGATTTTAACATACATATCTACAACATATTGTTGAAAAAGTCTACCAGTATGAAGCAACACAAACTTACCTGTAAGCCTAATCTGTAGCTTGTATGCATAATACTCACGACATGAAACCTGATATCGTTTCTTCATTTTATGAAGCACTGCATGAGGAAGAATAAAACAATTTTTATATATGTAACTAAAACATCGATATTTTTAAAATTAGAAAATATATGACAAAGTATATAAGTAAACTTTCAGCTTCTTTTTCAATCATTTGAACTGCAGAATTTATTATTTTAGGAACAGCAACATGGTCAGCCAAATTCTCAGGTTGAGAAGATGTGTGTTTATATCTTTGAATGCCTTCATGCCAACCAGATTCACCAAATGGGAAGAGCAAAGGACATTGTAAAGGATCATAACAACAATAATAATAATGAACCTTATGTGAATCACCAGAATGACCATATATAGTAATATCACGAACATGATTATTTGCATTTTCATCATCATCAACCCATACAGTAGCTACTTGAGACGCTGAAGGAGTATTGAAAACTCTTTGATCGAGTCCGTGGTGACATTTTATTTGTATTCGATGGTCGTGCAAATTCGTTATATTACTTAAAGACCTGAAAAATTTACTATATGGATTTCCTTTTAAGATTTCAATTAGAAGAGTTAAAGTAGGTTCTACTAAATTTTCAGAAATTTTTATACGATTTTGAATTTCATTATCTGTATCATAAAAATATAATTGCATATAATGTGGCATATTATTTTGTGGCATAAGTTGATTTACATAATGATATATATGTCCTTGAACTCTGAATGTGTAAATACCTCGATATGATTTAAAGAGTTCCTTGTCGTACTTTACACCAAATGAAGTGAATGCAAAGTGGTTATTATATCCGCTTGAAAGTTTTTTGAATTCCATACATGTAGGTTCTTTAGAAATAAATAAATCATACAATTCATTTAGTGACTCAGGCATGAAAAGTTTAACTTTTCCATCACAGCAACAAAAACCTTTTGTTTCTCTATGAAATTTTTTCGCACCACAATACTTACAATAGGTGCATGTTGGTAACACATATGCAGTAGTTGGTATGTTCAAAATGTTAAAACTTCCACATAATTCATAATCAAAAATATTAGTCGATTCTTCATTCGAAGTAGAACCCTCAGAATAAGATTCATGCACATAAGCAACGCCAGAATTATTATTTTGAGATAACATAGGATCATTTATCATTTTACGATGATCAACACTTACGGTTTGAACTCGATTCCTCATATCTGCTTGTCTTCGATTTTGTTGTTGACGTATGAAAGCATTATATGATTTACTTGTGCCTTCGGAAATACCTTCAAGATTAATAAACTCATGCTCCTCATTACCAGTTCCCAGAGAATTCATCAGGCCAATAAATATGCTACCGATCTGAATAAAATAAAAAATATTTTAGTAGTCAAACAACTAACAAATAATACTAATACCAACTTTAGCATAACGTGATTTAAAAATGATGGGTGAAAGTCATAAAACTCTAGTATAATATTTATAAAATGCATTAATTTAAATTCTCAAATGTAGTTGTAGAAAGTAAAAATTTATGAAAGAAATAATCTTACATGTGTTAAAACATATATACAGCAAAAGTAAAGGTTTAAATATCGAAATTTGTGAAAAATGACTAAAAATATATTTCAAAAGGAAAGAAAAGTAGTATGCATAAAGAAAGTTAAACAAATAACAATTTATTACAAAAATTAATGAAGGTATAGTGTATTACTGTAGTTAATTGTATAGTGTATTACTGTAGTTAATTATAACTATCGAAAAATACAATTGGACATTATATACAGAAGAACAATAAATACGAATTAGAGTCCACAATAATATAATAGGAACTTTAAGGAAAAAAATATAAAGATTAATTACAGATTAAACTCTACGAAATCTAGAAAAGAATAAAAAAAATATTATACCTGAAGTAGTGGTGGCAAATGAGCCGAGCGGCTCGTCGGCTCGCCCGCTCGGCTCGTACTGTTCACGCCCACGAGCCGCTCGGGCTCGTAAAAAAACGAGCCCGAGCACGAGCCGAGCGGGCTCATGGGCTAGACGAGCCGAGCCCGCTCGGCTCGTCACTGTTCACGAGCGGCTCGACGAGCGGCTCGCCGAGCCGCTCGTGAGACGAGCCCACGAGCCAGGCTCGTGGGCTCGTCTTAGACGAGCCTGCCTGGGCTTGTCTAAGACGAGCCCACCCAAGTAAAAAAAAAAATAATAAATAAAAAAAAAATAAAAATAAATTGTGACCATAACGGTCACTGAACCAGGTCACTGAACCAGTGACCGTTCTGGTCACAAGTGACCAAACGGTCACTGGTTCAGTGACCGTTTGGTCACTTTTTTTGAAATTTTTTTTTTTTTCTACTTTTCTCCAATTCTTCTCCTATAAATACCCAACCCATTACAACATTTTTTTCCCACCAAACTTTCATTCTATACTCTCTACTCTACAATTTACAATTTACAAATCATTATCAACAATTCTATAATTCTCTTCTACATTTTTTTACATTATTATCTTCATTTTACAACTCATTTTATACATTAGCCAGTAGTACATAATCGTCATTTCTATATTTCTACATTCTATTTCAACAATTCACAAATGGATCCACGAGCATTTGTTGAAAACTTGTTCGGTATGGAAGGTGAAACACCTGCCCAAAATCAATTTGGGAATGAATTTGCCGGTCTCAACCAACTACCAATTCCAGAAGACATTGACGATTTCGACGTTCGTGAAGGCGATGCCGATCCGATTGATTTGGATGACGTTGATGTTGATCGAAGAAAGTGGTTATTTCAATTTGTTATTATGTCCCACATCCTTCGGCCACCGGTGAAAGATGTAGAAAATTATTTCAATTTGTTATTATGTCACGTTAGATTAGATGCGTATTATTTCTTAATACTTCATCATTATTGCCAAATCTATAATAAAATTTACATATTTCACACACAATCATGATTTCACACATATTTCTTCTTCTTCTCCTTCTTCTTCTTTTTGCACGACTTGGCACGCAGTAACAATTGTTAATACATAACTCATAAACACAAATATGCTCCTACCGTAAGATCAAATAAAAAAAAAAATTATAGTCAGCTTATAGATTATTGAAAATAAGTAGATTACGTCATATAAATAATTGTAATTAGGAGATTATTTATCTTCCTCTTTATCAACCACACATTCTCTCAATAAAATAATATTACAGATAAATTCAAAAATTCTTCTTACTTTTCATCCACATATTAGTCGAATTAGGAATGCACTTACGTATATCACGATTACACCTAGTAGAAAACAAGCATTTGAAGAATTTTGTGAACAAGCTGGGAACTCTAATACAAAAACTTTTATTACTGACGTAGGTCATAGGTGGAATTCAACTTACTTATTATTAAAATCATGTGAAGGTTTTGAACCGTTTATTACTGAATTTTATAATAATAGGCATATTAGAGACAACGACGATGATATCTTAAATGAATCCGATTGGAATACGGTTTTTAAAATTAAGAAATTTTTGGAAAGTTTTTATACGTCTACGAATATATTGTCTGGTGTTTATTATCCAACTAATTGCATGGTTCTTGAACGTCTTTATATAACTGCTAGGGCTTTTAATAGATATCAAAATGACCCTGATTTTCATGCTGTTATATATGCTATGGAATTAAAATTTAGAAAATATTGGGAAGAATTACCTATGTTATTTCCTTCAGCATGCGTCATGGACCCCCGATACAATTTTTCGGGTACTAAATTTATAATTGACCAAATTTCAAATGCTTTAACTTTTAATATGCCTATTACTTATAGGAATTTGGAACAAACGTTAACTGAAATGTATGAATTATATGCTTCAAGAATAGGTACACAAGTTACTCGTGTACCTACTCCTCCTCCCACTAATATAAATGATGACGACGCTGAAGTAATTAATTTATTAGAAAACATAGACTCAATTAGATATGATTCAACTGCATATGCATATGGTTCCTCTAGTAGTAGTAGTAGTATGTCTTCCACTGCATGTACTCAAACTTCGAGTAGCAGTCCAAATGCGTTGCCATCTGAATTAATTGATTACTTTCGTTATACTATGCCTAGTAACAAATCAGTTAAGAAAAGTTCAGAAGATGTAATCGAATTCTGGCGAAATAATGAACGTCGATGGCCAATTGTTTCTGCAATTGCAAAAGATCTACTAACACCTCCGGTTAGCACTGTAGCTTCGGAGTCTGCTTTTAGTGCAGGGAAGAGGGTTCTCTCTGAAATTCGAAGTCGACTAAAAGAAAATATTTTGGAAGCGTTAATGTGCGTGAAGGATTGGGAAGACGCTAATTATCGAATTCAACATAAATATGTCGAAATTGCATGTAATCAAGTAAGTGATATTTAATTTCAATACATTCATTACAAAATTTTATTTTCATACATTTATAATTTTTTTAAAAAAATTGTACACGTGAAAAGTTTTTCGTGTACAATTTTAACTCCGCCTACACGAAATTGAAGTAGCCGGTCCCAAGCCCGGATTCGACGAGCCGCGAGCTCGGCTCGTGCGAACACGAGCCGAGCTCGTTCGTCAATGGGCCGAGCCGGCTCGGCTCGGCTCGGCTCGGCCCATTGCCACCACTAACCTGAAGATAGCACAATTCAATCGATGTTGAAAATTTTAATATGTTTAATTTGAGAATGGTTTTTTTGTAACTTAAAAAATTGGAAACAAATTTAATATTGACAAAATCATGAATAACTAAGAATACAGCAAATAAAGAAAATCATAATAAAAATAAAAAATCGAAGTGTATATGAAGTAAATTGAAGAAAGTCACATATTTTTTTTACCAAATTGAGAAGTGACATCTCTTGAGGGGTTCGGGGGTCGAGGGGGCAGCGTCACTCGTGGGGGTTTGGGGGCAACGCCCCCAACGGGGACCGGGTCGCGGGGGTCGAGGGGGCAGCGCCCCTCGTGGGGGCTCGGGGGCAACGCCCCCGAAAGGAATTTAGATTTCATGTATGTATGAAATGAAATATTTTCTAATATTTTTGAATTAAATTTGTAATAAGCGAAATTATATTTATAGTTTTTGTAAAACGTAAATCAGTACAATTTTTAGCTAAAAAAAGAGAAGGGAAAAAAAAAGGTAAAAAAATTAAAAAAAAAAATATGGGTCCCCGTGCGCGCACGGGGAAAACCGGTTTCCCCGTGCGCGAACGGGGAAAATGGGTTTCCCCGTCCGCGCACGGGGAAACTCGGTTTCCCCGTCCGCGAACGGGGAAATCCAATTTCCCTGTGCACGAACGGGGAGAAACACGGGGAGTTATTTTTTTTTATTTCTTCTTTTTTATTATATTTCCTAGTTAATTGTTCAACGATTTTTTTATCTGCATAAATTCAGGTAGGATTGTATGTAAGTATTATTAATTGTTGTAATTTAAGTAGTAAAAATTTAATGTTGACAACCCAGTAATAATACTGATAATACTAAAATGATATGTTGACAAATTTATTAAGTTAACCTAAAATGCTTCAGAATTTATTGTGAAATATAGAGAAATATTAAATCTACACAAACAAAATTTACTATACCTAACTACTTACAAAAATCTTAAACATGGAACACAATTATATTTACTTAAAGAAATACTAAATACTAAACATGCAAAAGTAATAATAATATGAACGAAAATAACTTCTACGTGTAAATACTTACAGTAAAAGTTTATGTTCTGCTGCAATATCAAAGTTTCAAAATTTAGTCGTACAAGCTGAAGAACATAATGGAGTAAAATAAATATTTTTAAGATTTATAGATCAACATAATGATATTTGCATCCTAAATATACAAAAAACAAAATTAATTATACCTAACTACTTACGAAAATTTTAATCATGGAACACAATTGTATTTATTTAATGAAATACTAAACATGCAAAATAATAATAATAGAAACTAAAATAATTTTTTACATGTAAATACTTACAGTAAACAGCAACGAAGGTTAAGAAATTCTCGATGATGGAATAAATTTCTCTTCATTAGTTCTCCTATATAAATAGAATAATCTCTTCGGCCGACTACAAAAATCAACCGACTAAAAAAATATCTTTTCAGTCGGTTTGCATGTTTATTTTTGCTTTGCTTCTCCAATACGTGATCTTTATAAAATATCAACTGCATTTGACGGTTTACACTAAGTCGGTTTTCAGGTTTATTTTATTTTTTATAAATATTTTCTCTGCCCTTTTCTTTACATAGTAGGGATAATAACAGTAAATAATTGGGATATGAAATACAAAAATATAGCACGGCGCCTACATTTTTGACTCCCAATTTGTTTGTTTCTTGAATAGAATATTGAATGGAATAATATGAAATATCTGGGAAAATGATCCCCAACTTTTTGTTTCCTATTTTTTTTTTTACAGATGAAGTCGGCCAATTTTTTTGAACAGTACGAAACCAGTTTCGAACCAGATCAATGTGAAAACCAATGTGACAAAAATGAACAGTGAATCTCACATTCTCTCTTTTAAGTGAAGAAGTGATATAGATATAGATATATATATATAGATATAGATATAGATATATATATTTATTTTTTTTTTTTTTTTTTTTTTTTTTTTCCTTACTTTTTTGACCAGAACAAGTAAGTTTTATATCTAAGGGTCCGTTTGATTGTAAGTGTGGAAAATAGGTGGAAAGAAAATATTTTACAGGGAATTGATTTTCCTAGAAAATGTTTTATTGGGAATTGTAATTAATTGTGTTTGATTGGTATAATTTTTCATGAAAAATGTTGAAAGTTTGGTATCCATTTGGCTTCGTTTTTTATGGAATTTGTCCATTAAAGTGATAATTTTTTCTACCATTGGGTCTAAAATTTGTTCCAATTGTAAAAAAAAAATTTGAAAAAAAAAATTTACCATACCGAATATCATTCGTTTGACTTTGTTTTGCATGGAAGTTGTCAATAAAATTGAAATTTTTTTACCATTGTATCTAAAATTTGTTCCCATTACAAAAATAAAAAATAAAAAATAAGTGGAAAATGTTTTCCCACCAAATAGGTGGGAAAACAAAATCAAACTTTTGTGCATCAAATGATTGTACCTAGAAAAAAGTGGAAAACATTTTATCAGGAAAATTTGTGCTAATAAACACCCTTAATTGACTAAAGTTAGAAAATATTTTCTTTTTCCACCCATTTTCTATGCTATCAAACGGACCATAATTATTTTTTATGAGTCAAAATAAAATGGGTGAATTATTTTGAAAGTAATCCTCACGTTATTGTTAAAACTCATAATATTTTCTAGTTTATACATGAGAAAATAACATATTCAAATATGTCTAAATATCAAATTACACTTAAAAAAATCAAGCACATGCCCTATATTCAATTTTCGTGTCCTCCGAATATAGTCAGAGTCCGATGTCATTTTATCCGCATTGCACGAATATAGTATGAATTCACGAGTACATGGCATGTTTGATTTGGCTTCTAAGCTTACTTACAAGGAGAGAGAGAAATAAAGTTAAAAGTCAATTGATACGAGTATTATTACACTTATCTCAACATTTTATCTTTTGCATTTGTTGGTATATTTTCTCGAGATTATGTTGATTTTTCATCATTTTTGTTTATGGTTGGAGAAATGACAATTTTGGACTAATCTTTGACAAAAAGATCAAAGGAGGTGAGTGGAAATACTCTTGGAAAGCACTTCAAAGATAACCGTCAAAGTGTTCAAGAAAGGGAAATTTTGCCCAAGTCAAGTGTTGCGTGTGATCTGTCATGAAGAATACAGTGTTCGTGCACGATAAAAACAAGAGAATCTCACTGCTCAATATCACGTGCGACCCGTGACAACAAAGGAATTTCAAGATTTTTTGGACGAAAATTAAGAGCCTGCTTGGGATTTTTTTTTTTAGCAATTTTGACTGATTTTAGATGGCATCATTTATGAGGGGGTTGAAAAAATCGGTACTTGCTAATTTTTTGGACACCGATTTTGGATGGTTTAATTATCACCCAAAACAGTGCTGTATAATTTTGGTCGATTCTTTCAATCCCCCAAATCGATGTGTTTGACGATTTTTCATATTCTCTTCTAATTTTACTCTCTATAAAAGAAATTATTTTCAACCAAGATATTTTCTTTAAAACCAACTTGTAAATAAAAATAAATTAACTAAAAATTATTTATAAGCAAAAAATAAATTATAATTAAAAAATATTTATAAGTAAAAATTACATTGCAATTAAAGAATTAGTTATCACTTTAATGTAAAAAAATGTGTTTATAAAATAAAAATACTACTAATAAGACAAAAATTCACTTATAAAATATAAAAAAGTTATTTATAAGCAAAAAAAAATCACTTAAAATTATTTTAAAGTATAAAATTAACTTATAATTGTAAATTTTACTTATAAGTAAAAAATTTTAACTTAAAAATTGAAGTAAATATTTAATTTTATTAAAAAAAATTGAAGTTAAATATTAACTTATATGTAAAAAAAAATTATCTATAAGTAAAATATCACTTAAAATTGAAAATTTTGTAAGGGACAAATATATAATTTTATTTTTTAAAAAAAACTTTCAAACCCGATTGACAATAAACTCTCAAGCATATGTTGGATAATTTTAAAAACCGCTATTAAAATCGCTTATAAACGCTCAAAATCGAGACTTTAAAAACGTTGATAACAGGTACGTCGAAACTCCCAAATAGACCTTAAGGGGCAATCCACATCCTATAGTACCCAATTATAATACATAAAAAAGGGTTGGCAGTATTGTTTGTAAAATGGATTTGAGTAATAACTTTAATAAATCAACCTTACCAAATTTGGACAGAATAACGACAAGGAAACTCCAACAAAATGGATGTAAAGAACCAACAAAATAATCTCCAAGAAATGGAAGAAATAACACTAAAAGTAATAGATGCAAAGTCGAGACAAAAGTTGAACTCTTGTCTTTAAGTTGATTTTGCCTTGCTACGGTGCTTACGGACAATGACAATCAACTCCTAAGAATCAACGACTACCTTCTTGTAGTTGTAACACTCCAAAATACAAGAACAATGAACCAAATATAGTTTTTGTACTCCCTTCTTATGAAATGGAAAAACAGTTTTTTTATGCAGAATTTTTGGCTAAGAAAAAATGGATTTTTACGTTATGTTATAATTGTATATCATTGGGATGAAGTAATGAACGTCCCAATGGGTCTTATTTATAGAAAAGAAGAAAGTGGGAATGAAGAGATACGTCCAAAACTCACCGTCCTTCATGCAAGGTCGCAACTCATTATGTCGCTAGCCTACTGCTTGCACATCGCTCGAGCGCGAGTTATTTTATGCAGAGACCTGCCGTTCGAATGACAGTCTAACTGCTCAAGCACTAGGCGAGCGGTGGAGTTAGTCAAATTTCCAACCAATTTTTCATCTTTTCTTTTTAACTTTGGATTGCAATTTCTTATTCTTTTGAAATTAGTTTTGAAATTTCAAATATACCACGACGATCTACTTGACGAGTAGAACAAGTTAGTATATTTATTTTCATAATTTGACTATCGGATCAAATTCAGACACGAAAGTCACTTTTCCATGATTTTATACTTACCAATTTTATATCAATTCCAACGAGCAGTTTTGTTAAACAAAATTTGAGAGAGAAATACCAAGATAAGTTTGAACAATTGGAGAAATTAAAAGGATTCATGGAAGAAAAATAAGTTTGAGACCATACTTGGAAGTGTAAACCACGGGTTCAATATTGATTCTCGGAATTCTTCTATTATCAAGCGTTGGATTTATATTTGATTTATTGTGTTTCATGCTTTGATTATTTGACCAATGATTAATTGAATTATGTATGGTAGTGAGATCGAAAGGTAATTTACTTTTCTGGGCCCACATATAATCTGATATTCCGAAATTAATACGATCAGTTGCACAGTGATTTATTTATTAATTAATGAATGTTATTAGTTTGTAGAACATCTTTTTAGAAAAATATTTCATGTATATTTCTTACTGTCATTGTATACTTCTAGTTTGTTAGAAAGTTTTCATCATGCTAATTTAATCTTATATTTTTATTATTTGTAAGTAGCCAGTGAGCTTGGTATAAATATCTAATAAAAAATTAAATGCAACAATAGTGCACGATGAAATATCAGATGAAGATCTCATAGATTTTGCATCGTCACAGACCTCCACGAAGAGGAAGTCGAAGAAAATATGGATAATGACCCCCTTTGTATCACAAAGATAAATTAGATGCCCTTCACTTGTATATCTTTCTTCTTGACCTAAGGTATTCCAAAGTATATAGTTCGAGATCAAGAATATTGCAAAGAATCGAATCATTTGAAAAATGAAATGTATAAACGTGGAAACAAGAAGGTACTTTGTAGTTAAAGTAAGTTGACGAAGAAAAGAGATAGATTGATACCTATTAATTAATAATCTTAAGAAGTGAAGCAATGAAGTGGATAAATTAGAAATAAATTATAGAGTTTTTGTATGAGTTTTGCAGTAAACAAACTAACTGAATTAATGCATATGGAACAAATTGATAGAAAGAAAATGTAGATTGATACAAGAATTGAACTCTTTGTCGTTATGATGAATGTCAATTTTTTTCCGAAACATCTCCTCTTGTTGTAGCTGCACTCCAAACCACAAGAAATGAAGGACTAGAACATGTTCTCAAAAACACATATATGTAAAAAATTAATAATTCAGATGTGACTTTTCAGTCAAACGATATTTGAAATATTGTCACGTGACGAAACTCAGTTGAAGTATTCCACCATATTGAAATTTCAACTTCAATGTTCTAACCGACTCATTTTTTGCCTTAATTTCTCATTCACCCAATATTGATTTCAATGAACTAAATATATTATGATAATCAATAAATCATGAAGTAATCGAAAACGTTTTTAAAATTTTATTAAGCAATCGAAGATATGACAATTTGTTAACGACGTGACGGAGCGCCACATTTACATTCCTTAAAATATTTGGAACATATGTTATGGTAGTGAGTAACGTCCAACGTTTTGATAAGTTTAGTAATCAAAACTCGACATTTTAAACTTCAGTGAGAAATCGAAAACATAAACATAAGTTCAGTGACCATTGGGACAATTATAACTATAAGAAATAACTTCATAGAAAAAGGGTATTTAGGTCAAAGCCGTGTTAAGGTCGCCCTTCTATATATACCCCAGTAACGGGACATTTTGCAAAATGACCTATGAATAGTAGCTTTTTAAGTTTTTTGTTAAAAAGTCAGTTTTACCCTTAATGAAATGGGTCATTTATTGCAGATCAAGTCCTCAATCCTTATAATTTTTTCGAAATTAGTTTTATTCTTGTTTTTATTCATCGTCACTAGACGTTTCTTCTAAATCTGATTTTTCTTCAAATATTTCTTCATTTACTTCTATTTCTTCAATATCAACTTCTTCACATTCATCTCTAATTTGTTCAAAGTCCGTAATTAATATTCTAACTTTCTTTTTTGGGCATTCAGTGCTAATATGACCTTCTTCATTGCAATTCCAACATTTACATCGTTTTTTATCTAATGGTTTTTTATTATAAGGTTTATATTTTCTTCTAAAATATTTTCTTTTTGGTTTAAAATATTTCTTTTTAAATTTATTATATTTTTTATATTTCTTGGGTTTTATTTTTCTTTTTCTTTTATAATCATAACATCCCCAATTTCCTGGTACTTAGGTATCTCTACAACAAATTCTATCTTGTATAAATCCCGATTGTTTATAAATCATTTGATTACTACACATAGTACTTATTTCTGCCTTTTATAGTTCTTATAATAAATCCTAATGTATATCCTTCTTCATTTCTTCCTAATTGTTTTTCTTTAATCTTATTTTGAAAATAACTATTCCATGGTGGTGGTAATTTTCTAATAAAAACTTCCTTATAATAATTATTATCACTCCACTTCCAAACATCATATAATAATATTTACTATATTCGCAACAATATTCATTGAGATAACACATATTACAAATTTGTAAATGTTCCATTCTATTTTTAGCATCTTCTATTTCTTCTAATCTAGCTTTAGTACTTTCATTTACCCAATCTTCTCCAAGAAATTCTCTATAAATTCTTGTAGCAACTCTATTTATTCCTTCTATTATACTAATTCCAAATCCTCGCTTCAATACTATCTTTCCAAATACCTTTTGTTGTTTCTTCTAATCCTCTATACCAATTAAATACATTTCCTTTAAATGTTGCTAATAAATATTCAGTTCTATTTTTATTATCTCAGATATCGCGATTATAATTAAAGTGTGCTATCATATTGGTACTCCATTCACTTATAGCTCTTCTAACATCTAATTCACAATCTAAATTTAAATAGGATCTGCAATTTTCATTGGGTTTGATTCTCTTAAAATTGGTTTAAATTGATCTCTATACATTCTTTCTTTGGTAGTTCTAAAATCTACTTTTGTATTAACATATCTTCTAGGGTCTATTTCGCTTCATATCTAGTCGTGCTAGTTTCTCCATATTCTTCTTGTTTAACTCGCTCGTGGTCCTCCCTGCTTTTTCCAACCATATGATTTTTAGTTATTTCTTCACAAATTTTTAAGTCTTCTAAGTCAAATATTAAATTTTCCATTTCTTCGTTCATTGTTCTTCTATAATTAATTTTCCTTCTTCTTTTTCTATAAGATTTTCTTCTTGCTTTCTAAGATCAATCAATAATTTTTCTATATCTTCTTTTAATCCTCCATTAAGTTGTATTAATTCTTCATATTTTTCAATTTTCTTTCTAACTTCTTTAAGTTCTTTAGTATAATCTGGTTTAAATGGTTTTTCTTTATTTAGATTTTCTATTATTCTATTTAAAAGATTTTCTATTCTTAAAAAGTTGTTTTGTAGTCTTTCTTTCTCTTCTTCGTAGATTATTTCAATTCTAGTTATTTTTTCATCAATTGTTTTTATATTTTTCTCAATTAAATTAATTTTATCATTCATACTCATATTTTAGGTTTTTTATAAGATGGTTTTTCAATTTCAAATCCTAATTTATTTAATAAAATATCAAGTTTATAATTAATAATGTCTACTTTTTCTTCTAAAGTTGCTATTTTATTAATACTATTTTTCTCGTGCAATTTTTGATATTCGATTTTGAATTTCTTCAAGTTTAGCTTCATCAAGTATTTCTAAATTATTAATTTGTTCTTTTATTTTATTAAATTGTTTAGACATATTTTTGCTTAAAACTTCTAACCTTTCTTTAGCTATTTCATCTTTTGGATCTATATTATTTATTTCGTCTATAGCTTCTACGTCTTTAGATTTTAATTGTCCTAATTGTTGCCATAAAAATGCATTAGTCCAATTTGTAGTCATATTTAACCATTCATCTCGTATTTCCCCATGAGCTTAAAGGTTGAAACAGTAGTTGTATTCCATTTTTTAGTTTGATAGCTTCCTATTGGTAATCTAATATTTTCTATTTCTTGTTTATCAAATCTTATTTTTGTTGGTAAACTCATATTAGTCTGGTATATTTAAGGAATTAATTATTATATTATTTATCATTTGTCTTATTTCTCTTCTAAATTGTTCTTCTCTTCTTAATTCTCTTGTAATTTCATTTCTTAATAATTCCTTTTTAATTTTATTCCAATTAGAAATTTCCCTTTCTATTTCTCTACGATTATTGTCAGTTATTATCTGTTCTTCTAAAATTTTTATTTTATTATCACAAAAATTTCTAGTTATTCCAGGCATATATATATTCTATAACGTCAAAACTAATATAAAAATCATATAATACATAAAATTCATTATAACTTACATGCTCGTAGTTTCAAAAGTTCTTTCACTATTTTCACTATCTAACCAGAAAAATATAATCATTTTTATTATTTCTTTAGGCAATTTTTCTTTTAATCCAAATGATACAATTGTAAGGCATTTTTCATAATATCTACTATCTCTTTTTATGTAATTTATTCCTCTAGTATAACTATCATAAGTTTCTGGAATTTCTATCATGTGACTATAATCAATACTATTAGTATATCTAAAAGGTACAGATCTATAATAAAACTCGTAACTTTCCATGATAAAAGTTCTTCAAAGTAAACAATCTCATAAAAATTCTTATATAATAATTTTCATGCAACTTTTCGCACAATAAATTTTCTTGTAGCTTAAAATAAGGGCCTTACCACGCTTCGCCAAATAGCAAGAATGTTATATGTTCCTCGGTCACCTTCGTCACAAGAGTTGGCCAAAGTCCGAAAGCATCACAAAGAAAATGGACACGAAAGCACTTAAAACTCTCAAACAGACTCACTGTGTAGAACAACACTCAAAGCGTAATAAAAGATTTATTTCAAACTCAAAGATTTTATTGATCTGAAAATAGCTTGAAAGCTATTATACAAAGATTTTTACGTAGATTGATACTCCGAAGAGTGGTTTCTACTCTCTAAAGAGAATGATTACAAAGATCATTGTTGAAGATTTTAGATGGTAGTTCAGGATGAGATTTCGTATGGCTAATTTTCGATGCCCTTTTCTAATGAGAAGTGGTCTCAATTTATAGAAAGGCTCGCACTTCACCGAGAAGCTTCGGCCAATCGATTTTTACAACACAAAAGTAAGAAGTACAATAATTTCAAATGTGGTTGAAAATATTAAAAGTGGTTGTTGGTTGTCTTCATTCCAATGTCGGCAATTTCTTTTGATTCCAAACTTTGACACTGCCTTCTTATCTTCAAAGTTCACATGGTGCTTTGTCAATACGTTTTTCTTGATCGTCCTTTACTTGTGGACGTGTCCCATAAGTCGGCAGGCTTCTTTAATGCATTCTTCACTTCCGTAAAATTGATCGCTCATAATTCCACGCATTTTTCTTCAAGAATTTTTGATTCTTTATCTCCTCTACAGATAAGAATCCAATTATTACTCATACCATAGACCATGTATCTTTCTCCATAAAAGAACTGCATTGTTGAGCAGACTGATTTTATTCCGAGAGCTCGTCTGTAAATCATCCATTTTCTATTAATAGTGGGCAATTCTTTAAAAATCTCGAATCTCCTTGAGTGGATTTCCATTATTTTTCCGAATTGTGATGAGATGATGTTCTCCATACCACTCTGGTTCTTTATATTCAGGACTAATTGTGTAAAATCTTAGTTCAATTGGTTGTTTATCGCTGAATTTTTTAACACAATTAACAAATTCTTTGTCAAACCTGTTTCAATTTCTTTTAGATCTATCCTCGGGAAGAGTCGATCTAAAAATCCAAATGCCGCCAATTTGCGAACAATATTAGGATCTGCTCCTTGAACCGCACCGATCCTTGGATAAATCGCCGTTGGAAGGGTCACAAATATAGAGAACTTCCTTCTCTCGAAATTATATACCCATTCTCGAGAATTCATAATACTCCTTTTCCATTGGATGTAGATTAGCTCGATATGATGAGTAGCAATTATTCCCTTTGGTGATTTAAGGTCACCAATTGGTGATTTTTTATCTTCTTGGAATTCACCGATAATGTAGGTCGTTCCAATGGGCCTTTTGATAAGGATGTTTGAGTACTAGACTCACGCTCCTTTTCCACTTGTAAATTTTTCCAACAATTTGTCCATACTCACAGGTAGTTGTTGTGGACCCTTTTTTATGACTTTTTCCTCTTGCGAGGTAAGAGAGTCATTTCTCTTAAATTTTGATTCTCCACTCGATGTGGATGTATTAATCTCCCGAAATGGGATGTGACTAGCCTTTCTACCGTATTCACCTTTTAAAGGAGGATACTCCACGGCTACAATTTGCAAAAAGTCTAAACATTCTCGACAATTTTTCAACTATTTTTTCTTTGTTATCATTCAATTTTTCAATCTTTTTCCCACTTTCAACAACTTTGCTTGATAAATCACACAAAGTTTGTCGAATATCAAGATGATCTTCTTGAACAAAGAAGATAATCTGCATTAAAACTGTTAGAAGATCTTGTAATTCCTTTGTAAATGCTTCAATCTTTTCCATATTCATGATTCCTCAAGCTCAAGAAATCAGCAAATAAATTATCTTTTCCTTTAATATATTCAAATTTAAAATTATAAAAAGATAGTAACACTTGCCATCTATGTAACCTTCTATGTTGGGGTGAATTTGGTAATTTATTATTTACTAGTCCGTTTAGTTGTGTATTATCGCTTTGAACAATAAATTCCTTGGGTAACAAAAACATTTTAAATTTGTTTATTCCTTTAACTACCGCCAATAATTCTTTCTCATTGGTGGAATAATTTACTTCAAAGATTATTAAATGTTCCACTAGTATACCCGCAAATTTCATTTAAATCGCTTTTAATAAAGCACTCCAATATAAATCAAGCACGGTTTGAACTATTAATTTATCTTTTTCATCAGAAGTCTAAGTTTAGGTAAATTTTTACAATTTTCTTTTAAATTTTTAACACAAAGAGTATGTTCTTCATTCCAACCTAATTTATTTGATTTTCTTAATAGTTTCGAAGTTTATTTCTTTTTCTCGCAAGTTTTTCTATAAATCCTTCAAAGATAATTAAGACAACCCAAAAACTTTTGAATTTGTTGCTTATTTTCTAATTTATCAGGAAATAAATTTATTTTTTCTGAAATATGAGGTTGCAATTTTATTCCATCACTATTTATTATCATTCCTAAGAATTCAATTTCATGTTTTGCTACTTCGCTTTTTCTCGACTAAGTATTATACCTTCTTTTGAGCAAAGTGTAGCAAAAATTCTAAGATGTTTAAGATGATCTTCATATGTTTCTGAACAAACAAGTATATCATCAACATAAACAATAAGAAAATTATAAGTTTTAAAGACTTCATCCATTCTTCTTTGATAAATTTGTGGTGCATTTTTTAATCCAAATGGCATAACTAACCATTCATAATGCCCTTGAGGAGTACTAAATGCTGTTAATGGTATACTATTATCTTCTAGTTTAATTTGCCAAAATCCAGATTTACAATCAAATTTTGAATAATATTTTTTCTTAGCTATATTTATTAATACTTCTTTATTTGGTAAATAATATCCATCAAATTTAGTGTTTTTATTAAGTTCTTTATAATTTACTACCATCCTAGGTTTTCCTCTTTTTATCTCCGAATGATTTCTAACCATAAAAGCTGGGCTACTATGAGGGCTATTACTTCTCCTTATAAGTTTTTGATTAAGAAGTTCTTGAATTTGTATTTGAAATTCTTCCTTATCTTCTTGATTATAGAGCATAGGTTTGACTCTAATAATGATTGTTGGTTCTAATAGTTCTATTTTAGCTGTTGTTTTTTATTTTTCCCATTTTTCAAGTGGGTTTTCATTATAATTTTTAGCTAAAAGATCTTTTATTTGATCAAGAGTAATTGTTTTGATTTAATAATTGAGTAATTTTGGTATAAATTCTATTTTTTCACCACGCCGAAATGGTCGAACTCTAATGGTTTAAATTCTCTAGCAATTTTTAGTAAATGTCCACATGGTGTTTTTAATTGAATAGTATAAATATTTTGACTAAACTGTTGTAGAAAGTCATTTCCAAGAATAATATCACAATCATTAATATTATATTGGTAAACATTTCTTATGGTTACTATTTTAGATCCTATTATAACTTCTATATTTTCATTTTTATATTTTAAAGATTCTCTTACTCCAGTTATTCCTTGTAAAGTTAATTGTTGTTTATTTTCTATCCACTTTGGTAATAAAAATTCTTTAAAGACAGTTATCTCGGCTCCTGTATCAATTAGAGCACAAGTAGTTATTTTTGATTCAAATACAGTTATTTGTATATATACACTTATTGGGAATTTTATTTCTCTACTCATTTTTCTTTAGGGCAATATGTAGTTATTCCTTGATGTGTAATAAGAATTCCTTCCTTGTCTATTTTATAATTATCAAGACTATTTAAAAATGAATTTCCTAATAATATTGGATGTTCATCAAAATTCATATTATTATCAATATAGCATTCTATACTTAATAATAAATTTCCTAATTTAATTTGAATTTGTCCTATGATATCACAAGAGTTTATTTTTCCTTCAAAATCTCTATAACTATAAGGTTCAACTTTTTTCTTTTTAATTCCTTCATCAATAAGAGAGCAAATATGATTCTCGACTTGCTCCAAAGATATCAATAAGTATTTTAATTTCATTTATCCATTTATTTCCATTAAAAAACTTTCCTTTGATTCCATAAACACTATTATTTTTACTTTGTATTATTTTTGAAATACTATGTCTTACTGTATTATTTCCAATAATTATTTTATTTTCTTTATATGTTATTTGTTTTGGTATTATAGGTTGATCAATACTTATAGCATCATCATGTCCTATCTCAAAATTTTCTATTTCTTCTATGTCTTGTTCTCTTGGTAAGATTGCTTCACCTATATCCCTAAATTCTTCGTCAATTTCTATAAAAGGTTTTTCTTTATATATATTTCCATAATTACTATTTGTATAACAATACAATCCTTGATATAATATAGTAAAAACTTTATTATCGTCTTTTAATATTTTATTAGTCATTTTAAAATGTAGACTAAGACAATCATCTAAATTTTTATCATTTATATGTACGCAATATCTTGGATAACAAGTAAATTTTAATTTTTTATAGGCTAAATTTCCTTTTACTATTCCTAAATTTCCATTTTCTCAGCTTATACATCTTTCATCTTGTAGATTAAGTATTATAGGACTATTAATTCCTTCTTTAAAACATGATTTTATTATTATTTGTATTCCAAAGAAGGTAAACATAAGATATTTTATCTCGTTTTTCTTGTTTTAATTTTCCTAGGAATTCATTAATATTTCTTTTTGTTATAAGATTTAATTTTATTTTTCCTTGTGTATGTTTAATATCTATGGCTTTTTCTATTTCATGATATTCATTAATAACTAACTTTTTTCTTCTAAATGTTGATCCTAAAATATTAAATAATTTATTTTCTCCTGGTGGTTTTAGACTTAATTCTGCTTTATTAATTTTTCTAAATTTTTCCCAATCAAATTTTCCTTTTAACGCATATCCCTCTACTCCTTCGTATACTTCAGTTTCTATATTTTCTGAATTTTCTATTTCCATGATCTTTAGGTATTTAATTCTTCAATTCTCATAATTTCATTATTAAGAACCCTTTGTATTCTTTTTAAAGTTTTCATTTCTATAAGAATAGGCATTTTAACAAGGTATCCTATGTCTTCGCTCTAAAACTTCATCAAAATCTATTAAAAGAAAAGTAATTTTCTTTTTCAAACTTTTTCTTTATTTTAAGACTATCTAGTCTTTTATTTTATCAATCAAATTTCTTGATTTATTAATAAGATGTTGAATGTAACTATCAGTATCTAAATATTCAGTAGAATTGTTAACGTACCACCCTATGCAAATTTCGTTATTATCTTCCATTCTCTAATGTCTTTAAATCCTCAAGATATAGGGCTCTGATACCATTTTTATTGGACCTAAAATGCAAAAATTCAAAAATAAAATTATTAATCAATATCAAATTTTTTCGGCTCAAGATAGGTGGAAAGAGTTGATGGTGAAGAAAAGTTAATTTTTATTGCAAGGGGCAAACAATTTTGTCGAATCCAAAATTAGAATTAAAGTTATGAGGACTAAAATAACTTATTTTGAAACCTTTTATATTAAGGGTATTTTAGGTAGTTTATATATTTGAATAGTGAAATGGGTTAGTTTGGGTTAGTTTGGAATTTTGGCTTGGAATTTGGGTCATTTAGTGGTATATCCCCCCCCAGTAACCCCTCAGTTCTTGGCTGTCATATTGCTTTATTGTTTGAGCTGTTACGCGTTCTCCAGATCAATTTTGGGTCGCCGAAACCCTAACCCTAGGGCTTTGAAAATCAATCGAAATCATTGTATTAAATCATTAATTCGCGCGTGTTTTGTAGATCTTAAGTCATATCCCTATTTTTTCATCAATTACTGTTTTTTTTTTTTTTGCTTTTCGGGAAATCTTCGATTCGATCTTGAAGATATGTCTCGGTGCTTTCCTTACCCACCACCAGGGTATTCACTGAGCAGAGCCAGCAATGAGGCCTTGATCGAATCGATTAAGGTTTGTTTAACAAACACTGAACGTCGATTGATTTGAATGGGTTTATGTATGAGCATGAGTTATCATCGATGTAATTTTGTGGGTTTCTCTATGTATGACTCCGACGTGTAAATACCCACAAAGCGTATTGGGCCGCGTTTGTTTAGGTGTACAAATTGTACAATTTAGTATTAATTTTAGTAATCGGGAAGTCAATTTTTAAATCTGTATGCATCATGATGTGGGATTTTGTAGCTAATACTCCTCTATGTGAATTTTTTGACCTAAAAAATGAATCCCAAAGCCAATCCGGTGTTCATGTTTATTTTATGAGTCATTCTATTTATTTAGCACTATTAGTGTTAAAATACCAATCTAAGGGCACGAATATGACACTAATGAGAGGTACATTTAAATAAGTCAATTATATCTAGGCCACCTAGATGTGGAATTTTATAGCCTACGTTGATGGATGCATAATAGGGTGGTTCTGAAGTTGATATGGATTTTTGTAGCTGATACCAATGGATGTTGATAAAAGATTTTCAGAATATTGACTTTCTTGAGAGCAACCCATTTGAAAATGGAAAGGTTGTAGTGTTTAGTTTGTGAACAATTGGGTAGAAGGTGATTATCACATCTTAATTGTGTTGGACTTTTGTAAGTGAAGTTCTTATTGCTCCGGGAGCAAGAATTTTTGGTTCCAAGAAGTGCTGTATGTCAGATCAGAGTTGTGATTTTCCTACTTACACTGTATGGAAGATATTGAGTAATATTGGAGTTCATGGAAGTTGAATTTACCAAAGGCTTTGTTATGTGATTAACAATAAATATTTAGGTGACATCTGGTGGAAGTAAATTACCAATATAAAGAAGGTTCATGAGCACCTGAAACAACATGAAGAAACTTTAAGATTGATTCAGTATTTGTCTGGCGTTTGGTTTACATGGAAGTCGAATTAACCAAAGGCTTTGTTATCTGATAAAAAATATATATTTAGTTGACTCTGGTGTAAATAAATTACTAATATAAAGAAGTCCCATGAGAACCTGAAACAACATGAAGAAATTTTAAGATTAATTCATTATTTGTCTGGCGTTTGGTTTAAGGTTTCTCTGCAAAAAGAGAATTGGTGTGTGGTTAGGAACTGTGGATTGGTGATTGCTGGTTCCATGTTAGTTGGCAAGTTATTTGGAATGTGTTTGTTTGTGAAATAAAATATTTGTCGAACAAGTAATGGCATGTTGGTGTTATTTTGTGGGCTTGAAGAGTTTTTAATTCGATGTTAGTTCTTGAACTCACACGTCACATGGTCTTTATTACAAGATGACGTAAATGTGAAAATTGTTGGATGCCACTTGAGGACCATTTTAGCCCTTGTTTGAGCACTATTATTTGAAAAAATTGATTTTGGAAGTGGTTTTTGGAGAATCTGTGGTTAAAAAGTAATAATTTTTTTTGCGTTTATATGTAATATTATTTTATTGATAGAATGTGTGGTTGATGATAAGAGAGAGAAAAATGAATTAAAATTTAAGGGGACCAAACATGGGCTTAGTACATTTAGCCCTTGTTTGACAACCATTATTTCGAAACTCTTTATTTTACGTACTCATTTTCAATCACACATTTGCACAATAAAATATTCTGTACGTAAACCCAAATTTTTTTCCTACATTTTAACCACACATTCTTCAAAAAATCACTATTAAAACTTTATTTTTGCCAGAGCTGGTATGCTTTGTTTTATGAAGCATGCTGCAATATTATTGTTGATGCTATTGCTTGTCTTGCTTTTGTGTAAATTTTTTCACTTAGCAACTGATTGAAATCCAGTTAAAATTTGTGAAAAAAAACTAAGGGACACTGCCAAGTGCCATCTGAATGTTTCAAGTCATTTTTTCTTTTATGGATTATGGTTTTAAATGGTGGCTTAATCAACCTTTTTCTGATCAGAGGTCTGTAAGTGATCAAATTTAGTCCTATATTTTATGTTCTCTGGACATGAGGCAAAATATCTTAGTTTTTTAGGGGGAAAGTTTTTCTGAATTCCTTTTGTCACTTGAGGTCTTAACCCAAATCCATTAATACATCCTTTATTGTTCTTTTAAACTCATTAAAATTGTTCACTTTGGATGTTTTTTTATATTGACTTTTGACTAAGAGCTTGTGCACTTGTCTCTTTTCCTCCTCTTTTTTTTTTTTTTTCCCTATTTAATGAGATATGAGTAGAATTTTTTTCTATGGAACCCATGCTCGTTTACTATTTGATGGAACTAGACTGCTTTAGATAGAGGTTCCATAAACTCCCAGGAACGCTAGTAAGGAATTGTCCTTGATCAATCTTTTCTGAACTGTGAAAAATGCTAGATATTTTCTGTAATTATGTATTGGATCCCCGTGTTCAATTGGAAATATTTGTGTTGAGTTGTGAAAAGACCAAAGTTCGGCCCAGATGAAGATGCATGGCATCTAAGTACGAAGCTTCCAAAATGTTATGTTAAATTGAAAAGTGAATCATGCTTAGGTCTCTGTTTCATATCCCGGCCATGTTATATATAGCTTCGATAGTCCTCAATACTAAAATTGTTATTCTGGTGCTCTAAAGCTCCAAAATAAGAGGGAGAAGTCAAACGAAGGAAGGAAGAAGGAAAAGAGAACGGAGAAGAAAGAGAGAAGGAAAGAGAAGAAAGAGAAAAAGAAAGAAAAGACAAATAGGAAATCTGGTAAGTCTCATAATGTTGACAATGTTCGTGTTGAAGAAAAAAATTGGGTGGATTCTAGAGGTAAGCTTCTCCATGAGGGAAGAAAAGCTGAAATTGAACAGTTGGAAAGAAGCAGTCTAACTGAAGAGCTCGAGCAACCTCTCTGTTCTCGCATTCCCAGCTCTTCATCTGAAAGCACGGAGAACAGCAACAAGAGGATGAGGCATACCTCGTCTATAGATGGTAGCAACAGTCTTGGTAAGTTTGTGTTTTCCCCTCGACAAAATATATTTCTGTTCTTTTTCAAGGGATGTATATTTGGAGCTTCCTCTGTGGTCCTTATCTTAGTCGTTATGGATGAGGAACAGGTAACATTATCAAGATCCGATTGCCCTCGAAGAGGATGAAGAATGAACCTGATACTTCATTTGATAAACCACAGCTTTGCTCTACATCCGGAAGGATGTATTTTCCAGCGCAACGAAAGGATGAAATTGCTCTCAGAGCTAGTCGAGGAACAGTTTGCCCGACTTCACAGGGAACCCATAACCTTGTTCAAGGATTTCGGACTGGAACTGATCAAGAGCTAGTTTTTTCGGCTTCTAGACAGATGGAGGCTGCTGCTCAAGGCAAACTGGGAACTTCATCTGGGGCCAATACAGTATTGACTCCAATGCAGAGATTGGAATTACAGTATATGAACTTAGTTGACAATTGGGTTCCTCCTGAACTGCATGCTTTGGCGAATTATCCCAATGATCAAGAATGGCTCTCCCAGAGCAAGGATAATGATGTGTGTGCCGAGAAAACATTCAGATCCAGCGGTGATACTGTATCCTGTTCTAGCAGCTCAGCATTGTGGCCTCAATCAAGATACTTGCCTGATGCTGATATTTATGCATTGCCTTTTTTGGTCCCGTTTTGAGTTCGCACAATTGGAGTGATATGGGATTGGAAGATTCTTGCCACCTTTATGGCAGCATCTACTCCTGCACTGCACTACTTCAGAGGCTATCTTAGAGCAGACAGTATATGTTACCGTATGAAGATCTTAATGAAATGATTTGTGTATGCGAGCGGATATTATTCATCTGGAGCTGGGAAACAGGCTCCTTCCCTTTCAGCTGTTCGCATATCAAGAATCATTTTGTTAATGCTATGTAATAATATTCTTTTAATGGCATTGGGATTTCTTTTCAAATCTTTACAGACATGCTATGAAATGACTCGAAGGTCCTTGTTAAATATAACAAGTTATTGGGTATGATTTGATCTAAAATTTATCATTATGTATCCCACTCTAAAGAAGTCAAAATATGAATTATTTAATTTATTTTATTGAAGTGGTTTTATAAAATAGATTAAAGTACTCCCTGCATTTTAAATAATTAAAGAAACTTGAGCAACAGATTGAACAGTTTATAAACATTCAAGTCGGTTTTGTAAGTATATCACACATTTGGAGCGACTTATAAGTATTATTTACTTATTCACCAATTAGTTTTATCTATTAATAATTTAAGTCGTTTACAAATACTTCTCGTACCTTAAAAAATAAAAATCAAATATGAAAGTTGTGCTTTAGCACAATGGAGGCAATTCCCAAGGAAAAACTTTCGGATGAAAGGCTGTAAACGCAGTTTCAAGCCAAGCCTGCAGTTCAATTGAAAATGGAAAAATACATCCTTGCCATTCTCGTTGATTTACATAACTACAATTCAAAACACACCAAAAGCAAATAATAATACACGTTTCATCATGGAACACTAGACGAGTAAATTACATCTCATGAACCAAGTACAAAAGGGGACATATAACGGGAAAAGACCCAATTCTTCAAAGGTATATTTGGTATGTAGCACTGAACAAGACCAATGTATCTAGTATCATAACTCCACCTTACCAAACAAGCCATAACAGTAATAGCTAGTGAGTTAGCGGAGACTATTTAACGAAGACTTGCCTCTCCAGGTAGAAAATTGGTCATCTTCTTCCTTGACAAGCTGGTTTCCAGTACTACAAAATGGAGCAGGCCTTTTGCCCCTTTTTCTTCTTCTTCTTTTGCTTCGGTGGCTGGAGGACTACCTTAATTGCTGCATCAAATACGGCCTTCACGTTCTGCACAAATGCATAGCCATCGTGAGAAACAAGATAAAGGACTACGATCGCAGTCAAAAAAGAAGGGATATGTACCTGCTGTGTTTTTGAACTACACTCGATGTACACAGCAGCTCCGATTAGTTTCTTGAGTTCTTCTCCCTTCAAGGAAATTACGCATGTGTAAAATTAAGAGACCCCAGAATAGCATAGGAGAAAAAGAAATTGGTGATTCTTACTTGTGATGTACTAATGGGCACTGCTCCAGGATGATCTACAAAGTATTGCTTATCATCTCTAAGATCTGTAAAAGATGAGTATCATCAAATGTAAGGACACCTGCCCTTGAGATGAAAAGAATGCACAAAGAAATCTAGATTCAAACTTTCTAGGATTAGACAAATCGAGCTTCAAGATGGTATTAATCAATTACACGAGGCTCAAATGCCAAGATTTTCTATTAGCAGACATTTAACAAGCTTTGTGACATAATGATCTCAGTTTAACAAGTTATTTAACAAAATTATTTCGTATGTCAACTGATGGAAGAAGAGTATGTTAGTCTCCATTTATGAAAGCACGGGAGACATTCAAATTATCGTGGCATTAACTAAATGTGTTTGTGTATGCAACTGCGGGAGAAAGGGATGGATAAACAATTTATGTTTAAAATGACGGTTTCAGAGAACCAGTTTGGTTTGTACACTAGAGATTAATGATGGTAGCTATTTACGTCTAAAGAATAATTGATGGTACAAGAAGAAGAAAGACCTCCGTATGTATTAACAATATACTAGGCCTTGTTCTCAAAAAGTTTGGCGTCGTTTACAAAAAAATATTGTTCACTGTTCAATCAATCCAGCACTACATATTCTAAAAAACAAATGAAACTAAATCTTTTGCAACTATCGCATGATACAACCAATGTAAAAGGGCTTTACGAGACCAAGAACTTCAACAATCCATCTCCACTCCTAAAATTGGACAAAGGACCACACTGAAACCAACTAATTCTTAAAAGAAATGAAAAGAGCGGCAAAATGATAGGAAAGCATCACAAGACTAGGGAAAGCTTACCGAGCTTTGTTCCCACAAGAATTATTGGAACACCTGGTGCATAATGCCTTAACTCAGGAATCCACTAAAAATTTGAGGAAAAAAATATTTGTTAGTCAGATTATTACACACAGTTGCTGCTCGTGAAATCAAACCATTATGTATATGACCATAGACCTATCACAAAGATTTAGCTCTACAATGATTCTAACCTTCTTTGCAATATTTTCATAGCTGGCCTTGCTAATGAGAGAAAATGCAAGAAGGAAAACATCTGCTCCGCGATAGCTTAAGGGTCTTAATCTATTGTAATCCTCTTGACCTGTTACATTGTTTATGATGTAAACCAAAATTAAAAGGAAAGTCGGGATGCTCACGAGGAGTTTCTCATTTCCAGAAACAGAATAATATATTGAAAGAATTACCTGCAGTATCCCATAAACCGAGGTTAATGGTGCTACCATCCACAACCACATTTGCACTAAAGTTGTCAAAAACAGTGGGCACGTAATCCTGTTTTGAAATCGGCCAAAAATTATAAAGATTTGAGTATGTAACCATAGCTTGCTTGGTCTGTCATTCTCTTTAGCTGAGTCTATTTGGTAGTAATATAAGCCTCATTTAACATGAAAAATCAGAACATGCCATTAAAATTCACAAAGCAGCAATATGAGATACAACTTAAAGACGCGTTTATAAAAACAATAATGCTAATTGCTAAATGTACATTCATTCCCTTACGTCATTGTTTACATCCCTTTTTTTTTAAAATTGTGTTGCTACGTGGCACAATGTAAACAATGATGTAAAAGATGATATACATGTAGCATGATTGTTGTAAAAAAAAAAAAGACTTCCAAGAAAGCTAAATCTTAAGGATGGCATAGTATTGGACAATACAATATAAAGAACTACTGATTTTTGTTCTTCCTTGTGAGTATTGTGGTCCTTCTAACACTTGTGAGCTGGTGCTATTTGTGACATTTACATTGTTACTTATTATTTACCTTAGCTGCCTAGGTGTCACTCACCTATTGATAACTTTGGTTTCACCCGGATTGTGTTAGTTTGATTTTATTATGACCCTCGGATCACGTGGACGGTTGGGATTGAATCTTTGCTTAGATATTTTATTGGCTTGACTTTTGGGCATATATTCACGTAGGTTCACTTCTGTGAGACTCTTCCTTCCTTCTTCGAGACACTTCCCGTCTCTTCTTCGATCTCTCTGTTCTCTGCCCATTCTTCTTCCCTGTTTCTTTGATGAAGCTGGCTGTCCTTCCCTCAATATTCACTGAATATTGAGCCCCTTTCTTGAGTGGCTCCCGTGGTATACTCAGGCGTGAAATAGAGCTGGGTGGGGTTGGTGTTTCTCGAGGGTTTAAGGGTGATTCTTGGCTGCTATTGGGAGATCTCTTGATCGATGATCCAAGCCAAGTGAGGAGGGTTCTGAACCGGTTCTTGTGCTCTCTCTGGACGGCGATTTGCAAGGCATGGAGGCTGTTCCTTAGCCTAAACATTTCAACCAATGGAAGGGAAGCAAAACCAAAGAAAGGGAAGTAGCGTTTCTGCCTTTTTCCTTTGTCTCGTTTATGCTTTCGGGTTTTCAGCTTCTATGTATTCTTATGATTTCTGCAATAGATATGTTAATGTATGCTGGAGACCTTGTGATTACTGAACTCTGTTGATTAGTTTATGCCGATGTTCAGATTGGTTATTGAATTCTGTCATTGTATTAGAAGGAGCTTGAACTATATTATGCTGTAAATCCCTAACATTTGGTATCAGAGCTAGCTTTAGGTCTAGGGTTTCATTTATCCTTTACTGATTGGGGTCTTCTGTTTTGGTACAGTGGTTTATCTGTATACACCTTCTAAAGTTTAAACAGAAACCACCACTGTTTTGGGATTCTAGTATTTTAATTCGATACTGATTCCTGTGATTTTGTGTTGTGCATATTGTTGACTGGATTGGGTGATTCTGGAGACTTTGGCTAGCTCACTTGACTGAGGAACTGGTGGTATATGTTGCTGTTTTTCAACAGTGGTTTGGTAAGATTATTACAAACTCTCCGATAGGTTAGGTTTGGTATTTTTACCAGTTTATGCATGATTGCTTGGTTGACTATTTGTGAATTCTGTTGATTGAATTCTTGTGATTAATTTGTAACCTGAAAAGCATGCTTATCTGTCTCATATACCTGTGCATTGCCTAAGTTTGAATCACATCTGCACACACATCACATTGAAGTTTCGTGATTGAATTGTTTCATTGCCGTGTTTCATTTCTGAACATTGGTTTTAACTTTGCATTCATACTGTGTGTTGATCATCTGGAAAAAATCTTTTCTATTATGTCCATGAGTACGGGCCACTCTTTTACAGAATCCGGAATGGGTTCGAGGGTCGAATTATCGCAATTCGATGGAAATGGGGACTACTCAATTTGGAAACAGAAAATGAGGGTCATTTTGGTCCAACAAAGAGTTGCTAAAACTCTCGATGATCCTTCTACTTTTTCTGATGAGTTAAAAGCTAAACCTTTTGAAATTGAAGAAATGAATGAAATTGTATATAGTTCTATAATTTTGCACTTATCTGATAACATCGTTAGATAAGTTGATAGTGCTAAAGATGCTAGGACTTTGTGGACTGCCTTAGATGCCTTATTCTTGACTAAGACTTTGCCTAACAAGATACATCTGTTGGAAAAGCTGTTTAGTTTTAAGATAGACCCGGGGAAGGATATAGAAGGGAATTTGAGCGATTATAGCATAATTGTTAAGAATTTAGCTCATAATGATAAGAAGTTCGATGATGAGGATTTAACTGTCATACTGTTGAATGCACTTCCCGAATCTTATAAAGAAATCAGAAATGCCATAAAATATGATAGGGATTCTCCGTCGCAGACTATTGTGGTAGATGCGTTGAAATCAAGAGAACTAGAACTAAAAAGAGACAACAGAACTAATCCGAGAGAAGAGAGTCTGTTTGTTAGGGGAATGCCTGAAAGGAAAGAATTCAACTTCCATAACAAGAAGGGAAGGGGAAAATCTAAAATGCGATCTAAATCTAAAGATAAAAGTGATAAGAAATGCTATAACTGTGGAAAGTTAGGACATTTTAAGAAAGACTGCTTTGACTGGAAAAAGAAACAAAGAGACTTGAACAATACTGTTCAAAACAATACTGCCGTTGTTTCTGAATTCGATAGTTTACACGTCTTGAATGTGTCTGAGGGGGAATTTGATAAAAATTGGATCCTAGACATAGGGTTCACCTTTCACATGTGCCCTGAAAGGTCTTGGTTCTATAACTATCGAGAGGTTGAACCTAAGAAGGTCTACATGGGAGACAACAACTCTCAGAATGTGGTTGGAGTTGGTGACATAGCCATCGGGATGTACGATGGGGTTGTCAGGCAACTCAGGGAGGTTAGATATGTCCATAATTCAAAGAGGAACCTCATTTCCTTATGTACTCTTAAAGATGAGGGATATACCTTTAAATCTGGTAACAACGTTCTGAAAATTTTTAAGGGATCTCTGATAGTTATGAAAGGACCAAAGAGGAATGAGCTGTACTATCTAGAGGGCAAAACTGAAACAACACTTGATTCAAGTCTTCTTGCAGTTAGTAAAGACAAAACTGAACTTTGGCATAACAGAATGGGTCACATTGAGTTTAAAGGGCTAAAATCTTTAAGTAATCAGAAATTATTTGGAAAAGATGACATTGAAACTATGGATTTCTGTGAAACTTGTGTTTTGGGTAAGTCCCACAAGGTTTGCTTTGAAGCTAACTCTCATAGGACCAGCAGTCCATTGGACTATATCCATACTGATTTATGGGGTCCTAAGAAGCATTCCACATTTGGTGGAAGTAAGTACTTCTTATCCTTAGTGGATGATTACTTAAGGAAAGTTTAGATTTATCCTTTAAAGGCTAAGTCGAAATTTTTTGGGAAATTCAGAATTTGGCTTAAGTCTGTTGAGAACCAGTTAGACAAGAAACTTAAAACATTAAGGCACTGTTTGGTAACCATTATTCTAGAAAAAAATGCATTCTTTGTGTCAAATCACACCTTTTTGTGGTTGAAAATGAAAGAAAAGTTATTGATGTGATGGAAAATATTATTTTATTGATGAATGTGTGGTTGAAAATTAGTAGAAGAATGAGAATGAAAAAAAGAATGGATACCAAACAGAGGCTAAGAACTGGTAATGAGCTTGAATTCTGTAATTTCGAATTTGACAATTTCTGTAAACAGAAAGGAATAACAAGACACAGAATGGTTAAATACACCCGAACAGAATGGGGTTGCTGAGAGAATGAACATGACCATAATAAACAAGGTTAGGTGTATGTTGATTAGCTCTGGCCTTGCCAAAGGGTTTTGGGCTGAAGCTGCAAGTACTACAGCTTATCTGATTAATAGGTCACCGTCCAGCAGTATAGGGTTTAAAACCCCACAGGAGTTGTGGACGGGGGAGCCTCCAAATCTAAGTCACCTGAGGGTGTTTGGATGTGCTGTATATGCACATCAATCTGAAATGAAACTTGAACCTAGGGTTGTCAAGTGTGTGATGTTAGGGTATCTCGAGGGTGTGAAGGGTAGGGATGGCAACGGGGCGGGTTCGGGCGGGCACCCCGCCCGCCCGCCCGCCCGCCATCACCCCACCCCGCCAGTGCCCCGCCCCCGCCTTAAACGGGCGGCGGGCGGGCGGGGAGGGGCGGGGGCTTGCCCCGTTAAACCGCCCCGTTTAATTTTTTTTTTATTTTTTTATTTTTTTTTCCTTAAAAAAATCCACATATATATTTATTTATTTTTTTAAATCTTTCACGGGCCGGGTTCGGGGCGGGGCATCCCCACCCCGCCCCGTGCCCCGCCCCGCGACGGGGCGCCCCGCCCCGCCCCGCCAACCCCGTCGGGGCGGTTTTTTTCGCCCCATTCGGGGCGGGGCACCGTCGGGGCGGGGCGGGGCGGTTTTTTTTGCCATCCCTAGTGAAGGGCTATAGGTTGTGGGTTTTAGGGTCATTAAGATTATCAACAGCAGGAATGTAGTCTTTAATGAATCTGAAATGTGATGTCTAAAACAGAAAACTGATGAAACTAACAAATCTGAAACTGAGAGGAGTGTTCATACTGGTGAAGCTGACTAAGCTTGATTCACCTACACCTGAGAATGATGATAATGACCCTACACATCATGAATCTGAAATTGAAACTGAAACTGAAACTGAAGAGGTGACTGAGCTTCAAGATAACATTGAACTAGTTGAAGTTGAACATTTTAATGATCAGCCACCTAATCAAGATTACCAGCTTACTAGGGATAAGGCAAATCAGGCCTAATCCTAGATATAAATCCCTAAGTTTGACCGAGTTTGCCTTAGTTTCAGGTGAAGCCCTTGAACAGATAGAACCTGCCACTTATGAAGAAAGTATTAATGGAAATTATTTTGAAAACTGGATAAAAGCTATGCAGGAAGAAATGAAGTGTTTGAGTGATAATAAACCTGGAAACTTGTTAAGAAACCTAAAGATCAAAAATTGGTTCCATGCAAGTGGATCTACAAGTTAAAAGAAAGTTTGAGCCCCAATAATCCTGTGAGGTATAAGACGAGATTAGTGGCTAAGGGTTATACTCAAAGAGAGGGTGTTGACTATAATGAGATATTTTCACCCGTGGTTAAGTACAAGACAATCAGATTGATGTTGGCCCTTGTTGTTCAATTCATTTGGGAACTTGAACAACTCGATGTAAAAACTGCATTTTTACATAAGGAGTTGGAAGAGGATATCTTCATGAGCCAACCACAAGGGTTTGTGGCTAGAGGCAAATCTGATTATGTGTGCAAATTAGAGAAATCTTTGTACGGGCTGAAACAGAGCCCAAGACAATGGTACAAGAGGTTTGATGCCTATGCACTGAAGATAAGGTTTAAAAGAAGTGAATTTGATGCTTGATTGTATTTTAATGACATAAAGAGCGGTTGTGAAGTCTACTTGTTGCTTTATGTCGATGATATGCTGTTAGCTGGACCTAGCAAGTCTCAAATTAAAGAACTGAAAGATCTTTTAAAATCGGAATTTGACATGAAAGATTTAGGGAATGCTAGAAAGATTCTAGGGATGGTGATAACAAGGAATGTGGCTAAGAATATGTTAACGATTTCACAAGAAGCTTGTTTGAACAAAGTAATAACTAAATTTGAAAGAAAATATAGTAAAATTGTGAATGTGCCTATTGCTAGTCATATGAATTTTTTACATGATCATTCGCCTAAATCTGAGTCTGAATTGAAAGAGATGGAAAATGTACCTTAATGTTAATGCCATAAGTTCTGTCATGTTTTCTATTACTACCAGACCTGATCTTGCATTTTCCATCAGTCTCCTAAGTAGATTTATGTCCAATCCTGGTAAGCCGCATTGGGCTGGTATGAAATGGTTGTTGAGGCATTTGGTTGGAACTTTAAATCTAGGCTTAGTGTATGAGAAAAGATCTGAGAAGTTGACTCTTAAAGGCTATGTTGATTTTGACTTTGCTGGTGATAAAGACAGTAGGAAATCAACTACAACATACTTCTTTACCCTAGGTGATAACTGCATAACATGGAAATCTCAGCTGCAGCCTTTAGTGACTGTCTAGTATGAAAGCAGAATATGTTGCCATAATCGAGACGGTTAAGGAATGTATCTGGTTAAAAGGAATCTTAAAAGAATTGAACTTCATGCATGATACACCTTTTATGTTTACTGATAGTCAAAGTGCATTGTCACTTAGTAAGAACCCTGTTTATCATGAGAGATCTAAACATATTGAGGTGAAGTATCATTTCATTCGTGAGAAGCTATCTAAAGGTAAAGTCGAACTTGTTAAGATTCATACCGATAGGAATCCCTCTAATGTGGGAACAAAAATTCTACCTGTAGGAAAATTTAAATTTTGCTTATTTTTGCTACACTTGATACTGGTTAATTTTTCTTGCAGGTAGTGGGTGATGATGATGAACAGTCCTTCTATGTGCAAATTCGCAACCGAGAGAGTGTATGTGTTACGAGAACCAAGTGAAGAATGTGAGTATTGTGGCCCTCCTAACACTTGTGGGCTGGTGCTATTTGTGACATAGATTGTTACTTATTATTTACCTTAGCTGCCTAGGTGTCACTCACCTAATGGTAACTTTGGTTTCACTCGGATTGTGTTAGTTTGGTTTTATTATGACCCTCGGATCATATGGACGGTTGGGATTGAATCTTTGCTTAGATATTTTATTGGCTTGACTTTTGGGCATATATTCACGTGGGTTCATTTCTGTGAGACTCTTCTTTCCTTCTTCGAGACACTTCCTGTCTCTTCTTCGATCTCTTTGTTCTCTGTCCATTCCTCTTCCCTGTTTCTTCGATGAAGCTGGCTGTCCTTCCCTCAATATTCACTAAATATTGAGCCCTTTCTTGAGTGGCTCCCG
Source organism: Fraxinus americana (assembly GCA_035079005.1). NCBI lineage: Eukaryota > Viridiplantae > Streptophyta > Magnoliopsida > Lamiales > Oleaceae > Fraxinus > Fraxinus americana. The sequence continues at coordinate 30,409,047 of CM068718.1, read as the reverse complement.
TGGTATACTCAGGCGTGAAATAGAGCTGGGTGGGGTTGGTGTTTCTCGAGGGTTTAAGGTGATTCTTGGCTGCTATTGGGAGATCTCTTGATCGATGATCCAAGCCAAGTGAGGAGGGTTCTGAACCGGTTCTTGTGTTCTCTCTGGATGGCGATTTGCAAGGCATGGAGGCTGTTCCTGAGCCTAAACATTTCAACCAATGAAAGGGAAGCAAAACCAAAGAAAGGGAAGTAGTGTTTCTGCCTTTTTCCTTTGTCTCGTTTATGCTTTCACTTTTTCAGCTTCTATGTATTCTTATGATTTCTGCAATAGATATGTTAATGTATGCTGGAGACCTTGTGATTGTTGAACTCTGTTGATTAGTTTATGCTAAGGTTCAGATTGGTTATTGAATTCTGTCATTGTATTAGAAGGAGCTTGAACTATATTATGCTGTAAATCCCTAACATTCCTTAGTACTGTCCAAGAACCTAACAAGATAGACAAGACTTGGTGAACATGAATTACCTAAAAAAGATAACCATTATCCTAACACATACAGATCATTGAAAGATTTTTTAAATTCAAGAAAAAACAGATGAAGAAGAAGCTTCACAACAATCAGATAATCACAAGATTCTCACAATCAGACACGAATTTTTCCACCCTTATTTAATCCATCAATCATAATCCATATACATCTCAGTAGAGATTCAAATTAAACTTGAAATTCCTCAAATAACTAAAAGAGACTTTAGTCAAGGGAAAAGAGAAAGAAAAAGAAAAAGAACCCTTCAATTGTTACTTTATCAGCTCCCCGACCCACAAAAAGGGAAGAAACAGACAAGTAAAGAAAAAAGAAAAAGGGGTAATATTTGCAAAAAACCATCAAAAGTCAAAAGAATTTCAAAAAACAACAGAGAATTCTAGAAAAAAGCCCTTGAAATCAAATGTGAGGAATAATATATATTCTTTTTCGTTTTTTACCGACGTGGGGGGAACTGACCGTCGGAAAAGTGTTGCTGGTGTAAGAAATCAACATGCAGGTTTTGCCAACAGCTCCATCACCCACAGTCACACACTTTATGAACCTCGTAGCACTCATTTCTTACAATCTAAAGACAGCCACTGCTTAATTCTCAGTCATCTTCTGACAATTCTTGTCCGAATGTAATGCGACATAAATCAAGAAAGTAGACTCCCAATATCCAGTCAGTATAAACCACTCTACAATTTCAAAGCCAAATTTAGTCCAGATTCAAGAAAACAGTAGCTAAATTACAAGAAAGAAGTAAAGAAAATCAGAGATCAATCACCTGTGGCTGTGACCGGAGAGAAGGGACAAATAATATGCAGGGTTGGTTGCTTGACTGGTAGAAAAACGATGCCAGCTTATTATTTTTATTTATCTTTAGGCTGTTTACAGTTTGGGTCCTACTAAATGGAAATCCCGTTCACTAATTTTCTTATCGCCCTATTATTTTACAGGGGAATTTCGACTTTAAAAAAAAAATACTATTTTTTTTTAATTCTTTCAGCTATACCATTACCAGCTCAGCTGTATGAAATATATGCTGCAACGTGCCTTCACTATTCAAGAAGTATGGTGCTTAATAAAATACATACAATAATCATTTGGCAGATTTAGAGCATGTTTGACTGTGTTTAAGAAGTAACTTCCAAAATAATTTTTGTTGAGATAAGTCATCCAAAATTATAGCACAAACTGCCATAATTATGTTTGCAATATTCATTTCGCAGATTTAGAGCATGTTTGTTGTGTTTAAGTAACTTCAAAAATATTTTTTGTTGAAATAAGTTACTCAAAATTATAGCACAAACCAAACATATTGTAAATCCAATCGAAGCAACGTCACAAAGATGTTTAGTATGCTTGCAAATTTTGATATCGATGTTACTTTTAGCTTCCATTTCCAAGCATCGAAATAAAAATTATGAAGTAATTTTATGTTCGAGAAGAGTCAAGCAAGTATTTAAGTACAAGAAGTTGAGTTCGTAAATATAAGATCTAACTTTTTCAAGTTCAGTATAGTAATTATGAATAAACAATAATAATACGACGGAAATGAGATTCTGAACTAATTTCTTTATTCATGAAGCAAGAGCCCATGTACATTAGGTAAACAAATTCCAAGCTAATTATTTTTCCTCTTAATTAATTCCCCTTCCACTTTTTCATTTTTGTACCTTTGTGATTTTGTTGAGATTCGATTGCTAGGTCCTTGTTGGGACAGCATAATCTTGAGTTTATTTATCATATAGTTTGTCTAAGATATGGTAGACCACTTAGTGGTTCATTTGAACATCTTGGAGTCTAAAGACCCCATCAAAAATCAATATAATGGAGAGAGAAAAAATTGAAATTGTAGTCTAAGGGTCCATTTGACAGGCTTTTGAAAAGCTAAAAGTTGCTTCAGAAACTGAGAAGTTACTTTTAAGTATGTTTGGATAATTTTTTGAAAGTATTTTATTTGACTATAAGAACTTTTAGAAGAAGTCGGCATAAGTTAATTTATTCAGGATGCTCATTATTAGAATTAGGGTGTGACCCAAATTCTATTTGGAATCCTATTCGAAGTTTATTTGGAAAATTCTATTTGAAAGTCCGATTGGGAGTTGTAATTTGTGTTGGACTTGAAAATGTCAAGATATAGACAAAGGAGAAATTTTGGTTCTTTTTCGCTAGCTGCTCACTTGCCTATCTCTCGAGCGATGTTGTCAAAATTCTGTACTGAGAGCTTTCGCCCGCCTGGTGCCCTCCTGGCGCTCGAGCGGCGGCTCATCCAGCCCAGACTCGCTTTCGCATTTTGAGCATTTCTTTCCATTTACAACTTTACTTTTTATCTTCGAACGTGATTCGCCCTGACTTGATGGCATCCTATAACACATGACGAAAGACCAAACAATTATTAGTTATATGTGACCATGCATTGTGTCATTTACAATATTTTTTACCCTTAATTTGCTCAGGGTCTGAAAATTTATGTTTATCGCTCAATTTTATCTGTTTATCCTTATACAATTTGTCAAATATAAGGTCAGCTTTGGCCACATCGAATGAAAACGTTCTAGATTTTTTGTTTCATCTTTTATAGGCTCATTCTTGCCCAACGCTCTGGGTTGGCCATTATAGGGCAGGCATACGCATATCCCTTAACTAATTCGGCCAAACATACTTCAATTTGATCATAATACTCGTCGTTAATAGATGACCGTCAAAATTTGGGTATCTATAATAAGTCTCTTTACTAGAGATTTTCATTTGTTCTTCTTCTCTTATCAATCGTTCATATCTAATTACATTCGCGTTAAGTTGGAAAATATCAGGAAATTCTGTGTCCTAGAATTTCATTTTCAAATCAAAGCTTAGACAACTTTAAGTGATTTTGACAAGTTCTTTCTCGAGCAAAGGTACAAAACATTTGCTCCAGCTGTTTTGAACCTTTGAAGGAAACTTTCTGCCCATTCGTTTGGTATTTGACTTAAATTCACCAAATCGGTCAAAGTGACTTCAGATTCAGTCTTATAAAAGTGAGCGTCGAACAATTGTTCCAATTGTTGCTATGTTTGAACAGAGTTTGTTGGCAAATTAATGAACCAGAAGAAAACTATTCCTGTTCACGAACTAGGGAACAACCTCATTTTATGATAGTTAGTTACTTCACCACTTTGCAGTGTGAATCGCCCTATATGTTCCAGAGTAGACACTTCTCCTATGCCAGTGAATAATGAAAATTCTGGCACTTTGTACCCTCTAGGCCACGGATATGCCCGATCTACCCAATCAGGATATGGATTTGTGTAAGTCAGCCTAATAATATGAAGTACCCCAAAAGCCATTTGATCTTGTACTATTTCCATAATTTGATTCCTCAACATGACATTGGGATCATATGGAACTCCTACAGGTTGGTTCATTGGTTGATTTACTTGAGGTTTAATATTTGGTCTTTGGTTGGCGACAAAATTGTCATTGTTTGGGCCATTATTACCGTTAGCCTGAGTGCTTATTCAATCATTAACACGCGGGGTATTCTATCCATTATTTAGGACATTGTCTCTTATATTTGGGTTACCCCCCAAGTTTGTCATGTCATTACCACCATTCAAGTTTGACATTCCACTACCCCCTTAGTTTGAAGTAGATGGACCGGAAGATGTTTCTAATTCTTAACTTGGGTTCAAACTTGGGGAATTATGTCCCACAATCGTCCTGATTTGAAAGTGATTCCTATTGGTACAACTGGTTGACATATTTTTCCTACTAACTTATTCATGATCTTATTCAACGTGTTTAGTTGTTTGGCCATATTTTCATAATGTGCATTCCCATTTTAGGTAAATTTTTCCATATTGTGAACATTTCGTAGATTTACCTGTTCAACAACATCCCGTGTGAGTTCCCTGAGCAATGCGCGCATGGTCCAATGACTCAACTCTGTCATTGACTTGTAGCGACTTTGATTGCTTTGACTCTGTCCCTCTGTTCGTGGAGAGCTTTACTGCTCCTCATATCGCTCGATAACAGACGGTCTACTCCTTGGCTTACTGGTTTTTTATCAGAATTCTTATGAGGCATAATGCTTCACTTTTCGTATCCTCAAACACCAATATCCCACTGGGCGTGCCAAATTATTTCGCACGAATTATCGCTAACAATTAAAAGAAATATTCAGACGATTGTGTAAGGAGCAAACCTCTCGAAACAAAGTCCCAAAAAGTGATGCTTTATTTATAAAGATTACAATTGGAAAGAAGTAAAACACCTCCAAGGGGCACAAGCATACGAAGTAAATTGAAAGTTTGCAAATAGAAAGTAAATGAATTGAAATTACATATTTTTCGTTGAGAGTGTTTGATTTGAGGTCCTTCCTTCTGTCTTCTTTTCCTTTTTATACTCCTTTATCGATTTTCTCTTGTAGAACTGCTTGGAAATTGCGTTCTATAATTACCCACTTTCTTCGGATGGCTGACTTGTCAAGGAACTGCCTTTAGCAATTATTGTTATTGCTCTTGTTGTTTAACTGTTTGTAACCAAGATTCTTGGATCGTGGGGTGTGATAAGGTTGCTCAATAACTACTTCAATAATTGAACAAAACGCTATATTCATCCAGACCTTGGGTATTACAAAGGCTTGGGCAAGAGTGAGACCGTCATTCTGAGCACCAATGAGGCACTTCATTCGCTCAGATCTTGGGCGTTCTGCAGGTTTGAGCGATGATAGTCCTCTACTCCTGGGCTGTCACTATATTTTACAATGGTCTTATTTGGACCCACTTCTCAATTTCCTTAACTGGGCTCCATTTCTTGGACCACATAATTGTGCCTTACTTAATAATTGAGTCTCATTTAATTGGGCCTTATTTTTGTATGTCAACACGGATCAATCTAATATCGTCTTCATTTCCAACACTCTTCTATAACTATAAGAAGCAGAAACAAAACTAGAAAAACTGTAATGATTATTTTCTACTTTTGCATTCCTCTTGGAAAGTTTGTTTTCCGATTTATAAGTTCATTGAGTACCATCTTCTTACAAACATCTATTAAAGGTGAGTTCTTTCCTAATGCTCATAACATTGATATTATAGCATGCATCTTTTTCAGGACGTTAGTCAATAGAACAAAAATTGATTCTATAATGGCACTGGGGGCCTGAAACTAATAAGTTACTATTATAGGCTCGCTTTGGTCCTTATTTAGAAGGTAAAGCAGGTTCATATTGGGAGAAGATCAGAACACCTACCTTTCCAACTAAGTCCATCTATTGGTTTAGCCAGCTTGAAGAGGACTATTATCAGTAAAACATTGGTTTGATGGTATTGCATAACTGGAAAATTAGACTGCCTTGGATGTCAATTCTAATTCTAAAGTGGAGTGGATTACTAATGAATTCTACATTTCTCGTGGAAGGCCTTTCCGAGTTTACAAGTACTTAGGACACCGTTTAATTTGTCTTAGTCTACAAAAAACCAAGTTAGTGAGCAGAAACAAAACATGATCATATCTTTATGTTTGTAATTATAATTAATGTTTACATTTTCTTCTGAAATTGTAAAACTTGAATAAGAACAAGTTCATACAAGAAAATGTTCAGAGCAGCTATACAAAACCTTTTCTAGATGAGCTTCGAAGTTTCTTCTGAGGCTTCAAATTTTAATAGTCGTTTTAGTTGAAATATGAATCCGATCTTGACCATTATTTTCTTATATTTTTTGGGTCACTGTTCAAGCATAGAAATAAAAAGAGTCGTGCTTCAAAGTGAAGTTCTCCTAGATTCCCAAATTATTCTGAGGTTTTTGCACCCTTTTCATATTGTAGACTGACCAATTGAAAATAGATGCTTCCAGGATTACTAATGAGCTGCTCGTGGCTGCCACTTTCGACTACCTCCCCACGCTGTAGGACAGTGATAGTATCGGCACCTTGTACTGTAGACAACCTATGTGCTATCAAAATTGTTGTTCTTCCATGCATAAGCTTATTCAGAGCTTCTTGAACTTGCTTTTCTGATTCAGAGTCCAAAGCACTTGTTGCTTCATCCAAAAGAAGAATAGATGGATCTTTAAGTATTGCCCGCGCAATTGCCACCCTCTGCTTTTGTCCACCGGATAACTGCACCCCATTTTCACCTGCCTGAGTTTGATAACCTTCTGGCATTCGACTGATGAACCCGTGTGCATTTGCTGCTTTGGCTGCCTTCAGTATCTCGATTTCTGATGCACCATTATTCCCATACTTGATATTCTCGTAAATCGTTGTAGAGAACAATACTGGCTCCTGCTGCACTAGACTGATTCTCATTCGCAGCGCTTTTAGATTCAAACTCCTGATATCAAATCCATCTATCAAAATTGCACCTGATGTCGAATCGTAAAATCTCAACAACAGAGAAATCACAGTACTCTTTCCTGAACCACTTTGGCCTACAATAGCCACACTCTTCCCTGCTGATACTTTCAAATTCAACTCATTGAAAATGGTAATATCAGGCCTTCTAGGGTACCTAAAACTCACATTCCTGAATTCAATATCTCCCTTGAGATCAGTGACAACTGTTGATGAGGGATTATCAGGGTCTATAGCTGTTTTCCTTTGAAGAATATCGAAAACTGAGGCAAGAGCTTGCGATCCCTTTACAAAGTTAGGTGCTAGTGCAAGCGTTTCTGCCACGGCCAACGCAGTAATGACTAAAACCATGAACGACTTCATTACATCACCAAAGTTTGACTTTTTCTCCTTAATGAGTACAGATGCATACCAAAGACCAAGAGCATATGAAGAATATGCAAAGAACTGTGACACGCCAAAACCAAAACCTGATATGTGGCCTCGTAAGAGAGCATTCTTTTTTGGTCGGTCTAATTCAGCTGCAAATTGGACTGACATCTGCTCTTCAGCACCGAAGGCAGCAACAGTTCGTATGTTAGTAATCGCTTCACGTGCCACTTCAGTAGCTCGATAGTAGGCCCTAGCATAATCACCTCCAAATCCTCTAAGAAATAGTTGCTGCAGACAGAAACAGAAACAGAATAATCACCGCAATTACAGTAGAAAAAATTGGAAGAGATGAATAAGAAGTCATATTTCGTGTCATCTAGGAGAACTTGCCTCGGCTATGAAAGCACCAATTAGTAGAGGAAAGGTAGAAAGCACCACTGATGCAATGCGCCAACTTAGTGCAAAAGCAATCACAAATGCAGTAGCTGCAAGTGCAATATTCTGTACAACTGTCGATAGACGATCGGCAATTGCACTTCGTACTAATGTGGCATCAGTTGCTAACTTTGATGCCAGTGATCCAGTGCTATTCTCATCCTTGTCAAACCAGCCAATCTCTTGGGAAAGGATAGCTGTGATCAGAACAGGAGGCAATTTAATCACAAGTGTGAAACAGAAGAAAATGTGGGAAAGAAAACATGAACATTTGTATGGCAATTGAATAGAAAGAAAAGGAAACCTGAGAACGTTGATAAGCGGACTCGTGCAATGAGACGCTCTCCCATTAAGGTATAGAAATAGTGCTGCAATAGATATACAAAGATAGTCACCAAAGCCACTCCAACAAATATGAATGAAACTTGTCGGACCTCCCTTTTGATTTGAGATTCGTCATGAGAATAAAATACAGTTAATATGTGTGTAATTGCAAGGGCAAAAAGAGGAGCCTCCATTCCCGCCAGAATTGCTCCTAATGACCCCAAAACTGCACAGGGCCACTCAGGTGCATTTAGTTTGATTATGTCCCATACTGATGTCGTCGAAACAGTGCTTGGTACCACAAGATTTTGACTACCCAGTTGCAACTCTCCATTGATTGCCTTAAACTTCTGATGGTTTTCAGTTTCCATGTGTTTCTGAGTACTAGAAAGTCCAAATGTCGTACTATTATCTTCCAAATTAGGATTTGTGTTGTGTTCTGACACTTGAAGGCTAACCAGAGATGCATACTCCCCACCTTTAATCATCAGTTCTGAGTGTTTCCCCTTTTCGATGACAACACCATTTTTAAGAACAACTATTGTATCAACATCCCGGATAGTAGATAATCTATGAGCAACAATAATTGTTGACCTGTTTGACATGACTGAATTTAGTGCCTGCTGAACAATGAGTTCTGATTCCGCATCAAGAGCACTGGTTGCTTCATCCAGAAGTAGTATCTTCGGGTCCCTCAATATTGCTCTTGCAATAGCAATTCTCTGCTTTTGACCTCCAGAAAGCTGAGTTCCCCCTTCTCCGACCTATATCCAAAGAACTGTCATACAGGGAACTTGGTAACAGGGTTCCAAAGTTGACATATTTACCTCAAATATTAAAGCTCTTGGAGAGCCAACAGAAAATATATTAAATTTCACTTCTTTTCATAAATATATTGAAGTGTATTCAGTGAGACACGTTGTAACAACAGTGATCATATCCTATTTCAGGGAAAATGTGGCTTCACAAAATACCAACCTGAGTCTGATATCCATCAGGTAAATGCTGAACAAAAGAATGTGCATTGGCAGCTTTAGCGGCATCAATTACTTCGTCCGTATTTGCATCTTCTTTACCAAACACGATATTCTCAGCTATACTTCTGGCGAACAATGCTGGCTCTTGACTAACCAATCCAATCTGTGATCTCAACCACTTTAATTGTAGCTTCCTCAGATCATGCCCATCCAACAGAATAGTTCCTAGCAAATTCCCATTTATGAAAGACTGCTAAGAAACTCATAACTGATCCAAGAAAAGTATATTTATTTTTATCTAACAGCCTTAAATACCTGAAGTGGGATCGTAAAATCGTTGAATCATGGAGATAATAGTGCTTTTCCCTGAACCACTAGGGCCAACAACGGCGAACTTTTTACCAGCACATACCGAGAAGGTCAGATCTTCAAAGACCGTAGTGGGTCGAGAAGGGTAAGCAAAACAGACCTTGCAAAAATTGATATTTCCCTCAACTCTTGGTAACACAATCCCCTCCTCCAAACCTTTAGAAGTGTTAAAATCTTCTTTTCACCATGCTTAGGATACTTGCAGCAGCAGCACGACCTTTAGCAATGGCAGCAAGGTTGGGAGCTGCCTGACCAAGAGCACTACAAGACACGGAGTTCCGTTTATGATTGTGGTTAAGATGAATTATGCAAAACAAACTAATTTTCATATTCCTATTACACTTACAATCCACTATAGATGACATTAATAATCGTAACGAACGCTTCTCCACCACTGGTGTCCCCATGCATGACAAGAATACTAGCATACCAAAGGAGTAATGCCCAAGCACAGAAGAGAAGCCCATAAGTAAAGCCTATGCCAACCCCTTTCACAATCCCAGTTTTCTTCGCCAGTTTGAGGGCATTGCCAAGTGACTTGGAGTATGCTTCAACAGCATTTTCCTCTCCAACAAATGAGTACACAGTACGAACATGTGAAATAACCTGATCAAAGATCACAACAGGAGTTACTCAGTGCATTTTTAGTATGAAGTATTGGATAGGACTGCACATTATAATGAACAAAGTTTTAGCCTCTTTTTGTTTCTTAGTAGGGTCCATTCTGGATACATGATATTAAAATTAAATCTTTAAGTTCATCAAGTTCTTGATGAAGTATTAGGAGGATAAATCTTCACTCGAAAAGAGATGTCTGCAATTTACCTCTTCTGCTACCTTCCCAGCTTCAGCGTAGGCAGCTTCACTCTTTTTAGACAAGGTAGACATGATTATTGTATAAGTTCCTCCTGCGATGGCTATTAAAGGAACAATAGCCAAGGTGAGAAGTGTAAGCTGCCACACCATCGTGAACCCTACGGCAAATCCAACTAAGAACTGGGAAAGATAACATAAGCTGTGGGATATCTGCAACATAATTGAGAATAAGTGTCTATCAGATACTGAGGTAAAAAACTGTAATCAGTGCTAATTAGGTAATATATTAATCTATTTTTATTAAGGATTAGGCCCTTAATTTGAAATTCTAAGCAAAATGAAATCAGAAACACACAGATTTATAGTGTTTAACTCCTAATGTGAAAGTGTTGGTTTTTATACTCAATAAATCCTCGACAATGATGTTAAATCGGTTTTTTGTTGGATTATACTTCATAGGGCTCGGCCGATGAGTAAAGTGAAATATTGACATCATAATAGTTCGGACCAAACCCGCAACCTATTTGGGTAATTTGGAGCTTGTTTGTGAGGGATTTTAATCCAATTAAAATTGAAAATATAGCCGTTATTGGGTCCCACCAGTCTAATAAAAGTCAATAATAACGGCTAGTTTTTCAATTTTAATCCGATTTTAATCCCTCCCAAACAAACTTTTAAAGTAGCCTAATTCATTAGCATTGCTCATGGCCCGACCCAAAGACTTGGATGACTTTACGGTTATTACCCCACTTGTACTCTTCATATTGGGCCCTATCATTTGACATAAGACCCAAACCTAAAGTTCACCTATTTAACATCTTGCTCATTACTATTCGTAAGTGTGAAACCGATTCACTTGTTTGCTTTGTGCTTTGTGCCTTTTGGTGATCCATTTTCTCCCTTCTTCCTTAGCCTTAGTGGCTGAAAATTGACGCTACCTACTTCATCACACCGAGTTCTTTGTGGGCTGACTTTTATTGGAGCAACCAATTGGTTTGGGAAGGTGACGGTTTGGGAGTTGACTGAGCCCAGTACTTGGTGTTATTGGAGCCCAATAATCAACAGAAAGCAACGTCCACAACCCTTTAAATAATATATATATAGTTTTAATATTTAGAAATATTAGAACGACCTAATCTACCTTGTCACCTATTGCATCCTGGACGAGCATGGCATCACTCGAAATGTGATAAATTATATTTTTGTCCCCGGCTTCAATGTCAAAGAAGTCAATATTCTTCCTCAAAACTGACTGGAGATACTTTAATCGCAATCGAGCTGTTTGCCTTTCACCAGTTTGCATCCAACATGCTACTCCTGGAATTCTCAATACAGACAAAGATGTCATCCCTTACTATCGAAGAAAGCATATCAGCTTTCATTAAAGAGGATATTCATAGACTGCAAAATTTAGCTGAAATGTATAAAACTTACCAGTCCATGCTGATAGCCAAATAACTAATCCAAGATAAAGTAAGTAGAGAGCATACTGCATAGAAGCCATATGAATACCTTAGCAAATTAGCAAGGGGGACAGTAGATCCAAGGTAACAAGAATCAATGTCGAGATGGTGAATTTCACATGCATCCAGAAACATTTGATTCAATTCTACAGCTTTAAAAGAAAAAATTAGCAAGTGCAAAATCTTGTCGTGCAGCACCTATCGCAGGGAACAGTTTGAGAAATTAGAAATTAAAAAGAACATTCTGATCATAATTCTATAGTTGCATCGTAAATCTGAAACTTCTTGATCCAAACATGCAGAACTGATAAGGTGGATAAGAAAAGACCATGTTCCTCATAACTAAGTGAAAGGAAACATACCTTAGACACCTCAAAAGACGATCTCTGTGGATCTGAAGACAAATTTCCTAAAGAATCAATCATACGACCAAACAATACAAAGAACACCGGAAGCACAGCGCCTTGTATACAAGCTCCAATGCTTCCAGCAAACATCAAAAAATAGTCTATTTTATCAGCTACAGCAAAGAGCCCAAAGAAAGAAATAGTATCCTTCTTGTTTGAAGTTGAATTCGATGGCTGTTCTGCAACTGTAACCTCATCATGCTTTGAAATTTGCTTTGATGAGGATTCAACCTTGTCCATGAGCTAAAATTGTTGATCAAGTTGAAGGTCAAGTGACAGAGAGTTAAAATACGGAAACTCAGAACTAATGAATTAATTTGTCATGGGGAGCTTGAGGAGGGTGGAAGATCTTCTTCCCGCCAATAAATGAGTAATTAGTGGTTGGCAAACCAACTACTCACTTATTTAGGTACCATAATTAAAACCTATCATCAAACTTATTCATGTCTTATTCTTAGTCAAGAAGTTAATGCATATGCCTTTTTGTTATGGATTTGGTCCCAAAACCTACTTTTGAAATCAATAATAATGAGAAAACTAATGAGAAAACGAGCAAAGCACCCACATAGTATGGCGGTTCACCCAATCACCCTCAACATTAGAGTTACGTTCACTTGCCTTTTTTCTTTAAAGTCTCTTGTCCTCATAAAATCCTTTAGATGCGACTTAATACTTGTATAATTAGGCTCCACACAGCTAGTCCCACAATTTTCCTTCCACCAGTATCAATGCTGTGCTCTTTTCCTATGCAGTTGTCACTGGCCTCTCAATTGATGCTAAAGGCATAATTGCTATAATGATGGCCAATAATGGTACCATAGATCACACCAAGGGCTCATAAGAATTGAACTGTAAGAATATGTGAACTAGCTTAAATTTAACCATTTAGGATTATCTTCTCAGAAGTGAAATTTATCGTTTTTACCATTTAGGCCAGTACTCGCATCTTTGCTGGCTTTTATTTTCAGTCTGCAAAGTACATAAATAGCAAAAAATTCGCTGTTCATTCTGTTATACTTGATACTTCTACTTCCACTTCCATTTATTGTTGAGCAGGATATTGGCAATGTACTAGATGACAAATCTAGCTGTCTAGATAGGGACTAGTGAAGCTGCCTTTAGCCATTGCGTGTGATTTCCGCCACATTCTAAGAAACTGCACATGAAGAGTTTATGAAGAGATGGACCCTGTGAAGTGTGAACAAAGTCAAAAGATGTGAAAAATTGCTGCCTAGACATGGAATTGTGTGGACCATACATTAACAAAATGCAGTGTAAGTTAAGACTGAGTCCAGTTGTCTGATAAATTGCTGAAGAATTTAAGTTACAGAACTTACTGAGTCCAGTTGTCTGATAAATTGCTGAAGAATTTAAGTTACAGAACTTACGTGGGATCAGCAAAAGATACCGAATACAGTAACGATCTTTACCTAAAAAAGTAATCCTTTTGGAAGATAGGATGTATACTCCATGTGATGCATTTAATAAAGTTTTCACTGCCCAACAAACTGGAGGAGCATTATTGTGCAACTAAAAGGTCCCTAGTCATCATATCTTACTCTTCCGCCTTAGCTCGTCATGATATAATAGCTCTGTCACTAACTAGAAAACTAAATGCTTGACCTCGAGAAGCCTGCTTCTCATCAGTTTGGCTTTTATTAGCCTAAAAGTTCAAGAGTAGGGCGGACGAGAATTCAACTAGAGAGGTTCATAGCAGTGCTGAATTTTCCTGTAACTTAAGACATAATGATGCATATTATTGCCACAGCTATGAGCTGCTCATGATACTGATCAGTGGCCATAATACGAAATAACAAATACACAATGCAATGAGATTTAACACGGCTGCATTCTCAAACTATCACATATTTTCTTCCAGGTGATTGTGGAACTTAATTATTACCAATATTCGGATCCTGTACGAAAATTGACTTTCGCAATAAGGTTGCCGTGGGGGTTGGAAGGGGGTGAGAAGCTCGTCTGCCCCCGAACCAAAATTTCATTTAGGATAGTTTAGAAATTTCAATCTTAGTGAAAAATATTGCAATGACAAACGCATTAAAGTGAACTTATATAAATTTTGCATGTCTTTTTTTTTGTTTTTTTGTTTTTTTATAGCTATTATATTGCTCTTGTTGATATAAAATATAATTTCTAACTCTACATATTTTTCATGGAAATCACAAAACAAATTGTGATTAATTAAACGAGGATAGCTTGGACGCATTGTTCTAAAAAGTGAGCAGCGCCTAGGCGCAAGTGAAAAGCCATGCCTTGACAGTAAGCGCGAAATAAAGTAGTCAGCTATCAAGTTGACCCCTTAACTTATGATTAGGCGTGTTTTGTTAACTTTTTTATTTTTTACGTTTTCTTAAGCGCTCGTTATTAATTTTTTATTTTCCCTTTTTTAGTCAGCCTTCTATTTGACTTTAGTTCGAGTTTTTAAATGACTTTATCTATACACAAGTAAAAAATGATTTTATTAATAAAGAGTTAGATAAGATTTAAATTACGGTGCATCTATGTTATGCAATTATGATTTTGAGATTTATCGTTTTGTTGAAAATTTCGAAAGTATATATGAAATTCCTATAAATTTATTAAGTAGGACTTGTCTAGTTGAATGTTGAACTATGAAAAATAATTTAGTTTCACATTTCGAAAACTTGAAAATTGTATAATTGACAAATTATACGAAATACTAAGTAAATATATTATTTTATAATTTTAGAGGTTTTGTATATATTAGTTTAATCATTAAATAATTTCTAGAATAATTAAAAATTTAAAATAATATTAAAAATAAGAAAATCATTTTTACTTCTAGGCTTGTAAAGTTTGAAGTTTGGCCTCTACATCTAATCACGCTTTACATTTTTTAGAGTACTCAGTACTGCTTGAAAGTCAACTTGTAAGCTCTTCTCGCACCTCATTTTGTCGCATTATAAATGCTCAAGTTTTTTTTTTTTTCCTTTTTTTATTGATGTACAAGGAAGTAAAAAACCTTAATTATGATTCAATTTTTTCTTTACGGAGTTATCTTAATCTACTTCTAGACCTGTAAAGTGTTCCAATTATTCAAAATGACATTTATACAGAGGAATCGAAGTTGGGCCCTTTTTGTGGACGAAATGGTGATTACACATTGAGAAATTCAAGAATTTCAGGTGTTTAAAGTTTCAAATTCAAAAATCAGGGACCAAGTTTCAATCTTTAAAAATCAGGTACTATATAAAAACCCTAACCCTAATTTTTTCCCCTCCACCCACTCCCTCTTCTCTCTCTCTCTCTCGCCTGATTTCCCCTCCCCCACTCCCCCTTCTCTCTCTCTCTCGCCGATCTCCCCTCCCCTCCCCTCCCCTCCACTCCCCTTCTCCTCCTTCACCTTCACCTCCCCCTCCCGTCTCCTCCTCTACCTCCCCCTCCCCCATCGGGGCAGGAATCGCAAAGCTCGCGAATCGCACCGTCACGCGATTCCAAGTTATCGCGAGCCCGGCGATTCGCAATCGCTGCGAATCACACCAGATCCGCAGCACTGCAAAGAACATGAAGAATCGCAGCGCACCGATTCGCAAGCAGCACTGCGAATCGCAACATTCGGGAGCACTGCCGCGATCAAGAAGCACTGCGATTCTCGAA